>LR738715.1:189437113-189489630 GCA_902687465.1 Secale cereale | reverse complement strand
CATGGGTGATTACCGCTTTCTGGCTTCTCCGGTTGTTCTCGGCAACTCCGACATTGACCTTATTCTCGGGATGGATTGGCTTTCTCAGCATGATGCTCACATTGATTGTGCAAATAAGGAAGTCAAGATTACTCATTCCGACGAAGACGTGATTATCTTCGCCTCTCGAGATAACACAATCAGGCTATTCTCTCTCAATGACAAGGGCGAGATTAATGCCATCTCTCAAATTCCGGTGGTCAATGAATATGAAGATGTTTTCCCTGAAGAGCTTCCAGGCATGCCTCCGCATCGTCAAGTTGAATTCGTCATTGAACTCGAGCCTGGTACTGAGCCAGCATGCCGGCGTCCGTACAAGCTCTCCCCTGAAGAGTTGAAGGAGTTGAAGATACAACTCGATGAACAAGAGCGTATGGGTCTGATCAGGCCTAACACTTCTCCTTGGGGCTGTGGTGTCTTATTTGTCAAGAAGAAAGATGGCACGGGGAGCCTTTGCGTAGATTACCGGCCATTGAACAAGAAGACAATAAAGAACAAGTATCCGCTCCCCAACATCAATGAATTGTTCGAGCAGCTCAAAGGAGCAAAAGTATTCTCAAAGCTCGATCTCCGGATGGGTTATCACCAGATCCGTATCCGCGAAGAAGATATTCACAAGACTGCATTCAGAACCAGCTACGGCTCATATGAATATACAGTCATGTCTTTTGGCCTCGCTAATGCTCCACCCACCTTCTCGAGAATGATGCACTACATATTCAACCCCTACACCAACGAATTTGTGCTTGTTTATCTGGATGACATCTTGGTATTCTCCAAGAATGAAGAGGATCACGAAAAGCACCTCCGTCTGGTTCTCGACAGACTCCGTGAACATAAGTTCTATGCCAAGTTCTCCAAGTGCGAATTCTGGCTCGATAAGGTCTTGTATCTGGGCCATATCATTTCTGCTGACGGTATTGCGGTCAACCCCGAGAAAGTTGAAGCGATTGTCAACTGGGAACCTCCTTAGAACGTCAAGCAACTCTGAAGCTTTCTTGGTCTTGCTAGCTATTGCAGAAGGTTCGTTGAGAACTTCTCCAAGATTGCCAAGCCTCTTTCCAACTTGTTGTAGAAGAATGTCAAGTACAACTGGACTCCGGATTGTGATGTGGCATTCAAAACACTCAAAGAAAAGCTCATCTCTGCTTCGGTTCTTACTCCTCCGGATGAGTCCAAGCCCTATGAAGTATTCTGTGATGCTTCTTTACAAGGACTTGGTGGTGTTCTCATGCAAGACAAGAAGATTGTAGCATACACTTCTCGTCAATTGAAACCAAATGAGAAGAATTACCCCACACATGATCTCGAGCTAGCAGCTATGGTACACGCCTTGATCACGTGGAGACACCTTCTGTTGGGTAGAAAAGTGGACATCTTCACCGATCACAAGAGCTTGAAGTACATCTTCACACAGCCGAACCTGAACCTTCACCAGACTCGTTGGGTTGAGATGATCCAAGAGTATGATCCAAGCATTGAATACACACCTGGAAAGGCCAATGTCATTGCAGATGCCTTGAGCAGAAAGGCATATTGCAATAGTCTCCTTCTCAAGCCGTTCTAGCCTGAGCTTTGTGAATCATTCAGGAAGCTCAACCTCCAAGTTGTTCCGCAAGGCTTTCTTGCAAACCTTCAAGTTGCTCCTACCTTGGAAGATCAGATCCGTGAGGCCCAACTCAGTGATGCTATGGTGCAGAAAGTGAAACATGGTATTGCAAAGGGTACTCCCAAATACAAGTGCTATCGCATTGATGAGAAGGACACCTTGTTCTTTGAGGACAGACTTGTGGTTACCAAGGGTGATCTCAGGAAGCTCATAATGAACGAAGCACATGACTCCCTCCTCTCGATTCATCCTGGAAGTTCTAAGATGTACCAAGACCTCAAGCAATCATACTGGTGGACTCGCATGAAAGGGGAGATGGCCCAATTCGTGAATGAATGTGATGTCTGCAGAAGAGTGAAGGCAGAGCATCAACGTCCTGCCGGTCTTCTCCAACCTCTTCCTATTCCTGAGTGGAAATTCGACCACATTGAAATGGATTTCGTCACTGGGTTTCCCAATTCCAAGAAGGGGAATGATTCTATCTTTGTGGTGAATGACAAGCTAACCAAAGTAGCTCACTTCCTTCCAGTCAAGGAATCCATCAATGCAGCTCAGCTGGCAGAGTTGTACACTTCCAGGATTGTGTCCTTACATGGCATTCCTCAAGTTATCTCCTCAGACCGTGGAATTTTGTTCACATCCAAGTTCTGGGACTCCTTCCAGTCTGCCATGGGCACTAAGATCCGTTTCAGCACTGCGTTTCACCCTCAGACTAGTGGTCAAGTCGAGAGAGTGAACCAGATTCTAGAAGACATGCTCAGAGCTTGTGTCATCTCTTTTGGCATGAAGTGGGAAGATTGCCTTCCATTAGCCGAGTTCTCTTACAACAACAGTTTCCAAGCAAGTGTCAGCAAAGCTCCGTTTGAAATCCTCTATGGCAGAAAGTGTCGTACCCCTCTCAACTGATCCGAGACTGGTGAACGTTAACTTCTTGGCAATGATTTGATCTTAGAAGCCGAAGAAATGTGCAAAGTCATACGTGAGAATCTCAAGGCCGCTCAGTCGCCTCAGAAGAGCTACTATGACGACAAGCATCGTGATTTGGCTTTCGACATTGGAGATCATGTCTACCTCCGTGTTTCTCCTATTGAAGGAACCCAAAGATTCGGTATCAAAGGCAAGCTTGCTCCTAGATACGTGGGCCCTTTCAAGATCCTTGGCAAAAGAGGCGATCTAGCCTATCAACTTGAGCTCCCTTCCAACTTCGCTAATGTTCATGATGTGTTTCACGTGTCTCAACTCCGCAAGTGCTTCAAGACACCTGAATGCACTATTCCATTTGAGGAGATTGATCTTCAACAAGACTTGTCTTACCGAGAGCACCCCATTGCTATTCTTGAAGAAACCGAGCGCAAGACCCGCAACAAGTCAATCAAGTTCTTGAAAGTTAAGTGGTCACACCATACCGACCGAGAAGCTAAGTGGGAACGAGAAGATCACCTTCGTTCCGAGTATCCTTCCTTCTTCCAGTCCTATATCTCGGGACGAGATCTTTTCGTAGTAGAGGAAAGTTTGTAATGCCCCAGATGTAACACTTTCCCAATATGGCAATATATAAACTTTGGCTTCATCAATTCCTTTCCAGGCTCTTCTTTCATTTCAGGTTTTTCGTTTTGTCATGCGCATGTGTGCATTTCATCCATGTCATGTTGTCATGTGCATTGCATTGCATTTGTGTTGTCACTTGCATCCGGTCCCACTCGTCTCTTCCCGTTGTCCGTTTCGAGTTCCGACGCTCTCACACGTGCCCGTGGCATCCCCGAGTCCTTCTTTCGTGTGTGGCCGTGTAACGTTTCCGGAATGGCGTGAGACTTGTCGTGTGATGTTTTTTTTGGTACGTGTAGGCCGCCTGTCAAGTTTCGTCGCGTTTGGAGTTCGTTTGGTACTCCAACGGTTAACTTAGTGGGCTAAAAGAACCTCTTCTTTGAGGCCCAAGACCCCCTCCACAACAGCCCACCAACCCAGCACAACCCTTCCCATCATCTCGGTCGTCGAATTGTGATCGTGTGGCCGAAAACCGCTCCCCATTTGGAGTCTCCTAGCTCCTTGTGCCTATAAAAACGTCCACCCCCTCCATTTTGCGTCCAAACCCTAGCTCCTCTCTTTTTTTCCGTTTTTCTCAGCGTCCCGCAGCCCCTCCGCGCGCCGAAATTGTGATCGCGCCGCCCGTAGCCCTCCGGGCCCGTCGCGCCCGCGCCTCCATGCCCGCTCAGCGCCGCCGCCACCTTCGCCTCCGGCAGGCTCCTCGACGCCGGCCGCCGCCGGGAGCCGAGCTCCCTCGCCGCCGGGCCACCGTCGCCGCGCCCCTCGAGGTTCTCCGCCGCCATTTCCACCGACGGCCGCGGCCTCTCAACCGCCACTCCCGCGGGCCGTCCTGCCGGCCACAGCCCGCCGCCGTTCCCCGTCGAACTCGTCGACCGCCGCCGAGTTCCTCGCCGGAGCGAGGGCGTCGCCCCGTCGCTAGTAGCCGCCGGCCCCGATCCAGATCGGCGGATCCAGCCGAACCCTAGCGGGCCCGCGGACCCGCTTCGCCCGCGACCCGCAACCCGCTCCGCCGGGACCCGCGTTGACCAGGTCTGAGGTTGATTTTCCTCTAAGTCCTTTTTGCATTTTTGTTGTCTGATGGCTTCTTGTGATGGCAATAACTTTTTGTGTGTATGTCCGATTTGTGCATATTATATGTCAAAATGTTCGTGGTGATGTGTACTACGTTTTGTTCCATTGTGTCATGCTTGTTTGAGTCCATCTAGATGTCTTAATCTTCGTGACAAGAGTGCTACATGAGATAAACTGCTGCTACTTGTTATTTGCATGCCATGTTTGAGATGTGATAACTTGGTGCATGTTTATCCAAATGAAGCAAATGATATGTCAAAATGTTCATCATGAGATGCTCTACTTGTTGGATGCTGTAGCATGCAAGTTAGAGTTCATTTGCCATGTTTATCTCTGTTGCAAAAGTGCATGTGGCTGTTAGGTTTTGTAACTTGTTATGAGATGCCTAGTTGAGGAGCTCGTTGCTATTGTTGTGTTTGTCCCCATGTCACATGCTCTTATGTTTTGGATTCTCCATCATGTGTTCTTTGTTGTGGTGCAAACCATTTGCCATGTTATGCTTTAATATGACTTAAACATGCTCGCAAAAATGCCATGCTAATATTACTGTTTTAACACTTAGTGAACTAACTCCGGAATCTGTCATATCCTGATGCTATGTTTGCTTGTTGTCCTACGCAAATCCATGTTAGTTTTGGGGTGGCCATTGATCATTCCTTGTTGTATATGTTGTTGTTTATCCATCCATGTCCTCACTTTCTCATATGGGATGCTGTAGCTTATTTAATTCTTGCTCCCAAGTTGCTATAAAATATTACTGTCAGGTTTTTAATCTCATGGTCAAAAAGTTGTAGCTTGTTGCTATTGATCCATGCCTCCTATGGAGTTGCTCCAATGGAGTTGTTTGCTGTAGGATATGTCTACTTCATATCCATGCTTCTTTTCACCATGTTTGAGTGTTGTAGAGTATATATTTCTTGCTCCAAAGTTGCTATGTGGCTGTTAATTTCAGCTTTGCATTATTTCTTGTTTCGGGTGTATCTTTTAGTCCGTTGCTCCGTTTTGAGCGTGCCCTACATGAAACTTGTGTGATTTTGCATGTAGATTTATAATATCATCTTTTTAACATGTTTGGAGTATGTTTGCTTGATGTTTGGGTGCATCTTGCACCGTTTCCATGCTTAGCTTGTTTTGCTCATATCTTTTAGACCGTAGCTCCGTTTTAAACAAACTTTATATGAAACTTGACTAGAATTTCGTGTAGATCATCATGATGCATACTAACTTGCTGTTTAACAACTTTAACTTAACGTTTGTTCAGATCTGGACTAATTTCAAACTATGCATACGAGGACTTACCGGATTTGTCTTAAGTAGTTTCCGGCCTCATTTAAACTTGTTGTTTCTATGTGCTTCCTACTTTGTCATGTTATGCATCCTAAGTGCATCTGCAGTGCATCCTAAGTGCATCATATGTGCATCCTGTAAATTGTGCATTGCACCTTGTTTGCCTCGTGTGTTCTTGTGTTGAGTAGAGCCGGAAGCCGAGACCGAGAACGAGAACGAGGTTACTACCGAGGTTGAGTATGAGGAGCCATCTTACGATCCCATCCACGACTCGACAGGCAAGATTAACTGACCCAGATATCATTACTATCTTTGCCTATTGCTAGATGTCTCGCTATTTAGCTCATTGCCTCGATGCCCAAGTTTGTTTGTCAGCCTCCTATTGTAACCATGAATCTGTCTAACCACCCAACCTAGCAAACCTTTGTTTGGATAAGTAAGCTTCCCTCAGCCCCTCTTATAGCATTGCTAGTTGTAGGAGAAGATTTGAAGATTCATGATTCATGTTGAAGTATTTGTTGGGATATCACACTATATAAACTCTTAAACTAAATCATCTATATATTGGTAATGGGTGGAAGGCTTAGCCTCTTGCTTGGTGATTTGTTCCACTCATGCCGCCCTAGGAACCGTATAAACCGGTGTTATGTTCCTTGATTATGCGTTCCTCACACGGTTGGGGTTATGGGACCCCCTCGATAAACCGCTTAGCGCTAAGTCTTTTCCAGCAAGTCCCAACATTGGTACTCCATTTTCCTAGATAACTAAAACTTGCATAGGGAGTTATTAACCCTCTTATTAATCAACAACCCGGGCCAGTGCTCCACATGAGTGTTGGTCCAAACTGGGGGTCCTGCAGGGCCACCTTGGGGGAACCCGAGGGCTAGTAAAAACCTATAGCATCGCCCATCCGGTCATGGCCTAAGACGAGATACGCGCGGCTACTATCAGGGTGTCGGCATGCCGGGAGGATTTGCTGGATTAGTCTTACCTTAGTCGGAGTATCTTGAGCACGGGATTCCGAGGATACCCGAGCCTTCCCACCTTGGAGTTGCGACTCCACGGATCGTGGGCTTTAAATGTGCCAAGTTGGAACACCCCTGCAGGGTTTTTGAACTTTCGAAAGCCGTGCCCGCGGTTATGTGGCAGATGGGAATTTGTTACTATCCAGTTGTAGAAAACTTGACACCATGTTCAGAACACACTACCAGCGTGAGTAACCGTGATGGTCATTTTCCGAAAGGGGTTTGGGAAGTGAACACGGTGGGGTTATGTTTGACGTGCTTAGATAGGATCACTTCGTGATCACTTTATCGCTCGTGGCACTTCTCTTCTCGCTCTAAACAGGTAAGCTAGTGCTAGTGCAGCTGCAACCTTTTATCTTTCTTCAGCCTTGTTCCACACCCCAAGGCTTAGATAGTTTTGCTACCCGGGAACGGGATTGCTGAGTCCTCCATGGCTCACAGATTCTACACCACACCAGATGCAGGTACCATGGTGAACTACTCAGGTGACGGCACAGAGTTGTACTGGGAGTACGATGAAGAACGTAGTCGATACTATGTGCACTATCCCGATGATCAGTAGTGGTTTCTACTAGGGGCGATTCAGACATGTGGCTTTATGTATTTTGGTATCTTTCATTTGGATCTTCACCCGTAGTCGGGTTGTGATGTTGTTGGATGATGATTTTCTTATGTAATGAATTGTGTGACGTGGCGAGTGTAAGCCAACTATCCTTTTGCAATTTCATCCCTATGTTTACATGAGTAGTGCAAAGATACCGAACTTGAGATCATTCCAGAATGGGCTTATACCTTTAAGTCGTGCCTCGACACGTAGGAGGTATAGGCCCATCTTGGGCATTACAAGAAGAGGGGTTACACCGCTGCATAGAGGGGGGAAGAGTTGGTGATGACGGCGGTGAAGTTGTTGGTGTAGATTGCGGTCACGATGATGGCCCCGGCGGCACTCCGGTGCCACCAGAAGCGAGGGGGAGAGAGTCCCCCTCCTCCTTCTTCTTCTTCCTTGACCTTCTTCCTAGATGAGAGAAGGGTTTCCCCTCTGGTCCATGGTCTGCATGGTGTGGGAGGGGCGAGAGATGATGACTACTTGATAGTTTAGTGCACCATGCTTTACGGCTTAGAACCGGGACTTCAAAAACGTTTTGAACGCCACAGAGCATATGAGATGTTCCAGGAGTTGAAATTAGTATTTCATACTCATGCCCGTGTCGAGAGGTATAAGACCGCTGACAGTACATTGCCTACAAGATGGAGGAGAATAGCTCAACCAGTGAGCATGTGCTCATATTGTCTGGGTACTACAATTGCTTGAATCAAGTGGGAGTTAATCTTCCAGATAAGATAGCAATTGACAAATTTCTCTAGTCACTATCACCAAGTTAGTAGAACTTTGTGTTGAACTATAATATGCAAGGGATGACGAAAGTAATTCCCGAGCTCTTCGCGATGCTGAAATAAGCGAAGGTAGAAATCAAGAAAGAGCATCAAGTGTTGATGGTTAACGAGACCACTTGTTTCAAGTAAAGGGCAAAGGGATAGAAGGGAAACTTCAAGAAGAATGACAAGAAAGTTGTCACTCCCATGAAGAAACTCAAAGCTAAACTCAAGACTGAAACTAAGTGCTTCTACTGCAAAGGAAATGATCACTGGAAGTGGAACTTCCCTAGATACTTGGCGGATAAGAAGGATGGCAAAGTGCACAAAGGTATATTTGATATATAGATTATTGATGTGTACTTTACTAGTGTTCATAGCAACCCCTGGGTAATTGATACCGGTTCAGTTGCTAAAATTAGTAACTCGAAACAAGAGTTGCAGAATGAACATAGACTAGTTAAAGGTGAAGTGATGATGTGTGTTGGAAGTGGTTCCAAGATTGATATGATCATCATCTCACACTCCCTATACTTTCAGGATTAGTGTAGAACCTAAATAAATGTTATTTGGCATTTTTGTTGAGCATGAATATGATTTGATCATGTTTGTTGCAATATGGTTATTCATTTAAAGTCATAGAATAATTGTTATTCTGTTTACATGAAAAAAAGCCTTCGATGGTCATACACCCAATGAAAATAGTTTGTTGGATCTCGATCGTAGTGATACACATATTCGTAATATTGAAGCCAAAAGATGCAAGGTTAATAATGATAGTGCAACTTATTTGTGGCACTGCCGTTTATGTCATATTGGTGTAAAGCGCATGAAGAAACTCCATAGTGATGGACTTTTGGAATCACTTGATTATGAATCACTTGGTGCTTGCGAACCATGCCTCATGGGCAAGATGACTAAAACTCCGTTCTCCGGAACAATGGAGCGAGCAACAGGTTTGTTGGAAATCATACATACTGATGTATGTGGACCGATGAGTGCTGAAGCTCGCGACGGGTATCATTATTTTCTGACCTTCACTGATGATTTGAGCAGATATGGGTATATCTACTTGATAAAGCACAAATCTGAAACATTTGAGAAGTTCAAAGAATTTCAGAGTGAAGTAGAGAATCATCATAACAAGAAAATAAAGTTTCCACGATATGATCGTGGAGGTGAATATTTGAGTTACGAGTTTGGTCTTCATTTAAAACAACGTGGAATAGTTTCACAGCTCACGCCACCCAGAACACCACAACGTAATGGTGTGTCCGAACGTCGTAACCGTACTTTATTAGATATGGTGCGATCTATGATGTCTCTTACCGATTTACCACTATCATTTTGGGTTATGCATTAGAGACAACTGCATTCACGTTTAATAAGGGCACCATCTAAATCCCTTGAGACGACGCCTTATGAACTTTGGTTTGGCAAGAAACCAAAGTTGTCGTTTCTTAAAGTTTGGGGCTGCGATGCTTATGTGAAAAAGCTTCAACCTAATAAGCTCGAACCCAAGTCGGAGAAATGTGTCTTCATAGGATACCCAAAGGAGACTGTTGGGTACACCTTCTATCACGGATCCGAAGGTAAGATATTCGTTGCTAAGAATGGATCCTTTCTAGAGAAGGAGTTTCTCTCGAAAGGAGTGAGTGGGAGGAAAGTGGAACTTGATGATGTAATTGTACCTTCTCCCGAATTGGACAGTAGTACATCACAGTAACTAGTTCTAGTGATTCCTACACCAATTAGTGAGGAAGCTAATGATGATGATCATGAAACTTCAGACCAAGTTTCTGCTGAACTTCGTAGATCAACCAGAGTACATTCCGCACCAAAGTGGTACGGCAACCCAGTTCTGGAAGTCATGTTACTAGACCATGATGAACCTACGAACTATGAGCAAGCGATGATGAGCCCAGATTCCGCAAAATGGCTTGAGGCCATGAAATCTGAGATGGGATCCATGTATGAGAACAAAGTGTGGACTTTGGTTGACTTGCCCAATGATCAGCAAGCCATCGAAAATAAATGGATCTTCAAGAGGAAGACCGACGCTGACGGTAATGTTACTGTTTACATAGCTCGACTTGTTGGGAAAGGTTTTCGACAAGTTCAAGGAGTTGACTACGATGAGACTTTCTCATCCGTAGTGATGCTTAAGTCTGTCCGAATCATGTTAATAATTGCCGCATTTTATGATTATGAAATCTGGCAAATGGATGTCAAAACTGCATTCCTAAATGGATATCTTCAAGAAGAGTTGTATATGATGCAACCAGAAGGTTTTTTCGATCCTAAAGGTGCTAAAAAGTGTGCAAGCTCCAGCGATCCATCTATGGACTGGTGCAAGCATCTCGGAGTTGGAATATACGCTTTGATGAGGTGATCAAAGCATATGGTTTTATATAGAATTTTGGAGAAGCCTGTATTTACAAGAAAGTGAGTGGGAGCACTACATCCTTTTCTCATAAGTATATGTGAATGACATATTGTCGATCGGAAATGATGTAGAATTTTCTGGAAAGCGTAAAGGGGTGTTTGAAAGGAGTTTTTTCAAAGAAAGACCTCGGTGAAGCTGCTTACATATTGAGCATCAAGATCTATAGAGATAGATCGAGACGCTTGATAAGTTTTTTCAATGAGTACATTCCTTGACAAGTTTTTGAAGTAGTTCAAAATGGATTAGTCAGAGAAGGAGTTCTTGCCTGAGTTGTAAGGTATGAAGTTGAGTAAGACTCAAAGCCCGACCTCGGCAGAAGATTAAGAAAGAATGAAAATCATTCCATATGCCTCAGCCATAGGTTCTATAAAGTATGCCATGCTGTGTACCAAACCTGTTGTGTACCTTACCATGAGTTTGGCAAGGAGGTACAAAAGTGATATAGGAGTAGATCACTGGACAGCGGTCAAAATTATGCTTAGTTACTGGATGACTAAGGAAATGTTTTCTCGATTATGGAGGTGATAAAGAGTTCGTCGTAAAGAGTTACACCGATGCAAGCTTTACACTAATCCAGATGAATCTAAGTATCAATCTGGATGCATATTGGAAGTGGGAACAATTAGCTAGAGTAGCTCCATGCAGAGCATTGTAAACACAGAAATTTACAAAATACATACGGATCTGAATGTGACAGACCCGTTGACTAAACTTCTCTCACAAGAAGAACATGATCACACCTTATTACTCTTGGGTGTTAATCACATAGCGATGTGAACTAGATTATTGACTCTAGTAAACCCTTTGGGGGTTGGTCACATGGTGATGTGAACAATGGGTGTTATTCGGATAACGATGTGAACTATCGGTATTAAATCACATGGAGATGTGAACTAGATTATTGACTCTAGTGCAAGTGGGAGACTGAAGGAAATATGCCCTAGAGGCAATAATAAAGTTATTATTTATTTACTTATATCATGATAAGTGTTTATTAGTCATGCTAGAATTGTATTAACCTGAAACTTAGTACATGTGTGAATACATAGACAAATCAGAGTGTCCCTAGTATGCCTCTACTAGACTAGCTCATTGATCAAAGATGGTTATGTTTCCTAACCATAGACATGAGTTGTCATTTGATTAACGGGATCACATCATTAGGAGAATGATGTGATGGACAAGACCCATCCATTAGCTTAGCACTATGATCGTTTAGTTTTACCGCTATTGCTTTCTTCATGACATATACATGTTCCTATGACTATGAGATTATGCAACTCCCGAATACCAGAGGAACACCTTATGTGCTATCAAACGTCACAACGTAACTGGGTGATTATAAAGATGCTCTACAGGTGTCTCCGAAGGTATTCGTGGTGTTGGCATAGATCAAGAATAGGATTTGTCACTCCGAGTGCCCGAGAGGTATCTCTGGGCCCTCTCGGTAATACACATCATAATAAGCCTTGCAAGCAAATGACTAATGAGTTAGTCACGAGATGATGTATTACGGTACGAGTAAAGAGACTTGCCGGTAACGAGATTGAACTAGGTATTGAGATACTGACGATCGAATCTCGGGCAAGTAACATACCGATGACAAAGGGAACAACGTATGTTGTTATGTGGTTTGACCGATAAAGATCTTGCTAGAATATGTAGGAGCCAATATGAGCATCCAAGTTCCGCTATTGGTTATTGACCGGAGATGAGTCTCGGTCATGTCTACATAGTTCTCGAACCCGTAGGGTCCGCACGCTTAATGTTTGATGACGATTGGTATTATGAGTTCATGAGTTTTGATGTACCAAAGGAAGTTCGGAGTCCCGGATGAGATCACGGACATGACGAGGAGTCTCGGAATGTTCGAGACATAAATATTAATATATTGGACGACTATATTCGGACACCGGAAGTGTTCCGAGTGTTATCAGGTATAATCGGAGTGCCGGAGGGGGTTACCGGAACCCCCCCCCCCCCCCCCCGAAGGAGTATGGGCCATAGTGGGCCTATGAGGGAAAGAGAGGGGCAGCCCATAGGGCTGGCGGCACCCCCCCTAGGGTTCCTAGTTGGACTAGGAAAAGGTGGAGAGGCGCCACCTCTCCTTTCCTTCTCCTCTCCTCCCCTTCCTTTCCTACTCCTAGTAGGAATAGGAAAGGGGGGTTCCTATTCCTACTAGGAGTAGGAATCCTACTCCCTTGGCGCGCCCTATGGCCTAGCCGCACCTTCCCCTTGCTCCTTTATATACGGGGGCAGGGGGCACCTAAAGACACACAAGAAACATTGTTCTAGCCGTGTGCAGTGCCCCCCTCCACAGAAACACACCTCTGTCATACCGTTGCAGTGCTTAGGCGAAGCCCTGCGCCGGTAGCTTCATCATCTCCGTCACCACGCCGTCGTGCTGAGGAAACTCTCCTGTGAAGCTCAACTGGATCAAGAGCTCGTGGGACGTCATCAAGCTGAACATGTGCTGAACGTGAAGGTGTCGTACGTTCGGTGCTTGATCGGTTGGATCGCGAAGAAGTTCGACTACATCAACTGCGTCACTAGACGTTTCCGCTTTCGGTCTACGAGGGTACTAGACACACTCTCCCCTCTCGTTGCTATGCTTCTAGTAGATAGATCTTGCGTGATCGTAGGAATTTTTTTGAAATCCTACGTTCCCCAACAGATATTTGTTTAGTATTGGCGCCAGATCTGTCCGCTAAGAAGAATCAGTCTCGGAAGAACCTTACCAAGAATGAAAGAACACAAGAATTGAGGACAAAGGTTATGCCATTACGGGAAAAGCCCAGAGAAGTAATTATCCGGAAGATCTAAGAAGACCGACCTTGTGAACGATGAGGAGGGATTACATAAGTTTTGATGGAACCGTAACCAGGTTTCTAAGGGTGGTAGCACCCCAGGACCCTTGTTACGATCGATGGATTGTGAGGAGACCCCGAACCTAACCTATTTCTTGCTAGCCTCTCCGAATCTCGAGGGCGAGATTCATTTTAAGGGTGTGGTAGGTTTGTAACTTTCCCAAAATTCTAAATTTTGGAACGTTATATTAAATAGATAGTTTTGATTGCTTGTGTGATGTGTTGTGTGCAATTGAGTGAAATTTGAAAAGTTCTGAAAGTTGAATGAGAGGGAATGAAATGACTTTCCCAAACTTTCACATTTTCATTTATGTTCTCCATGAATTTCAATTCATTTCATCACAAAACCCTAGAGTGAAGATGATATAACTTCTTCCATTTAATAAATGAAAAGGGTTTTGAAAAGATTTGAATACCACTTTGAAATATTTCAAATTCGGAAACTTTATGCAACTCAATGATTTTCCCTAAAAGAAATATGAGTTGGAAGTTTAAAAGAAACAAATTGAAAGTCATTTGAAGTATTTTTGAAATTTATTTTTAAATTTGAGTTATTGGGTTTCTATTCAAATTATTTTCTCCAAAAATAAAAATATATGGAAAATATGGTAAAATGATTCGCTACAATAGTAAATTGGAGAGAAATGAGTTTGAAGTAATTTTGGTATTTTAAAAATATTTTATTTGGTTTTAAAATAAACCAGTAGCACTGTTTGCTTTATTTAAATTTCTGTGGATTTTATTTGACTCTACGAAAAATATTCATGTTGTAGAAAATATTTTTCTGAAAATTTCAATATATTATATGCCTATATTATGTTTTTATTTTATCTAGTTTTATTTACTTTTACTGCCTGTTTAAAAAATGTGTTTAGAACCAACCGGACCGGGCCGGCCTAGCCAGCCAGGCCACGGCCCAGCCGGCCCAACTGCCCGTCGCCCCCGACCTCCATTCGAACTCCGCCGCCCGCACGCCATCGCCGCCGCCATGTGCCCGAGCGGGACTCCTCCCCGCAGGCCCCTCCTCCAAGCCGTCGTCGCACCCCCTCCTTAAATACCTCACCCTGCCCCCTCTTCTCCCCTCGCCCGCCACCGTCCACACTTGCCGCGTCGCGCCGCCGCTGCTCCGCTGCCGCGCCGCTCCTCGCCGCTGCCCCACGCTGCCGCCTCTCCTCACCCCTCGCTCCGCGCCGATCCTCGCCGCGCCACCCCGCCGTCGCCCGCACTTGCCGGAGCCACGACACTCGCCGGAGCCCGCCGTCGTCGCTTTTTCACCGCCGATCCACGCCGAACCGCCACGAACCGGTATAAAACCGCCGCCCCGACTCAGTTTTTTGCTTCAGTTTTCTTTTTAGCCAGTTTTTTATTTTTAGGTTAGTTTATTTTGCGAGCATTCGTTAGTTAGGGTTCCGTATCAAACGGTTTTCATTAGATTAGGTTCTGTAGCGAAGTTCGTTCGTTAGGTTTTTCTTTTATTTTAAATTTCTGCCAGGGACCTATCTGTAATGATTTTTCTTACAGATTAGCCCCTGATTTTAAACCCTCACAACTTTTACACCATTTATCCAAATCCAACGAAACTAATGCCCACTTTTTTGTTATGACCTTGTTTGTCCAGATAACCAACTTAAACATATTTTGGAAAGTTTAAAATTTGATTTCAAACAGATTTGAATTCAAATTTCTTTTGTTCATAACTTGAGTTTTATAACTCCGATTTAGTTGATTCTTTTTGCAAATCGAAGCTCTTAACCTAAACTTTCTGATAAGAACAAATCCAACTAATTATGGTACTGTTAGAAATTGGTTTCTGTTGCAAGGGTGATTTGCTTGGTTTTGAAGTTTTCCGAGATCTTATCTTCGATTTTTTCCATGATTGCTTATGTGTGGTTACTATTGCTTACTTACGATAGATTGATCGGAGTGTGACGAGCAGATCTATCACGAGTTATGAGTGCGAAGAATCACCATCAACAGTACAAGGCAAGTTCATACTTTGATCATACATTTCAATACCCGGTTTTTATTGCATTAGTTCTATCCTCAAAGATTGCATGAGTAGGTCTTGGTTACATGTGGTTTTGCTGAGTAGTTCATGAGGTAGGAACCCAATGACTTGAGATCATCCTCGGGAATATACACTGTGTTGCTTATTGCTTAGCCATGCTCGTAGACGTGGATTCGTATGTGAGATTCATGAAAGTTGTGAGTGTAATAGCAATAAGGGAATATTTAAGGTGGCAACTTTAATACACAACTGGGTGGATTGGTTGCAGCGCACCTGGAGAATCCAGTGTTGTCCTAGGATATCCCGGAGGAACAGTGTGATCATCCTATGGAATGTCACCCAGGCTCAAAGGGATCATATATCATTCATGGCTAGAAACTTTTGTGTGCAGCCACAAGCCATTATGGGCTCTGGCATAGTTGAGTATGTTGTGTGAGCTCTTTCAGTGGTGGACTAGCAGATGTAGGGGAAAGTAGGTGTACCGGTCTATCCAGGGTAAAGAGTGAATGCTTCTAAAAGACTATGTCTTGATCTTCCGATCATGGATGCGGTCGAGTCTTATGGGGAAAAGTGCACAATCCTCAGCAGAGTGTACAAACTAATCATGATTAGTCGTGTCCCCGGTTATGGACAACTTTGATGATCTATAAGTGGATTATTTTTTGATCTGTAATGCCCAGGATGGGACTATACCTCATACGTGTCGAGGCACGACTTAAAGGTATAAGCCCATTCTGGAATGATCTCAAGTTTGGTATCTTTGCACGACTCATGTAAAAATAGGGATGAAATTGCAAAAAAAGATAGTTGGCTTACACTCGCCACGTCACACAATACATTACATAAGCAAAACATCATTCAGAACATCACAACCCGACTACGGGCGAAGATCCAAAAGAAAGATACCAAAAACATAAAGCCACAGGTCCGAATCACCCCTAGTAGAAACCACTACTGATCGTCGAAAACGTCACAAGCATACGACCACGCTCTTCATCGAACTCCCGGTGGAGTTCTGATCCATCTCCTGCATCATTCTCGGCTGAACCTGCATCTGGTTTTGTAGTATCTGTGAGCCACGAGGACTCAGCAATCCCATAACCATGGGTATCAAGACTAGCAAAGCTTTATGGGTAGGAGGAGGTAAAGTGGTGAGGTTGCAGCAACGGCTAAGCATAATATGGTGGCAAGCTTACGAGTACAAGAATAAGATGAGCATCTACGCAACCGGTCGCAAACTAGTAGTGATCGCTAAAGATCCTGAACTACCTACGAGTCAAACATAACCCCACCGTGTTCTCTTCTCAAAATGAAAAGAGACAGTCACGGTTACTCACACAGTTGTGTGTTTTACTTCGGATCCTCTGTCAAGTTTTCTACAATCGGACATTAACAAATTCTAATCTGCCACATAACCGCGGGCACGGCTTTCGAAAGATCATAACCCTGCAGGGGTGTCCCAACTTAGCCCATCACAAGCTCTCACGATCAGCTAAAGTGATAAATATAATATCATCACCCCTTATCTTAGGGAAATCCGATCAGGCTCGGCATCCCGGTGCACAAGACATTTCGACAATGGTAAAACAAGTCCAGCAAGACCTCCCGGCGTGCCGACACCCTGATAGTAGCCGCGCGTATCTCGTCTCAGGCCACGTCCGGATGGGACAAGCTTCGAGTAAAACCAGCCCTCGAGTTTCCCCAACGTGGCCCCGCAGGTTGCCCGTTTGGGACCAACACCATCAGCACTGGCCCCCCTGCTATGTAGAAAAGAATCTCCAAGGAGCGTCCCCCTTATGCAATTTAATTAATTAATTAATTAAGTTATTATTATGAGCAAATTAAAACCAATGTTGGGCCTTGCTGGAGGAGTTTTATTCAAAGTCGAAGTGTCAAGGGGTCCCCATATACCCAACCGTGTAAGGAACGCAAAATCAAGGAACATAATGCCGGTTTATCGGCGCCTAAGGTGGCATGAGTGGAACAAAACACCGAGCAAAAGGCCAAGCCTTCCACCCATGCCCAATATATAGGTGTGTTAAATAATAATAATAATAATAATAATAGATATTGTGATATACCAACAACCAAGTTCCCACCTAGAACAATCTTCATCTTCACCTGCAAATAACAACGCTATAAGAGGGACTGAGCAAGCGGGTAACATAGCCAAACAATGGTTTTTGCTAGGAAGGTGTCAAAGGTTAGAGGTTTCATGGCAACAAGGAGAGGTGCTGACAATAAGATGGGTAGCGCGACATGTAACGATAGCATCGAGACTACTAAGCAAAGGCAATGATAGTAAAGGTATCCAAGGGTATGGTCATCTTGCCTGAGATCCCGCAAGGAAGAAGAACGGATCCATGAAGTAGTCAAACAGAACCTCACAACTCCGGAACGAACCCGAAGCTAACGAGGGAAGCAAACCGGAAAGAAACAAGCAACATGGTAAACACACCACACGAGACATGACAATATGCTCAAACAAGTATGATGCAACACAAGTCTACATAGGATGCACTACAAGTCTATACAGGAAGCAAAACATGGCAAGGTAGGAAGCACAGCAAAACAACACAAGTCTATATGATGCAATACATGGCAAGGTATGATGCATGACAAGTCTATACAGGAAGCAATACATGGCAAGGTAGGAAGCACAGAAAAACAACACAAGCAACATGTCAATATGCTCAACCATGTAGGATGCAAGACAAGTCTATATATGATGCTAAACATGGCAAGGCAGGAAGCACTCAAAAACAACACAAGTCAACAAGTTTAAATGAGGCCGGAAACTACAACAACAATTCCGGAAAATCCCCATATGCATGTTTAGCAATTTTAAGCAAACAATAATTCACACATTTTAATGTTGTTAACATGATGCGGATGACATAGTCAAGTTTTATGCAAATTTTAGTAAAAGTTAACAAGAAGAGATAAGAAGCATTTGTCACCGTGGTGGAAAGGGGTGCCACGGCGACGATAACCAAAACGATGCCACGGCATCATATCGGTTCCGGTAACTCGTTGAGAGACCGGTGCAAAAGAAGGATCGGTGCTAGCGTGAATGCAAAGACGATGGGGTGAACCCGGTTGCCCGGTTCCCACGGATCGGCGACAAGGCAAACGAGGGCCACAACGGACACAAAGCAAACATCCGATCATCTCATACAACACATGCAGTCCACGGGTCATCGTCTCGGGGTTATACCTTCGGAACGTTCGCTTCGGGGCGGTTCGAGGTCGTAGAGGAAGTATTGGTACTCGCGGGTTGTGGTACACGTTTTGTAGCCGTTCAAGTTTCCGAAGATGTTCGGGGTCGACGGTAGAGGTACTTGGCGAATCGAACGTCTTCGGGGCGACGGTAGTGGTACACGGTTCTTCGGCGACGGTCGTCGTACACATTTCGTAGATGTTCATGTTCTCAGAAGGGGTACTTGTTGCATCGTCGGACGTAGTGGTACTTGATGCGTCGTCTTGTGTAGTCGTTCGGGCATCCACGGAACTTGTCGGTCTCGGTCTCGGCAACGTAGTCGTACATGTCGTTTGTAGCCGAACTTGAAGGACGTCGGCGTAGTGGTATTCATGTTGGTGTAGTCGTACTTGAGGTCCTCGTGCACTTGGGCGTCTCTGGAAGAGGAACTTGGCAGCAACAACGAGGGTGCAGCAAGATCTTCGGGTCATCGACAACAAGGCAGGGCGACGTGGGAGGAAGCAGAGGTGGGGCACCATGAGGGGGAGGTTGGAGAGGCGCCTTGGCGCGGTGAAGACGACGCAGCAGCGCGCCCGGCATGGTCGAAGGAGCTGAGGGGGGCAGTCGCGCTCGGGGACAAGGCTCCTAGCGTGGGCGATGTGCTGCAGAGGAGATGGGGCGCGTCGGTCGCGGCTGCTGTGGGATCCAGCGGCGGGAAGGAGGGCAAGCTCCTGGCGGCGCCATGGAGGAGGCGAGCCGGTGAGCCAGGCGCTCGGACTCGCGGCGAAGGAGAACAGTGGGAGGCGAAGGAGATGAAGGCGCGGTCGTGGGGAGGAAGGGGCCAGAGGCGAGGCCGAGGGGAGAGGGAGATCGGCGCTGGGCGATGGGATCGAGCGAGGAGGTTGCGGGGGGGGGGGCGAGGGGAAGAGATGGCAGCGCACTGGAGTGAGCGAGGGAGAGAAGGGACCAAGGGGAGATGTGCTCAGGGCTAGGGTTCGGCGCTAGAGGCGCTGGAGTTGGCCCAAATAGGGAGGGGTCGGGGAGGCCTCTTGGGCCTGGCTGGACTGCTGAGGAGGCTGGGCTGCGGCTCCCCTCCTCTTTTCTCTTTATTTACAGAAAAAAAGGAAGGAGAAAAAGAGAGAAGAGCAAAGGTTAGGGAAAGAATTGGGTATAGGGTAAAATTCCCTAGACTCACAAAAATGTAAGGAAATTAAATAAAATCAACGGAAGACTTGTGGGAAAATAAGATTTAAACAAGTTTGAACAAAAGTCAAACTATTTGAATTCACGAAAACCCTTTTGATGGAATCCAAAAGGGGTGGGATTTGAGGATGTGGCTTAACTCAGCCAATAAGATTCATGGGCAAAGGTTGAGGCCAGAATTGAGAAAGGGAAGGCATGGGAAAAAATGCAAGTGTGTTATAGTGAATTCCAAACAAATGGAATATTTAATATAGCTCCCTAATAATATTGAGAGGCTTTTATATGTTATAAAGAGAAGTCACCATAGTGAATATCCCTCAATTTAAATGGATCGAGGATCCATATGGTTTATTTAGTTGAGATTTAAAATTAAAAGACTTGATGGCAATGCAAAAAAAAATAACACAAGCACAAATGAAACACACGGGAGAACCCGGAACATCTGGAATCTTCTGGGACATCGGTCTTCCGGCGTCACAACTCTCCCACACTAACAGAGGATCTCGACCCGAGATCCTGGAGATGGCACCGGATAGAAACGAAAAAGAATAGGTAAAACAAAGTTGCTTCTTCGACAAACGAGTGAAACGACGAACCTTGAGAGGTTGAACAATCTTGAATAAAGAAAACAATGGAGATGAACGAAGATGAAAACACTCCGTTAGAAAAGAGGAACAAGGAACATTACGAGAACCTTGTAGGTTGAAAGACATGAAACAAGAGCTTACGAACCAAAAGAATACGGAACCGCAATGGTATAGCCAAGGAATAAGAATGACATAATTTGGACAGCACTCTGTCTGAAAATGGTAGGAATTAACATGAACTTGAGAAGATGAGCTGATAGTTGATGAAATCAACAATACACTGCCTCCAGAACAATTGAAAGGATGGCACGAGGGTAAGAAAGATTTCAGACAGCACTCCGGTTGAAAGAGAGGCAAAACTTGGTAAGATGATTGAATTGAATGGAGAACACAACACTCCAGTTAAATAGACAAGCAAGGGAAGAATATGATCTTGGTAAAACGAGATGATGGTTTGGAGCTAGCAACATCACCATGCCTCCAGAATGAAAGAATAGATGCCAGATCGTTGGAAAGAAAGAACGGAGAAGAAAATGACAACTTCTCCCACGAATGAGTTGGAAGAGCATCCTTACAATGATGGATTGAATAGAGTTGATGGAGATCAACAACGAAAAGAATAAGCTTGTTGTGGGCTTATGAAAACATCTCAACTTGAGGTGAAATTCTACCACTAGCAAAAACAATTGATTTCATTGAGAGCACCAAAGAGATGAAAATCTTATTTCGCCGGAATGATAAATGAAGAACTTGGGTCATTTATAAGCACCATAATAGCAACAATTCTCAGGTAAAGCTTTTAGGTGAACTATAACCCAAGATAACTCCAACGAATAATTGAAGGGTTGAAAAGATCTCCTGAACAAGGAAAATGATGGTTTTAAATATCTCATTCTTGATAACTCGTGAATCATAATTCATGAAGGAATTGTCAATAATGACATAACACCGTCTCAAAAAAATAAGGGAGAAAGAATTACACTTTAATTGCATGAAGAAGAATACTTGAGCTCTAACAAGAATCTTGATGAAAACTTTGAGGATGAATTAAATCGTGATCAACCATCATGAGAACTCCGGTAATGAAAGCATGAGAAGCGAAAGATGAAAAGAATAAGATTCAAGGTCTGCGATGAATTAGATGGAGGTTTGAAATGATATAATTGAAATGACTTGGAGCTCCGGAAAACAAGATGAACAACTTAGAACCGAGAATATGATATGATGAACAAGCTCCAGAAAAAGAGATTAATCACTTCGAGGAAATAAGAATAAAATTTACTGTATGCTTATCCTTCACCAATTTAAATTGATGACAACAAAAGGATTTGGCATACTACTTATTATCGTTGCAAAGAATTAAAGAGAGATCTAGCACAACCTTGGATAATTATTCAACAAAGCACCGGTAGGATTATGAAAAGAATAAATGAATTGATACGATAGCAATGAAAGAGTAATCTTGAATGAACCACCGTAAGAATATGGAGACGAATGAAGAGGCATCAATTAAGAATAGTTGGAGGGCGAAGTTGAAAACTGAGAACGAAGAAATCTTCTGAGATGATGGCCTTCGGAGGATCAGAATGGAAAGAATTCATGAAAAGCTTTGGATGGGTATAAAAAGAATTCCTCACAATCGGAACAATAATGAGGATGGCATGAAGCTAGAACCACGAATCTTGGAAGAACGGATAAGGATTCAAGAGGAACTCGTCTTCGAGTCTTCAAAATCTAAGAAGACGATGAGATACACCACCATGAATTGTATAGGCAGTCCGTAATGAAGAATTAAAAGGTTGAACCAATGATGAAAAAGAATTTGAAAGCGGTTGTGGAGAAGGACTGTGACTGATGGGATTCATACTTACATCATACTTTGAAAAGAATTTTCCGGAAAAAGAAGAGTCAGGTAAGATCCTGGAAAAAGACCTATGGGTTAGGGCTCACTCAAAAGAAATCACCGTCGAAAAAGATTGCTTAAGAGATATTGCACCGGTTGAATTAAATGACTTGAATGAGATAACAATCTCAAAATATCTTGAACGGATTAAAATGGAAACACGAATCTTCTGAGATACCTTGTACACACCAGATATGGATAGGAGAGTTGAATGAATAAGAGAGCCTTCGGATAAGAAATTTCAACATAGGAAAACATGCGAAACAAAAAGGAAGAGATATGATCATGACCAAAGCCTTGAATTTAGTCCACCGGAGAAGAATATTGGAATTAAGAATGATGAACTTGAAACTCTTGAACATCTTCACGATAAATCACCGGATAAGAACATTGAAGGAAAAGAATGAAGAAATATCACATGAATAAAATGGATACTTGATTAAGAATTCTGGCTCCGAGAAGAAGAAGGGTGGGAGGGTGGGGAAAACAAAGACAACTTGGGATGAATGAAACACACAAATCGTCAGATTTCTCAACGGCGTCCGTATGGAATAACTTGAAGAGAAGGCACACCGGTTGGAAAGGATTAACATGAAAATCTCGATGGTCAAGAAGAATTAGCACTCGCATAGAAATATGGGAACACCGATTAGGAAAGGTATGGAATCAACAATTGACATCGAAGCAACTCGAATACCAGAATCAAAACAAAAACAAAGGATAGATATGTTGCAACATAATCTTCACAATATCATTCGAACAGAGGATTGAACGAATGAATTTCGTAGGTACATCAACTAGTCGAGAAGCCACTTGGAGAACAAAAGGTAAATAAAAAACAACAAGGAGCAGATAGAACAAATACAAGATAGAAGTTCCGTTCGACATATTCGTGCTGAAAGCTCATGGAACGTGTTACAAAAGGGTTTTGCAATCCCCGGATCAGCATAGCCAAGGACCCTTCAAGATGCAACTCCCGATCGGAACAACGCCCATAAACCACTTCACTCGATGTAGAACCCCGAACTCCATATCATGCATTCGTTGGAAGAATGCCTACGAACTACTAGATGAACCCACCTATTAATTTCTGAAAGTTTCCAGTTATGCAATCAGGTGTTGGGGATACAGGGGAAGCATCGCGCACTCAACTCTAATCCTACATCCAGCTGTATCCATCCTTCAACACATAACCAGTTATTTCCGGAAACCGTTTACCTCG
The DNA here is from genome assembly GCA_902687465.1 of Secale cereale. Lineage (NCBI taxonomy): Eukaryota > Viridiplantae > Streptophyta > Magnoliopsida > Poales > Poaceae > Secale > Secale cereale. The sequence goes on along the minus strand of LR738715.1, from coordinate 189,466,245 downwards.
GACCTTCGAAATGCATCTGCTATTCAAGCTATGGCAATACTCCCAAACTACCTCCCCAGTACTGGGTGATGTCGGGGTTATCTTGCCACTAACCGTATAGGAGAGTTTTCGATGTCGACCGTCTTAAGTATTCCAGAACTGCTGCGATATATTTGTGATGACAACACCTCGGAGCGAAACTCCCCGGGACACTGCCACAACCCCTAAATGACAGGAGGCATCGAGAACAATGTTCTCGTCACAAAGACATGGGAACAATCCAAACAATACTCGCGTGATCCTAAAAAAAATTAGTGAATTTTTGAGAGTAGAAGAGATAAAGTAATCGTCAGGAGTCCTCACCAGAGTGAAAAGATATGAGGAGTAAAAAAGAAATCCTACTCTCCGATATATATATATATATAGGACTCAAAACATTTTCAAGTGTGTGCCTAGACTCAACCATCAACGATTCGATCAATCAGTGGGGGCTCCTAGGTCGGAGAAGGCTCTGAATACCAACTTGTAATGCCCAGGATGGGACTATACCTCCTACGTGTTGAGGCACGACTTAAAGGTATAAGCCCATTCTGTAATGATCTCAAGTTTGGTATCTTTGCACGACTCATGTAAAAATAGGGATGAAATTGCAAAAAAAGATAGTTGGCTTACACTCGCCACGTCACACAATACATTACATAAGCAAAACATCATTCAGAACATCACAACCCGACTACGGGCGAAGATCCAAAAGAAAGATACCAAAAACATAAAGCCACAGGTCCGAATCGCCCCTAGTAGAAACCACTACTGATCGTCGAAAACGTCACAAGCATACGGCCATGCTCTTCATCGAACTCCCGGTGGAGTTCTGATCCATCTCCTGCATCATTCTCGGTTGAACCTGCATCTGGTTTTGTAGTATCTGTGAGCCACGAGGACTCAGCAATCCCATAACCATGGGTATCAAGACTAGCAAAGCTTTATGTGTAGGAGGAGGTAAAGTGGTGAGGTTGCAGCAGCGGCTAAGCATAATATGGTGGCTAGCTTACGAGTACAAGAATAAGATGAGCATCTACGCAAACGGTCGCAAACTAGTAGTGATCGCTAAAGATCCTGAACTACCTACGAGTCAAACATAACCCCACCGTGTTCTCTTCTCAAAATGAAAAGAGACAGTCACGGTTACTCACACAGTTGTGTGTTTTACTTTGGATCCTCTGTCAAGTTTTCTACAACCAGACATTAACAAATTCCAATCTGCCACATAACCGCGGGCACGGCTTTCGAAAGATCATAACCCTGCAGGGGTGTCCCAACTTAGCCCATCAAAAGATCTCACGATCAGCTGAAGTGATAAATATAATATCATCACCCCTTATCTTAGGGAAATCCAATCAGGCTCGGCATCCCGGTGCACAAGACATTTCGACAATGGTAAAACAAGTCCAGCAAGACCTCTCGGCGTGCCGACAACCTGATAGTAGCCGTGCGTATCTCGTCTCAGGCCACGTCCGGATGGGACAAGCTACGAGTAAAACCAGCCCTCGGGTTTCCCCAAGGTGGCCCCGCAGGTTGCCCGTTTGGGACCAACACCATCAGCACTGGCCCCCCTGCTATGTAGAAAAGAATCTCCAAGGGGCGTCCCCCTTATGCATTTTAATTAATTAATTAAGTTATTATTATGAGCAAATTAAAACCAATGTTGGGCCTTGCTGGAGGAGTTTTATTCAAAGTCGAAGTGTCAAGGGGTCCCCATATACCCAACCGTGTAAGGAACGCAAAATCAAGGAACATAATGCCGGTTTATCGGCGCCTAAGGTGGCATGAGTGGAACAAAACACCGAGCAAAAGGCCAAGCCTTCCACCCATGCCCAGTATATAGGTGTGTTAGATAATAATAATAATAGATATTGTGATATACCAACAACCAAGTTCCCACCTGGAACGTTCTTCATCTTCACCTGCAACTAACAACGCTATAAGAGGGGCTGAGCAAGCGGGTAACATAGCCAAACAATGGTTTTTGCTAGGAAGGTGTCAAAGGTTAGAGGTTTCATGGCAACAAGGAGAGGGGCTGACAATAAGATGGGTAGCGCGACATGTAACGATAGCATCGAGACTACTAAGCAAAGGCAATGATAGGAAAGGTATCCAAGGGTATGGTCATCTTGCCTGAGATCCCGCAAGGAAGAAGAATGGATCCATGAAGTAGTCGAACAGAACCTCACAACTCCGGAACGAACCCAAAGCTAACGAGGGAAGCAAACCGGAAAGAAACAAGCAACACGGTAAACACACCACACGAGACATGACAATATGCTCAAATAAGTATGATGCAACACAAGTCTACATGGGATGCACTACAAGTCTATACAGGAAGCAAAACATGGCAAGGTAGGAAGCACAGCAAAACAACACAAGTCTATATGATGCAATACATGGCAAGGTATGATGCATGACAAGTCTATACAGGAAGCAATACATGGCAAGGTAGGAAGCACAGAAAAACAACACAAGCAACATGTCAATATGCTCAACCATGTAGGATGCAAGACAAGTCTATATATGATGCTAAACATGGCAAGGCAGGAAGCACTCAAAAACAACACAAGTCAACAAGTTTAAATGAGGCCGGAAACTACAACAACAATTCCGGAAAATCCCCATATGCATGTTTAGCAATTTTAAGCAAACAACAATTCACTCACACATTTTAATGTTGTTAACATGATGCGGATGACATGATCAAGTTTTATGCAAATTTTAGTAAAATTTAACAAGAAGAGATAAGAAGCATTTGTCACCGTGGTGGAAAGGGGTGCCACGGCGACGATAACCAAAACGATGCCACGGCATCATATCGGTTCCGGTAACTCGTTGAGAGACCGGTGCAAAAGGAGGATCGGTGCTAGCGTGAATGCAAAGACGATGGGGTGAACCCGGTTGCCCGGTTCCCACGGGTCGGCGACAAGGCAAACGAGGGCCACAACGGACACAAAGCACACATCCGATCATCTCATACAACACATGCAGTCCATGGGTCATCGTCTCAGGGTTATACCTTCGGAACGTTCGTTTCGGGGCGGTTCGAGGTCGTAGAGGAAGTAGTGGTACTCGCGGGTTGTGGTACACGTTTTGTAGCCGTTCATGTTTCCGAAGATGTTCGGGGTCGACGATAGAGGTACTTGGCGAATCGAACGTCTTCGAGGCGACGGTAATGGTACACGGTTCTTCGGCGACGGTCGTCGTACACGTTCCGTAGATGTTCATGTTCTCGGAAGGGGTACTTGTCGCATCGTCGGACGTAGTGGTACTTGACGCGTCGTCTTGTGTAGTCGTTCGGGCATCCACGGAACTTGCCGGTCTCGGTCTCGGCAACGTAGTTGTACATGTCGTTTGTAGCCGAACTTGAAGGATGTCGGCGTCGTGGTACTCATGTTGGCGTAGTCGTACTTGAGGTCCTCGTGCACTTGGGCGTCTCTGGAAGAGGAACTTGGCAGCAACAACGAGGGGGCAGCAAGATCTTCGGGTCATCGGCAACAAGGCAGGGCGACGTGGGAGGAAGCAGAGGTGGGGCACCATGAGAGGGAGGTTGGAGAGGCGCCTTGGCGCGGTGGAGACGACGCATCAGCGGGCCCGGCGTGGTCGAAGGAGCTGAGGGGGGCAGTCGCGCTCGGGCACAAGGCTCCTAGCGTGGGCGATGTGCTGCAGAGGAGATGGGGTGCGTCGGTCGCGGCTGCTGTGGGATCCAGCGGCGGGAAGGAGGGCAAGCTCCTGGCGGTGCCATGGAGGAGGCGAGCCGGTGAGCCAGGCGCTCGGACTTGCGGCGAAGGAGAACAGCGGGAGGCGAGGGAGATGAAGGCGCGGTTGTGGGGAGGAAGGGGCCAGAGGCGAGGCCGAGAGGAGAGGGAGATTGGCGCTGGGCGATGGGATCGAGCGAGGAGGTTGCGGGAGGGCGAGGGGAAGAGATGGCGGCGCACTGGAGTGAGCGAGGGAGAGAAGGGACCGAGGGGAGATGTGCTCGGGGCTAGGGTTCGGCGCTAGAGGCGCTGGAGTTGGCCCAAATAGGGAGGGGTCGGGGAGGCCTCTTGGGCCTGGCTGGACTGCTGAGGAGGCTGGGCTGCGGCTCCCCTCCTCTTTTCTCTTTATTTACAGAAAAAAGGAAGGAGAAAAAGAGAGAAGAGCAAAGGTTAGGGAAAGAATTGGGTATAGGGTAAAATTCCCGGGACTCACAAAAATGTAAGGAAATTAAATAAAATCAACGGAAGACTTCTGGGAAAATAAGATTTAAACAAGTTTGAACAAAAGTCAAACTATTTGAATTCACGAAAACCCTTTTGATGGAATCCAAAAGGGGTGGGATTTGAGGATGTGGCTTAACTCAGCCAATAAGATTCATGGGCAAAGGTTGAGGCCAGAATTGAGAAAGGGAAGGCATGGGAAAAAATGCAAGTGTGTTATAGTGAATTCCAAACAAATGGAATATTTAATATAGCTCCCTAATAATATTGAGAGGCTTTTTTATGTTATAAAGAGAAGTCACCATAGTGAGTATCCCTCAATTTAAATGGATCGAGGATCCATATGGTTTATTTAGTTGAGATTTAAAATTAAAAGACTTGATGGCATGATGACATGATGCAATGCAAAAAAATTACACAAGCACAAATGAAACACACGGGAGAACCCAGAACATTTGGAATCTTCTGGGACGTCGGTCTTCGGGCGTCACATGATCTCATCACTCAATTAATTAAACTTGTTGGGTTATTAATGATATTGGTGATTTTGGAATTGAGATGGAGGAACCACTCTCAATATTAATTAATACAACTTAGTAGTAAATAAAGTTTATTTCTTTGTTGTAGGAAAAAACTAGCTTTATGCAAAATTAACCTTACAGCCTCCACCAGCCAAATATGCATATAGAGATAGACATTGTTCATCATTGTACTGACCTACACGGTTGCAACGTCTCATGTTGCAGGAATTGTCCGACTAGTAAGTGATACATTAGGGTTGCGATGTCTACACTCAACTTTGCCGTTGTTGATGGCGCTCCACAACCTTGTTGTTACTTCCATTATGTTGATCGAGGTAATATTATTTATGTTACTTTATACATGTGATTTACCTCTGTTATAAATCCTCGAGTACTGTATGTGTCAACATATCGATCCAGGGATGACACTAAAGCACAGAGACTTCGATCCATTCAGGTTGGGTCGCTACAATCTTAATAATTTGTAATATATTTTTAGTTAGTGCATCGCTTTGTACATATACATCGCCAAATTGACTTTTTATTAGTTTACTTTACAATTATGCAATTGTATCCGTGTTATATTGTCTCCTGCTTTGAAATTTAACATGCATTATCTTTATATAACTTCAACGAAATATTTCAAAAGCTCGTGGCAACGCACGGGCATTCTGTTAGTTTCTACCATATGTCTAGTACGTGCTTGTCTAGATCGTAATCAGTATGTTAATTCTGTCGATGCCATATTCATGATTTACTCATGGATTAAATTAGCCAAAAATTTCTAATATACTCAACATTATCACAGAGGTTGCACTCAACGAAAAGTTTTCTTTAGATTTCAATGCACAGTAGACCAGGAGAAAAATATTAAGGAATAAAATTCTATAAATTTCTTTAGCAGAAATGAAGAATCCATTTCACAAGAATGACATTTTGGAGCTTGGTCTCCATGGAAGCCTTTTTTCGAAAAATAAAAAACAAACTTCATACTTTTGGGTTTAAAAAAATCTGAGAAAATTTGTACAAGCATACAAGGACGTTTTGTGTATGTGTGTAAAATTTCAGGATGAAATACCTTGAGATGCGATCTGTGTAAAAGACAAATTCATGAATTTTTTGGATGAATAGTATCATGTGTTGAAAAGCCATATACGTGACTTCTTTTTACACAGCCCACATTTCAACGTATTTTGTCTTGACATATGTGTTATGCTTTTATGTATATCTATACTAAGCACGGGTGATGTAGGCCGTGCCCCCATGGCGCTGGCGCGGCAAGCCCGCGTTACGCTTGCCAACGATGTTGCAAGGCCATGCGCCGCCAAGGGTAATGGTGCTGGGTGACCCTTGAAGTTGACAATGGGGATGGCGGCGTGGCTCCGCGGAGATCGTGCTGCTGGAGGAGCCCGACATAGTCACGGACGCCGCTATGCTGCCCAAATCCAGCAAGAACATCACGTCCTGGACCGTCATGGTGCACAGGCCCAGGTGTATGAGAATAGTGGCAGTGGGAATAAAGAGGAAAAAATCGAGAGCTCCTCGCCAGTGCCTTATGCACCACAAGAGGAAACCAGCGCCCACACGCCTGGCTAAGTGGTCCAGCCCATGAACGAGCCGATGAGCTCGCGCGACGCCTGCTTCCGGCGCTATCCCGGTCAATCGTTTCGTTCACTCGAAAGAAAGAAAATGCTCGATCGTTTCATGGTAGACCGGTGAACCATTGATTTTTGAGATACTCTTATTTTTTTTGAAATTTAAAAAAAAGTTCGTCAAACTGAACCGTGTTCTTATGAGTAGCGATTGGGAAGATATGTTTCCTCTTATCAATATGAAAAAACTTGTTAGGGAGGTCTTGGACCACAATGATCTCTTATTGTACTCTGATAATTCTGTTAACAGAGCTCCACAAAAAAGGGAGTTTAGATTTGAGCTGAGTTGGCTTAAATCTGAGGATTTTATATCCCTAGTTAGCAGGATCGGGAAACAACACGTGAATGCTAGTGACCCTATTGATATTTTGAATATCAAACTCAAAAGATTCAATAATTTTTTTAAAGGTTGGGGTTCGAACAAATTTGGTCGTGAGAAAAAAAGGAAACATGAAATTAGGGAAGAGCTTGCTTCCATTGAGAGGCTTGAAGAAGAAGGAAATATAGACCACAAAATATTCTGCAGGAAAACTGATTTGTTATTGGAATTAAATGAGATTCTTGTCAATGAGGAGCTATTCCTTTTGCAACAATCGAATGAGAGGTGGCTCCTTGGGGGGTATCGTAACACTGCCTATTACCAAAAAATTGCTAATGGTAATAAGCGGAAAAATACAATCCACTCTCCTACTGTTGGGGATACGGTGATTGAGGGGACTGAGAAACTCCTGGAGCATGCTACTGATTTTTATAAGAATCTGTTTGGTCCCGCTCCGGGGAACCTGTTTCATTTAGACCCTGATATATGGGGGGAAGAAGAGAAACTCGATGAGCTGGACAATGAAATCCTTAATAGACCTTTCACAGAGGAAGAAGTCAAAAAGGCTTTATTTTCCATGAATAGCAACAGGGCCCCGTGTAATGCCCAGGATGGGACTATACCTCCTACGTGTCGATGCACGACTTAAAGGTATAAGCCCATCCTAGAATGATCTCAAGTTTGGTATCTTTGCATGACTCATGTAAAAGAGGGATTAAATTGCAAAAGGAGATAGTTGGCTTACACTCGCCACTTCACACAATACATTACATAAGCAATACATCATTCAAAACATCACAACCCGGCTACGGGTGAAGATCCAAAAGAAAGATACCAAAACAACATAAAGCCATAGGTCCGGATCGAATCCTAGTAGAAACCACTACTGATCGTCGAAGCGTCACAAACAAACAGCCAAACTCTTCATCGAGCTCCCGGTGAAGAACTGATCCAACTCCTGCATCAAACTCGGCTGAACCTGCATCTGGTGTGGTGAAGTAACTGTGAGCCACAGAGGACTTAGCAATCCCGTTCCCGGGTAACACGACTATTTAAGCCTTGGGTGAGGAACAAGGCTGGAGAAAGAATAAGAGGTGAAGGAACAACAAGAGTCTGCAGCAGCAACTAGCACTAACTTACGTAAAAGAGAGTGAGAAGATAAGTGCCTCGGTCGAGAGATGATCACGAAGTGATCCTAACTAAAGCCAGTCAAACATAACCCCACCGTGTTCAACTCCCGAATCCCTATTCAGAAATTGACAGTCACGGTACACACGCTGGTAGTGTATTAGAACATTGTGTCAAGTTTTCTACAACCGGATATTAACAAGCTCCCATCTGCCACATAACCGCGGGCATGGCTTTCGAAAGTTCAAACCCTGCAGGGGTGTTCCAACTTGACCCATTACAAGCCCACGATCCGCGGAGTCGCAACTCCATAGGTGGGAAGACCCGAGTATTCTCGGAATCCCATGCTCAAGTTAAACCGAACTAAGGTAAGGCTAATCCAGCAAATCCTCCCGGCGTGTCGACACCCTGATAGGTAGCCGCGCGTATCTAGTCTCAGGACACGACCGGATGGGCGATCCCACGGGTTTTTACCAAACCTCGAGTTTCCTCGTGGTGGCCCCGCGTAACCCCCGTTTCGGACCAACACTCATGTGGAGCACTGGCCCAGGGTTGTGGAATTAAAATAAAAGAGGGTTTGCAAGACCCTTATGCAAGTTTTATTAGTTATTAGGCGAATAGTACCAATGTTGGGACTTGCTGGAAAAGACTTAGCACTTAGCGGTTTATCAAGGGGGTCCCATACACCCCAACCGTGTTAGGAACGCAAAATCAAGGAACATAACACCGGTGTATACGGTTCCTAACGGCATGAGTGGAACAAATCACCAAGCAAAAGGCTTAGCCTTCCACCCTTGCCAATATATAGATGATTTCATTTAAGCATTTATATAGTGTGATATAACCCAACCACTTCAACATGAAGCAAGCATCTTCAATCTTCACCTGCAACTAACAATGCTATAAGAGGGGCTGAGCGAAGCGTACTTAGCCATTCAACGGTTTGCATAGGTAGGGTGGTTAGACAGGTTCATGGTTACAATAGGAGGCTGACAGGAAAACATGGGCATCGAGGCAATATACTAAAGAGCGATACTCTAGCAATAGGCAAAGATAGTAATGTTATCGGGGTTCGGTCATCTTGCCTGGAATTCCACAAGGGAGAAGAACGGATCCACGAAGTAGACGGAGCAACAAAGACGAGAGAATCCTCACAACTCCGGAACGAAACCGAAGCTAACAAGAGAAGCAACCGGAAAGAAAGAAACAACACGGTAAACATACAAGCATAAACATGGCATATGATGCACAAACAAGTATGATGCATGTCCGGTTTAAATATGCATGGCATGGCAAAGTGCACAAACAAATCTACAAGTTAAGTGGAGATCAATATGCAACGAGTTGCATATTGACGAAACACCACATATTAATTATTTAGTTGACTCTCGTTATTTACAAGACAAGATTAAATGTTTTTTAACATGGCAAGAGGTGAAGCATAAAGAAACTACACTAATTAGACAATTTAAATGAGGCCGGAAAATAACAACAACATATCCGGAAAATCCCCATGAGCATGTTTAGTAATTATAAGCAAACAACAATTAAACATTTTAGTGTTGTTAACATGATGCGGATGACATGATCAAGTTTATGCAATTATTAAAAGGGAACAAGAGAGACATGAAGTATTGTCACCGTGGTGGAAGAAAGGGTGCCACGGCAACGATCCGAAATGATGCCACGCAACATATCGGTTCCGGTATCTCGTTGAGAGACCGGTGCAAAAGGTAACGGAGAGCGAGACATGGAAGATGATAAGGTGGGGTGATCCCATCACCGGGTTCCCACGAGTCGGTGACGAGGCAACCGAGGAACATGACAAAAGATGGAACGGGCACGAAGCACACACGGGAAACATTTCATACAACACAACAAGCATCCACGGGTCATCGTCTCGGGTTATACCTTCGAAACACTCATTTCGGGACGGTTCGAGATCGTAGAGGAAGGAGTCGTTCTCGCGAGTCGTAGAGGAAGTAGTGGTACACGGGTCGACGGTAGGGGAACTCGTTCCGTAGGGGTACTCGCGGTCTCGGCGACGGTAGTTGTACACGGCGACGGTAGTCGTTCACGGAGCTCGTTTTCCCGTAGATGTTCGGGTCGGTGTCGTGGTACTTGGGGTTCTCGTTTGCGACGGTAGTGGAAGTAGTGGTACTTGGCGATTCATCATGTAGTTGTTCCCGTCCGTAGTTGTACTTGCATCGGAGGGGTACTTGTCGCGTAGTCGAACTTGACATATCCGAAGGGGTACTTGGTCGGGTCGCCTTGTACTCGTTCATGTAGTCGTTCGCGAAAAAGGTCATGTAGCTGCTCGGGTCCGGACCTAGTGGTTCTTGGCGCTCCTGGTACTTGAGATAAACAAAAAAAACAGCAACAACAACAAAAAAAACAGGAAAAAGGGCTGCGGGTGTGCGGCGCTGCTGGTCACTGAAGGACAACAGGGCGACCATGGCGTCGGGGAGGACGGGGCCGAGGGAGCTCCTGGCGAGGCGGGGCCAGAGGCGATGGAGGAAGGCACGGGGACGAGGACGTCCATGGCGAGGCACGAGGAGGGACGACTGCTCGAGGGAGCGGACGCTCGGGCCTCGGGGTCTGCTGGACAGGGCCGGGGCGGCGCACGCGTCCACGCGAGGGAGGGGACGCGGCGCAGAGGAGGCCACGCGTGGGCTGGAGGGGCGCGGACCCTGGCCGAAGAGTCGCGCGGCGGCCCGGGCGCCTGGACGCAGAAGGCGAGGCGAGGGCGCTGGCTGGGGCGCGCTCGATGCCATGGAGGAGCTACGGGACCTCTGGCCGGCGCTGGGGATGGAGGAGGCAGAGCCGCGGCTCCAAAGGAGGAGGCGGTCGGCAGCGTCCTGACGATGCGGGCGGCTCGAGGAGCCTCGGTCGAAGGGCGCGTCGAAGGGACTGGTGCGGCTGCGGGGGGGTGAGAGCGAGAGAGGGGATCAGGAGCGAGAGAGCTGGCGGCGGGGGAAGGGAAACAGGGATCGGGAGGAGCGATGCAGTGCGAGGCTGGCTAGGGTTACGGGGGGATGGGCCAAGAGGCTGGATAGCCTAGAGGCAGAATGGGCCTTGTTGGGGAACGTAGTATTTTAAAATTTTCCTACGATCATGCAAGATCTATCTACCAGATGCATAGCAACGAGAGGGAAGAGTGTGTCTACGTACCCTCGTAGACCGGGAGCGGAAGCGTCAAGTGACGCGGTTGATGTTGTCGAACTTCTTCGCGATCCAATCGATCAAGCACCGAACGTACGGCACCTCCGCGTTCAGCACACGTTCAGCTTGATGACGTCCCACGAGCTCTTGATCCAGTTGAGCTTCACGGGAGAGTTTCTTCAATACGACGGCGTGGTGACGGATATGATGTGTTCACCGGCGCAGGGCTTCGCCTAAGCTCCGCGACGGTATGACCGAGGTGTGATTCTGTGGAGGGGGGCACCGCACACGGCTAAAACAATTCAACTTGTGTGTCTTTGGGTGCCCCCTGCCCCCGTATATAAAGGAGCAAGGGAGGGAGGCCGGCCGGCCCTTCTTGGTGCGGCTAGGGAGTGGACTCCTACTAGGAATAGGATTGCAATCCTATTCCTAGTAGGATTCACCAAAAGAAGGAAGAGGGAAAGGAATAGGAGAGGTGGCGCCCCCCCCCCCCCAATCCTAGTCCAACTAGGAACCCTAGGTGGGGGCGCCGGCCAGCCCTATGGGCTGCCTCTCTCTTTCCCTTTAGGCCCACTATGGACCATCCCCTCTCGTAGGGGGTTCCGGTAACCCCCTCCGGCAATCCCGATAAATCCGAAACTTTTCCGGAACACTTCCGGTGTCCGAATATAGTCGTCCAATATATCAATCTTTATGTCTCGGACATTCCGAGACTCCTCGTCATGTCCGTGATCTCATCTGGGACTCCGAACTACCTTCGGTACATCAATACTCATAAACTCATAATATCGATCGTCATCAAACATTAAGCGTGCGGACCCTACGGGTTCGAGAACTATGTAGACATGACCGAGACTCATCTCCGGTCAATAACCAATAGCGGAACCTGGATGTTCATATTGGCTCCTACATATTCTACGAAGATCTTTTATCGGTCAGAACCGCATAACAACATACGTTGTTCCTTTTGTCAAACGGTATGTTACTTGCCCGAGATTCGATCGTCGGTATCTCTATACCTAGTTCAATCTCGTTACCGGCAAGTCTCTTTACTCGTTCCGTAACACATCATCTCGTGACTAACTCATTAGTCTTTTGCTTGCAAGGCTTATTATGATGTGTGTTACCGAGAGGGCCCAGAGATACCTCTCCGATACTTCGGAGTGACAAATCCTAATCTTGATCTATGCCAACACCACGAATACTTTCGGAGACACCTGTAGAGCATCTTTATGATCACCCAGTTACGTTGTGACGTTTGATAGCACACAAGGTGTTCCTACGGTATTCGGGAGTTGCATAATCTCATAGTCATAGGAACATGTATAAGTCATGAAGAAAGCAATAGCAGTAAAACTAAACGATCATAGTGCTATGCTAACGGATGGGTCTTGTCCATCACATCATTCTCCTAATGATGTGATCCCGTTGATCAAATGACAACTCATGTCTATGGTTAGGAAACATAACCATCTTTGATCAATGAGCTAGTCTAGTAGAGGCATACTAGGGACACTCTGTTTTGTCTATGTATTCACACATGTACTATGTTTCCGGTTAATACAATTCTAGCATGAATAAAAGACATTTATCATGATATAAGGAAATATAAATAACAACTTTATTATTGCCTCTAGGGCATATTTCCTTCAGTCTCCCACTTGCACTAGAGTCAATAATCTAGCTCACATCGCCATGTGATTTAATACCGATAGTTCACATCGTTATGTGAATAACACCCATAGTTCACATCACCATGTGACCAACACCCAAAGGGTTTACTAGAGTCAATAATCTAGTTCACATTGCTATGTGATTAATACCCAAGAGTAATAAGGCGTGATCATGTTTTGCTTGTGAGAGAAGTTTAGTCAACGGGTCTGTCATATACAGATCCCTATGTATTTCGCAAATTTCTATGTCTACAATGCTCTGCATGGAGCTACTCTAGCTAATTGCTCCCACTTTCAATACGCATCCAGATTGATACTTAGAGTCATCTGGATTTAGTGTCAAAAGCTTGCATCGGCGTAACCCTTTACGACGAACTCTTTATTACCTCCATAATCGAGAAATATTTCCTTAGTCATCCAATTACTAAGGATAATTTTGACCGCTGTACAGTGATCTACTCCTGGATCACTATTGTACCTCCCTGTCAAACTCTTGGCAAGGTACACATCGTGTTTTGTACACAGCATGGCATACTTTATGGAACCTATGGCTGAGGCATAGGGAATGACTTTCATTCTCTCTGTATTTCTCTGCCGTGGTCTGGCTTTGAGTCTTACTCAACTTCACACGTTATAAGTCAGGCAAGAACTTCTTCTTTGACTGATCCATTTTGAACTACTTCAAAATCTTATCAAGGTATGTACTCATCGAAAGTCTTATCAAGCGTCTTGATCTATCTCTATAGATCTTGATGCCCAATATGTAAGTAGCTTCACCAAGGTCTTTCTTTGAAAAAACTCCTTTCAAACACTCCTTTATGCTTTCCAGAAAATTCTACATCATTTCCGATCGACAATATGTCATTCACATATACTTTATCAGAAAGGTTGTAGTGCTCCCACTCAGTTCTTGTAAATACAGGCTTCACCACAAGTCTGTATAAATCTATATGCTTTGATCAACTTATCAAAGCGTATATTCCAACTCCGAGATGCTTGCACCAGTCCATAGATGGATCGCTGGAGCTTGCACATTTTGTTAGCTCCTTTAGGATTGACAAAACCTTCTGGTTGCATCATATACAAGTCTTCTTTAATAAATCCATTAAAGAATGCAGTTTTGTTATCCATTTGCCAGATTTCATAAAATGCGGCAATTACTAACATGATTCGGACAGACTTAAGCATCGCTACGGGTGAGAAAGTCTCATCGTAGTCAACTCCTTGAACTTGTCGAAACCCTTTCGCAACAAGTCGAGCTTTGTAAACAGTAACATTACCGTTTGCGTCGGTCCTCCTCTTGAAGATCAATTTATTTTCGATGGCTTGCCGATCATCGGGCAAGTCAACCAAAGTCCATACTTTGTTCTAATACATGGATCCCATCTCAGATTTCATGGCTTCAAGCCATTTTGCGGAATCTGGGCTCATCATTGCTTCCTCATAGTTCGTAGGTTCATCATGGTCTAGTAACATGATTTCCAGAACTGGTTTCCGTACCACTCTGGTGCGGAACGTACTCTGGTTGATCTACGACGTTCAGCAGAAACTTGATCCGAAGTTTCATGATCATTATCATTAACTTCCTCACTAATTGGTGTAGGAATCACTGGAACAATTTCCTGTGATGTACTACTTTCCAATCCGGGAGAAGATACAATTACCTCATCAAGTTCTACTTTCCTCCCACTCACTTCTTTCGAGAGAAACTCCTTCTCTAGAAAGGATCTACTCTTAGCAACAAAGATCTTAACTTCGGATCTGTGATAGAAGGTGTACCCAACAGTTTCTTTTGGGTATCCTATGAAGACACATTTCTCCGACTTGGGTTCGAGCTTATCAGGTTGAAGCTTTTTCACATAAGCATCGCAACCCCAAACTTTAAGAAACGACAACTTTGGTTTCTTGCCAAACCATAGTTCATAAGGTGTCGTATCAACGGATTTAGATGGTGCCCTATTTAACATGAATGCAGCTGTCTCTAATGCATATCCCCAAAACGATAGTGGTAAATCGGTAAGAGACATCATAGATCGTACCATATCTATTAAAGTACGGTTACGACGTTCGGACACACCATTACGCTGTGGTGTTCCGGGTGGCGTGAGTTGTGAAACTATTCCACATTGTTTCAAATGAAGACCAAACTCGTAACTCAAATATTCTCCTCCACGATCAGATCGTAGAAACTTTATTTTCTTGTTACGATGATTCTCTACTTCACTCTGAAATTCTTTGAACTTTTCAAATGTTTCAGACTTGTGTTTCATTAAGTAGATATACCCATATCTGCTCAAATCATCAGTGAAGGTCAGAAAATAACGATACCCGCCGCGAGCATCAACACTCATTAGTCCACATACATCAGTATGTATGATTTCCAACAAATTTGTTGCTCGCTCCATAGTTCCGGAGAACGGAGTTTTAGTCATCTTGCCCATGAGGCATGGTTCGCAAGCACCAAGTGATTCATAATCAAGTGATTCCAAAAGTCCATCATTATGGAGTTTCTTCATGCGTTTTACACCAATATGACCTAAACGGCAGTGCCACAAATAAGTTGCATTATCATTATTAACCTTGCATCTTTTGGCTTCAATATTATGAATATGTGTATCACACGATCGAGATCCAACAAACTATTTTCATTGGGTGTATGACCATAGAAGGTTTTATTCATGTAAACAGAACAACAATTATTCTCTAACTTACATGAATAACCGTATTGCAATAAACATGATCAAATCACATTCATGCTCAACACAAACACCAAATAACACTTATTTAGGTTCAACACTAATCCCGAAAGTATAGGGAGTGTGCGATGATGATCATATCAATCTTGGAACTGCTTCCAATACACATCGTCACTTCATCCTTTAACTAGTTTATGTTCATTATGCAACTCCCACTTCGAGTTACTACTCTTTAGCAACTGAACCAATATCAAATACCGAGGGGTTGCTATGAACACTAGTAAAATACACATCAATAATCTGTATATCAAATATACCTTTGTTCACTTTGCCATCCTTCTTATTCGCCAAGTATCTAGGGCAGTTCCACTTCTAGTGACCATTTCCTTTGCAGTATAAGCACTTGTTTCAGGCTTGAGTTTAGCTTTGGGTTTCTTCACGGGAGTGACAACTTGCTTGTCATTCTTCTTGAAGTTCCCCTTCTATCCCTTTGCCCTTTACTTGAAACAAGTGGTCTTGTTAACCATCAACACTTGATGCTTTTTCATGATTTCTACCTTCGTCGACTTCAGTATCGCGAAGAGCTGGGAATCCCTTTCGTCATCCCTTGCATATTATAGTTCATCACGAAGTTCTACTAACTTGGTGATAGTGACTAGAGAACTTTGTCAATTACTATCTTATCTGGAAGATTAACTCCCACTTGATTAAAGTAATTGTAGTACCCAGACAATCTGAGCACATGCTCACTGGTTGAGCTATTCTCCTCCATCTTGTAGGCAAAGTACTGTCAGAGGTCTTATACCTCTCGACACGGGCATGAGTATGAAATACTAATTTCAACCCTTGGAACATCTTATATGCTCCGTGGCGTTCAAAACGTTTTTGAAGTCCCGGTTCTAAGCCGTAAAGCATGGTGCACTTAAACTATCAAGTAGTCATCATATCGAGCTTTTGTCAAAACGTTCATAACGTCTACATCTGCTCCTGCAATAGGTTTGTCACCTAGCGGTGCATCAAGGACATAATTTCTTCTGTGCA
Organism: Secale cereale; assembly: GCA_902687465.1. NCBI lineage: Eukaryota > Viridiplantae > Streptophyta > Magnoliopsida > Poales > Poaceae > Secale > Secale cereale. The sequence goes on along the minus strand of LR738715.1, from coordinate 189,449,830 downwards.
GCAATGAGGATAATCCTCAGATCACGGAACAATTCCGCATCATTGCTACTAACATCTTTCAACTTGGTTTTCTCTAGGAACATATGAAAAATAAACGGGGAGCAACATCGCGAGCTATTGATCTACAACATAGATATGCTAATACTACCAGGACTAAGTTCATGATAAATTAAAGTTCAATTTAATCATATTACTTAAGAACTCCCACTTAGATAGACATCCCTCCGGTCATCTAAATGATCACGTGATCCAAATAAACTAAACCATGTCCGATCATCACGTGAGATGGAGTAGTTTCAATGGTGAACATCTTATGTTGATCATATCTACTATATGATTCACGCTCGACCTTTCGGTCTCCAGTGTTCCGAGGCCATATCTGTATATGCTAGGCTCGTCAAGTTTAACCCGAGTATTCTGCGTGTGCAAAACTGGCTTACACCCGTTGTATTTGAATGTAGAGCTTATCACACCCGATCATCACGTGGTGTCTCGGCACGACGAACTTTCGCAACGGTGCATACTCAGGGAGAACAATTATACCCTGAAATTTAGTAAGGGATCATCTTATAATGCTACCGTCGTTCTAAGCAAAATAAGAAGCATAATAAGATAAACATCACATGCAATCAAAATATGTGACATGATATGGCCATCATCATCTTGTGCTTTTGATCTCCATCTCCAAAGCACCGTCATGATCACCTTCGTCACCGGCGCGACACCTTGATCTCCATCGTAGCATCGTTGTCGTCTCGCCAACTATTGCTTCTACGACTGTCGCTACCGCTTAGTGATAAATTAATGCAATTACATGGCGATTGCATTTCATATAATAAAGCGACAACCATATGGCTCCTGCCAGTTGCCGATAACTTTACAAAACATGATCATCTCATACAAAACCGTATAACTCATCATGTCTTGACCATATCACATCACAACATGCCCTGCAAAAACAAGTTAGACATCCTCTACTTTGTTGTTGCAAGTTTTTACGTGGCTGCTACGGGCTTTAGCAAGAACCGTTCTTACCTACGCATACAAAACCACAACGATGTTTCGTCAAGTAAGTGCTGTTTTAACCTTCACAAGGACCAGGCGTAGCCACACTTGATTCAGCTAAAGTGAGAGAGACAGACACCCGCCAGTCACCTTTAAGCAACGAGTGCTCGTAACGGTGAAACCAGTCTCGCGTAAGCGTACGCGTAATGTCAGTCCAGGCCGCTTCATCTCACAATACCGCCGAAGCAAAGTATGACATGCTGGTAAGCAGTATGACTAGTATCGCCCACAACTCATTGTGTTCTACTCGTGCATATCATCTACGCATAGACCTGGCTCTGATACCACTGTTGGGGAACGTAGTATTTTAAAATTTTCCTATGATCACGCAAGATCTATCTACCAGATGCATAGCAACGAGAGGGAAGAGTGTGTCTACGTACCCTCGTAGACCGGGAGCGGAAGCGTCAAGTGACGCGGTTGATGTTGTCGAACTTCTTCGCGATCCAACCGATCAAGCACCGAACGTACGGCACCTCCGCGTTCAGCACACGTTCAGCTTGATGACGTCCCACGAGCTCTTGATCCAGTTGAGCTTCACGGGAGAGTTTCGTCAGTACGACGGCGTGGTGACGGATATGATGTGTTCACCGGCGCAGGGCTTCGCCTAAGCTCCGCGACGGTATGACCGAGGTGTGATTCTGTGGAGGGGGGCACCGCACACGGCTAAAACAATTCAACTTGTGTGTCTTTGGGTGCCCCCCTGCCCCCGTATATAAAGGAGCAAGGGAGGGAGGCCGGCCGGCCCTTCCTGGTGCGGCTAGGGAGTGGACTCCTACTAGGAATAGGATTGCAATCCTATTCCTAGTAGGATTCACCAAAAGAAGGAAGAGGGAAAGGAATAGGAGAGGTGGTGCCCCCCCCCCAATCCTAGTCCAACTAGGAACCCTAGGTGGGGGCGCCGGCCAGCCCTATGGGCTGCCTCTCTCTTTCCCTTTAGGCCTACTATGGACCATCCCCTCTCGTAGGGGGTTCCGGTAACCCCCTCCGGCAATCCCGATAAATCCGAAACTTTTCCGGAACACTTCCGGTGTCCGAATATAGTCGTCCAATATATCAATCTTTATGTCTCGGACATTCCGAGACTCCTCGTCATGTCCGAGATCTCATCCGAGACTCCGAACTACCTTCGGTACATCAATACTCATAAACTCATAATACCGATCGTCATCAAACGTTAAGCGTGCGGACCCTACGGGTTCGAGAACTATGTAGACATGACCGAGACTCATCTCCGGTCAATAACCAATAGCGGAACCTGGATGTTCATATTGGCTCCTACATATTCTACGAAGATCTTTTATCGGTCAGAACCGCATAACAACATATGTTGTTCCTTTTGTCAAACGGTATGTTACTTGCCCGAGATTCGATCGTCGGTATCTCTATACCTAGTTCAATCTCGTTACCGGCAAGTCTCTTTACTCGTTCCGTAACACATCATCTCGTGACTAACTCATTAGTCTTTTGCTTGCAAGGCTTATTATGATGTGTGTTACCGAGAGGGCCCAGAGATACCTCTCCGATACTTCGGAGTGACAAATCCTAATCTTGATCTATGCCAACACCATGAATACTTTCGGAGACACCTGTAGAGCATCTTTATGATCACCCAGTTATGTTGTGACGTTTGATAGCACACAAGGTGTTCCTACGGTATTCGGGAGTTGCATAATCTCATAGTCATAGGAACATGTATAAGTCATGAAGAAAGCAATAGCAGTAAAACTAAACGATCATAGTGCTATGCTAACGGATGGGTCTTGTCCATCACATCATTCTCCTAATGATGTGATCCCGTTGATCAAATGACAACTCATGTCTATGGTTAGGAAACATAACCATCTTTGATCAATGAGCTAGTCTAGTAGAGGCATACTAGGGACACTCTGTTTTGTCTATGTATTCACACATGTACTATGTTTCCGGTTAATACAATTCTAGCATGAATAAAAGACATTTATCATGATATAAGGAAATATAAATAACAACTTTATTATTGCCTCTAGGGCATATTTCCTTCAGGCCTAGGGGGGAGCAGTTGGGCCAGGAGAAGGCGGCTGGGGCTGCTGGGCTCTCTTTTTATATATTAAAACTGCTGTTGTTTTCCAAATAAAACAGAAAAACAAAAGAGGAATAGAAAGAAAAGAGGATTTAGGAAAAGGCTTAGGGCAAGGGGTAAAAATCCCTGGACTCACAAAAATGTCAGGAATTTAAATAAAATTGAAGGAGGGTTTTTGGAAGATGAAAATTCAAACAAGTTTGAATAAATGTCGAACTATTTGAATTTAGAAAACCCTTTAGATGAAGTCCAAATGGGTTGGAATTTCAAGAGATGGCCCTACACATTAGATGTGATTTATGGGAAGATTTGGAACATTTATGGAAGAAGTAAAATTGCAACACAATTTTACTAAAAGGCCTCAAAGGAAGAAATGAAGTTGAATTGGATAAAAGAAAATGGACGAACGGTGCAAATGTGTTATAGGTGATTCCAAGGAATGGAATATTTATTAATATAGCTCCCTAATAATATTGAGAGGCTTTCAAATGTTTTAAAGAGAAGACATCTTCCCTCGATTTAAATGGACCGAAGGCCCACACGGATTATTTAGGTTGAGATGCAAAAATAAAAATGACATGATGGCATGATGACATGATGCAATGCAAAAATAATAACACAAGCACAAAAGAAACACACGGGCAACCCGAAACATCTGGAATCTTCTGGGACGTCGGTCTTCGGGCGTCACAACTCTCCCACACTAACAGAGGATCTCGACCCGAGATCCTAGAGATATCACCGGGTAAAAAATGGAAGAGGAAGAGGTAAAACAAAGTTGCTTCTTTGACAGACGAGTGAAACCAAAGAACCTTGAGAGGTTAAACAAGTTGAAAGAAAGAATGCAACGGAGATGAACGAAGTTAAGAGCACTTCGGTAAAAGGAGGAACATGGAACATTATCAGAACCTTGAAGGTTGAAAGACATGAAACAAGAGCTCACGGATGACAAAAGAATATGAAACTGCAACGGTATAGCCAAGGAATAAGAATGACAGAATTTGGACAGCACTCCGTCTGAAAATGGAAGGAATTAACAAGAACTTGCCAAGTTGGGAAGATACTTGATGAAAACAACAACATGTAGCCTCCGAAACAATTAAAAGAATGGCATACGGGATAAGAAGGATTCAGACAGCACTCCGGTTGAAAAGAGAGTCAAAACTTGATGAGATGAGAGAAATAGGATGGAGAATACAACGCTCCGGTTAAATGATAAACAAGGGAAAGAACATGATCCCGATAAAAAACGAGATGATGGTTAAAGAGAGCAATATTACAATGCCTCCGGAATGAAGAATAGAATATAATTCAACGAAAGAAAAGAATGGAGAAGAAAAGACAACTTCTCTCAAAATGAATTAGGAAAGAGCATCCTTACAAAGAAGGGTTGAACGGAGTTGTTGGAAAAAAATCAACAACGAAAGAATAAGCTCGTTGTGGGCTTTTGGAAAGCATCTCAAAATTATGAGGTGACAACCAGCCACTAACGAAAACAATTGATTGGATTGAGATCAACAAGGATATGAAAAACTTATCTCACCGGCATGATAAATGAAGAACTTGGGTCATTTATAAGCACCATAATAGCAACAATCCTTAGGGAAAGCTTTTAGGTGAAATACAACCCAAGATAACTCCAAGGGATAAAATGAGGGGTTGAAAGGATCTCCTGAACACGGAAAATGATGGTTTTAAATATCTCACTCTTGATAACTCGTGAATCATGAAACATGAAGGAATTGTCAAGAATGACATAACACCATCTGAAAAGATAAGGTAGAAAGGATTGCACTTCAAAATGCAAGAAGAAGAAATATTTGAGCTCCTCCAACAAGAATCTTGATGAAAACTTCGAGGATGAATTAAAACATGATGAACCACCATGAAGAACTCCGGTAATGAAAGCATGAGAAGCGAAAGATGAAAAGAATAAGATTCAAGGCCTGCAATGAATTAGATGTAGCTTTGAAATGATGTAATCGAAATAACTTGGAGCTCCGGAAAACAAGATGAACAACTTAGAACCGAGAATATGATACGATGAACAAGCTCCAGACAAAAGAATTAAATCACCTTGAAGGAATAAGAATAAGAATAATGTTATGCATCTCCTTCACCAATTAAATTGATGACAACCAAGGATTTGGCATACAACTTATTCTCGTTGGAAAGGATTAAGAGAGATCTCGCACAAACTTGGGTAAATCTTCAACGAACCACCGGTAGAATTATGAAAAGAACGAGTGAATTAAAACGATAACAAGGAAGAGTAACTTGAAAGAACCACCGTAAGAATATGGAGAAGAACGAAGAGGCATCAATGAAGAATATTTGAAGAACGAGGTTGAAAACTGAGAACGAAGAAATCTTCTGAAATGACGGCCTTCGGAGGATCACAAAGAAAAGAATTCATGAAATGCTTCGGATGGGTATAAAAGAATTCCTCACAATCAAACGATAATGAGGATGGCATGAAGCTAGAACCACGAATCTTGAAGAAGACGGGCCAAGAATTAAAAGAAACACTTCTCCGGTCTCCAAATGTTGAGAATGAAGACGAGAAATGCCAAGAAGAATTGTTGAGCACTCCGGAATGAAGAATTAAAAGGTTGAACCAATGAAGAAAAGAATTTGAAGCGGTCCTGGAGAAGGCATGTGACTGATGTAAATTCATTCTTACGTCACACTTGAAAAGAATTGAGTATAACTCCAGAAAAATTAAAAGAGTCAGGTAAGATCCTGGGAAAAGACCTGTGGGTTAGGGCCCACTCAAAGAAAATCACCGTTGGAAAAGATTGCTTAAGAGATATTGCACCAGTTGAATTAAATGGCTTGAGTAAGATGACAATCTCAAAATAGCTTGAACGGATTAAGAATGGAATTATGAATCTTCAGCACTCCGGATATGAATAGCAAGAAGAGAATGATTAATTGGTGCACCGGAATAAGAAAGCATTGTGAAAAGAGGAAAAAGGATAAGATCAACACCGAAATCTTGAATTACATCCACCGACGGAATTTGAGAACAAAAGAATGAAGAACTTGAAGCTCTTGAGCATCTTCACGATAAAGCACCGGATAAGAACATTGAAGGAAAGAATGAAGAAGTATCGCATGAATAAAATGGATATTTCATTTGAGAATTTCTGCTCCAAGAAGAAAAAGGGTGGGAGGGTGGGGGAAAACAAAGACAACTTGGGATGAATGAAACAGACAAATCATCAGATTTCTCAACGGCGTCCGTATGGAATAATTTGAAGAGAAGGCACACCGGTTAAAAAGGATTAACATGAGGATCTTGATGATCAAGAGGAATTAGCACTCCCATAGAAATATGAGAACATCGATTAAGAAAGGTATGGAATCAACACTTGACATCGAAGCAACTCGAATACCAGAATCAAAACAAAACAAAGGATAGATATGCAACATGATCTTCACAATATCATCCGAACAGATAATTGAACGAATGAGTTCCATAGGTACATCAGCTTGTCGAGAAGCCACTTGGAGAACAAAAAGTAAATAAATAAAAAGGAACAAGGATCAGATAGAACAAATACAAGATAGAAGTTTCGTTTGACATCTTCGTGCTGAAAGCTCATGGAACGTGTTACAAAAGGGTTTTGCAATCCCCGGATCAGCATAGCCAAGGACCCTTTAAGATGCAACTCCCGACCAGAACAAGTCCATAAAACCACTTCACTCAATGTAGAACCCCGAACTTCATATCGTGCATCCGTTGGAAGAATGCCTAGAACTACTAGATGAACCCACCTATAGATTTCCGAAAGTTTCCAGTTATGCAATCAGGTGTTGGGGATACACGGGAAGCACCGCGCAATCAACTCTAAACCTACATCCAGGTGTATCCATCCTTCAACACATAACCAGTCTTTCTCGGAAACTGTTTACCTCGGACCTTCGAAACGCATCCACTATACAAGCTATGGCAATACTCTCGAACTACCTCCCCAGTACTGGGTGATGTCGGGGTTATCTTGCCACTAACCGCATAGGAGAGTTTTCGATGTCGGCCGTCTTAAGTATTCTAGTACTTCCGCGATGGATTTGTGACGACAACACCTCGGAGCTCAACTCCCCGGGACATTGCCACAACCCCTAATGACAGGAGGCATCGAGAACAATGTTCTCGTCACAAAGACATCGGAACAATCCAAACAATACTCGCGAGATCCTAAAAAAATTGGTGCATTTTTTTGAAAGTAGAAGAGGCAAGCGTAATCGTCAGGAGTCCTCACCAGAGTGAAAGGGGATGAGAAGCAAAGAAATCCTACTCTCCGATATAAATATAGGACTCAAAACATTTTCAAGTGTGTGCCTAGACTCAACCGTCAACGATTCGATCAATCAGTGGGGGCTTCTAGGTCGGAGAAGGCTCTGATACCAACTTGTAATGCCCAGGATGGGACTATACCTCCTACGTGTCGAGGCACGACTTAAAGGTATAAGCCCATCCTAGAATGATCTCAAGTTTGGTATCTTTGCACGACTCATGTAAAAGAGGGATTAAATTGCAAAATGAGATAGTTGGCTTACACTCGCCACTTCACACAATACATTACATAAGCAATACATCATTCAAAACATCACAACCCGGCTACGGGTGAAGATCCAAAAGAAAGATACCAAAACAACATAAAGCCACAGGTCCGGATCGAATCCTAGTAGAAACCACTACTGATCGTCGAAGCGTCACAAACAAACAGCCAAACTCTTCATCGAGCTCCCGGTGAAGAACTGATCCAACTCCTGCATCAAACTCGGCTGAACCTGCATCTGGTGTGGTGAAGTAACTGTGAGCCACAGAGGACTCAGCAATCCCGTTCCCGGGTAACACGACTATTTAAGCCTTGGGTGAGGAACAAGGCTGGAGAAAGAATAAGAGGTGAAGGAACAACAAGAGTCTGCAGCAACAACTAGCACTAACTTACGTAAAAGAGAGCGAGAAGAGAAGTGCCTCGGTCGAGAGATGATCACGAAGTGATCCTAACTAAAGCCAGTCAAACATAACCCCACCGTGTTCAACTCCCGAATCCCTATTCAGGAATTGACAGTCACGGTACACACGCTGGTAGTGTATTAGAACATTGTGTCAAGTTTTCTACAACCGGATATTAACAAGCTCCCATCTGCCACATAACCGCGGGCACGGCTTTCGAAAGTTCAAACCCTGCAGGGGTGTTCCAACTTGACCCATTACAAGCCCACGATCCGCGGAGTTGCAACTCCATAGGTGGGAAGACCCGAGTATTCTCGGAATCCCGTGCTCAAGTTAAACCGAACTAAGGTAAGGCTAATCCAGCAAATCCTCCCGGTGTGTCGACACCCTGATAGGTAGCCGCACGTATCTAGTCTCAGGACACGACCGGATGGGCGATCCCACGGGTTTTTACCAAACCTCGAGTTTCCTCGTGGTGGCCCCGCGTAACCCCCGTTTCGGACCAACACTCATGTGGAGCACTGGCCCGGGGTTGTGGAATTAAAATAAAAGAGGGTTTGCAAGACCCTTATGCAAGTTTTATTAGTTATTAGGCGAATAGTACCAATGTTGGGACTTGCTGGAAAAGACTTAGCACTTAGCGGTTTATCAAGGGGGTCCCATACACCCCAACCGTGTTAGGAACGCAAAATCAAGGAACATAACACCGGTTTATACGGTTCCTAACGGCATGAGTGGAACAAATCACCAAGCAAAAGGCTTAGCCTTCCACCCTTGCCAATATATAGATGATTTCATTTAAGCATTTATATAGTGTGATATAACCCAACCACTTCAACATGAAGCAAGCATCTTCAATCTTCACCTGCAACTAACAATGCTATAAGAGGGGCTGAGCGAAGCGTACTTAGCCATTCAACGGTTTGCATAGGTAGGGTGGTTAGACAGGTTCATGGTTACAATAGGAGGCTGACAGGAAAACATGGGCATCGAGGCAATATACTAAAGAGCGATACTCTAGCAATAGGCAAAGATAGTAATGTTATCGGGGTTCGGTCATCTTGCCTGGAATTCCACAAGGGAGAAGAACGGATCCACGAAGTAGACGGAGCAACAAAGACGAGAGAATCCTCACAACTCCGGAACGAAACCGAAGCTAACAAGAGAAGCAACCGGAAAGAAAGAAACAACACGGTAAACATACAAGCATAAACATGGCATACGATGCACAAATAAGTATGATGCATGTCCGGTTTGAATATGCATGGCATGGCAAAGTGCACAAACAAATCTACAAGTTAAGTGGAGATCAATATGCAACGAGTTGCATATTGACGAAACACCACATATTAATTATTTAGTTGACTCTCGTTATTTACAAGACAAGATTAAATGTTTTTTAACATGGCAAGAGGTGAAGCATAAAGAAACTACACTAATTAGACAATTTAAATGAGGCCGGAAAATAACAACAACATATCCGGAAAATCCCCATGAGCATGTTTAGTAATTATAAGCAAACAACAATTAAACATTTTAGTGTTGTTAACATGATGCGGATGACATGATCAAGTTTATGCAATTATTAAAAGGGAACAAGAGAGACATGAAGTATTGTCACCGTGGTGGAAGAAAGGGTGCCACGGCAAGGATCCGAAATGATGCCACGCAACATATCGGTTCCGGTATCTCGTTGAGAGAACGGTGCAAAAGGTAACGGAGAGCGAGACATGGAAGATGATAAGGTGGGGTGATCCCGTCACCGGGTTCCCACGAGTCGGTGACGAGGCAACCGAGGAACATGACAAAAGATGGAACGGGCACGAAGCACACACGGGAAACATTTCATACAACACAACAAGCATCCACGGGTCATCGTCTCGGGTTATACCTTCGAAACACTCGTTTCGGGACGGTTCGAGATCGTAGAGGAAGGAGTCGTTCTCGCGAGTCATAGAGGAAGTAGTGGTACACGGGTCGACGGTACGGGAACTCGTTCCGTAGGGGTACTCGCGGTCTCGGCGACCGTAGTTGTACACGGCGACGGTAGTCATTCACGGAGCTCGTTTTCCCGTAGATGTTCGGGTCGGTGTCGTGGTACTTGGGGTTCTCGTTTGCGACGGTAGTGGAAGTAGTGGTACTTGGCGATTCATCATGTAGTTGTTCCCGTCCGTAGTTGTACTTGCATCGGAGGGGTACTTGTCGCGTAGTCGAACTTGACATATCCGAAGGGGTACTTGGTCGGGTCGCCTTGTACTCGTTCATGTAGTCGTTCACGAAAAAGGCCATGTAGCTGCTCGGGTCCGGACCTAGTGGTTCTTGGCGCTCCTGGTACTTGAGATAAACAAAAAAAAACAGCAACAACAACAAAAAAACAGGAAAAAGGGTTGCGGGGGTGCGGCGCTGCAGGTCACTGAAGGACAGCAGGGCGACCATGGCGTCGGGGAGGACGGGGCCGAGGGAGCTCCTGGCGAGGCGGGGCCAATGGCGATGGAGGAAGGCGCGGGGACGAGGACGTCCATGGCGAGGCACGGGGAGGGACGACTGCTCGAGGGAGCGGACGCTCGGGCCTCGGGGTCTGCTGGACAGGGCCGGGGCGGCGCACGCGTCCACGCGAGGGAGGGGGCGCGGCGCAGAGGAGGCCACGCGCGGGCTGGAGGGGCGCGGACCTTGGCCGAAGAGTCGCGCGGCGGCTCGGGCGCCTGGACGCAGAAGGCGAGGCGAGGGCGCTGGCTGGGGCGCGCTCGATGCCATGGAGGAGCTGCGGGACCTCTGGCCGGCGCTGGGGATGGAGGAGGCAGAGCCGCGGCTCCAAGGGAGGAGGCGGTCGGCAGCGTCCTGGCGATGCGGGCGGCTCGAGGAGCCTTGGTCGAAGGGCGCGTCGAAGGGACTGGTGCGGCTGCGGGGGGTGAGAGCGAGAGAGGGGATCGGGAGCGAGAGAGCTGGCGGCGGGGGAAGGGAAACAGGGATCGGGAGGAGCGATGCGCTGCGAGGCTGGCTAGGGTTACGGGGGGATGGGCCAAGAGGCTGGATGGCCTAGAGGCGGAATGGGCCTAGGGGGGAGCAGTTGGGCCAGGAGAAGGCGGCTGGGGCTGCTGGGCTTTCATTTTTTTATATTAAAACTGCTGTTGTTTTCCAAATAAAACAGAAAAACAAAAGAGGAATAGAAAGAAAAGAGGAGTTAGGAAAAGGCTTAGGGCAAGGGGTAAAAATCCCTGGACTCACAAAAATGTCAGGAATTTAAATAAAATTGAAGGAGGGTTTTTGGAAGATGAAAATTCAAACAAGTTTGAATAAATGTCGAACTGTTTGAATTTAGAAAACCCTTTAGATGAAGTCCAAATGGGTTGGAATTTCAAGAGATGGCCCTACACATTAGATGTGATTTATGGGAAGATTTGGAACATTTATGGAAGAAGTAAAATTGCAACACAATTTTACTAAAAGGCCTCAAAGGAAGAAATGAAGTTGAATTGGATAAAAGAAAATGGACGAACGGTGCAAATGTGTTATAGGTGATTCCAAGGAATGGAATATTTATTAATATAGCTCCCTAATAATATTGAGAGGCTTTCAAATGTTTTAAAGAGAAGACATCTTCCCTCGATTTAAATGGACCGAAGGCCCACACGGATTATTTAGGTTGAGATGCAAAAATAAAAATGACATGATGGCATGATGACATGATGCAATGCAAAAATAATAACACAAGCACAAAAGAAACACACGGGCAACCCGGAACATCTGGAATCTTCTGGGACGTCGGTCTTCGGGCGTCACACCCCGAGTCCGGATAATATCCCTGCTGAATTTTATCAGCATTGTTGGGATAGTGTGAAGGAAGATATTATGAGTTTGTTTACTGCTTTTCATGCGGCGGAGCTTGATGTTAGTAGATTGAATTATGGGATTATTACTCTGCTTTGCAAGACTAGCCGGGCTAATAAGATACAACAGTTTAGGCCAATTTGTTTACTTAGATGCCCTTACAAGCTGATAACCAAGGTGCTTGATAATAGGGTGGCCCCTTTTGCTGATAAACTGTTTAGTAGGCATCAGAATGCGTTTATTAAACAGAGAAGTATTATGATGGGGTCTTATCTTTGCATGAGATTCTGCACCATACTTTCGTCAAGAAAAAAGTGGGGGTTGTCATTAAGCTTGATTTTGAGAAAGCGTACGACAAGGTGAATTGAGATTTTTTGCTGGAATGTCTTGAGATGAGAGGGTTCGGTACCACTTGGTGTGGGTGGATTAAAAAAATCCTGGTCGATGGCACAGTCAGTGTCAAACTTAACAACACCATGGGGCCGTATTTCAAAAAAAAATAAAGGGGTTAGGCAGGGGGATCCTGTGTCACCGTTCCTTTTCAACATAGCAGTCGAATGCTTATGTAAAATGGTGTTGCAAGCCCAAAAAATAACCTGATTGTTGGGATCGCGCCAGATCTTATTGAGAATGGAGTGGCCATTCTACAGTATGCTGATGACACGGTATTGTGCATAGAGCATGATCCGGATAGAGCTGTGAACATGAAACTGTTACTTTACTTTTTCGAGCTCATGTCTGGGCTCAAGATAAACTTTCAAAAAAGTGATATATTATGTGTGTGTGGGGGGGGGGG
>LR738715.1:189370996-189437052 GCA_902687465.1 Secale cereale | reverse complement strand
GGGGGGATGATGACATCCTTAGACCCTATGTTGATAATTTTGATTGTCAAATTGCGCATTTTCCCATGAAGTACCTTGGGGTGCCCGTAACTTTTTCCTCCTTGCGAGTAGTTGATTGGGACTTTTTGGAGGCCAGGTACATTAATAAATGTGATTCTGGACTGAGGGTAATGCCTCTTCTGGAGGTTGCCTGACGTTACTTAATGCCAATATCTCTAGCATTGCTTTCTATTATATGTCCATGTTCCTTCTATCCAAAACTATCCTTGATAGGATTGACAAGTGTAGAAGGAGATTCTTTTGGCATGTGACTAAGAATAAGAAATGGTATTATCTTGTCAAGTGGGCTAGAATATGCAGATCTAAGAACAAAGGGGGCCTGGGTGTGAAGGATCTGCATAAACAGAATTTAAGTTTGCTGACTAAGTGGTGGTGGAACTGAAAACTAAGTCAGGATTGTGGCAGGACATTGTGAGAGCTAAATACCTTAACAGGACCACAATGGCTTATGTCAAAATGAAAAGCAACGATTCACCATGCTGGAAAGCTATCATGAAAGTGAAAAGTCTTTATATGGCAGGTAGGAGAGTGGTGGTACAATCAGGTAATATTGCCAGGCTATGGATTGACCCCATTGGGGACAGTATCCCTCTAGCTGAGCAATTCCCTCGCCTGTTCTCCATATGCAACTATCCTGAGTGCACTATTGATAAATGCTTGAATGTTGACCCCTCCTCCTTCTTTAGAAGAAGGCTCAATACTGAACTTAGTGAACAATGGATTAAGGTGGGTAACATGGCAAGGGGAGCTTGCATTTCAGAGGGCGGTGATGTAATTAAGTGGGGGCTGGGAGGGAAAACCTCATTTGCCACTAAGTCTGTATACTCCTTTCTGGAAAGGAACATTGCTGGATGTGACTACAGATGGGTCTGGAAGGCCAGAATTCCTCTGAAAATTCAAATTTTTCTATGGCAGCTTTCTCAGGATGCTGTTTTGACTAGAGACGTAATGAAGCGTCGAGGTTGGAAAGGAAATCATAAATGTTCCTTTTGTGATGGGCGAGAGACTCACATCATCTTCTCTTTACTTGTCATGTCGCTAGGGTGACATGGAGGACGGTGGCATGTATGTTTGGCACTGTTTTGTGCCCTAACAATATGCGGCAAGCCTATGTCTGGTGCTTTACCTTTTTACCTGGTGGGGAAGAGTTTTATACAGTAGGGATTGCTGATGTATGCTGGGCGATTTGGTCCTTTCGTAACAGAATCACTTCGAATTCAACCCGCTTAAAAACCCATTTGAATGTGTTTTTTCTGCCTGTGCTCTAATATATTACTGGGCATGACTGATGAAACAAGAAGACAAAACAGCCATGAGGAATGGGGTAAAGATGCTGAAGGAGAACGCGTCGATGATGATGAATCTGCGCGGCAAGTCATGAAGAATCGGCTCGCTAATGATCCCGTGTTGCTGGGATGCTCTGGTCCAGTGAGATGCTGAGATATCCCCCCCCCCTGCGTGGGCCTGATCTTTTCGTTGCTCAATTGTTCTGAGCCTTTAAGTTTGTGTTCTGTTGGGGGTTGTAGGCCCTTATACTTAGATTTTGAGATATGGTGTCGTCGGGTTTTCACCCCACGGTGAATAATCTCGATGGCGAGTGCTCACAGTGGGTTTCCCGACGATGCTTGAACTCGCTTTCCCCTTTTCTTCCTTCTTTGGACTGATGTATTTCCGTTATGTCGCAGTAATGGAAAGGGGTAATGCCCGGCTAAAAAAACTCTAAAAAGTTCACGAATTACAAAAAAGTTCACCGATTTTGAAAAAAATGTTCATAAATTTAGAAAAAAAATCAACAAAATTTGGAAAAAGTTCACGAAATTTAGAAAAACTTCGTCGAATTTGTAAAAAGTTCATCGGTTTTGAAAAAGTTCATCAAATTTTTAAAAATTTCATCTAATTTGAAAAAAGTTCATCAATTTTGAAAAAAGTTAATCAAATTTTAAAAATAGTTCATCCAATTTGGAAAAAGGTTCATAGAATTGAAAATAGTTCAACGCATTTGATAAAAGTTCATCGATGTTGAGAAAAGTTTCTCAAACCCAGGAAGAAGAAAAACAAAAAAAATAAAAATAGAAGAAAACGAGAACGAAGTAAAAGGCATAGAAAGAAAAAAGTAGCATGTCCAGTTGGCGGTGGCGGGGTGGTTCTGCAGCTCACCGTTACGCGGGAGGTCCCAGGTTCGAATGTTCGGCTGCTCGCTTGGTCATGGTGGCTCCACTGCCAGATGGGATTCTTGTTGCTAAAAAAACCAGTGCCAGCATGGGCCCACATAATAGTGAAGCGTGAGCGGTACCGGGCCTCAGCGAGGGAAACCCCTATTTGCCGCTCGCTACGGCAAAGTGTTGGGCAATCGCACAAAGCAGCCGAGCGAGCGACAAACATGGGTTGGCCCACTTCCAGATATACACAGTCCGTTACGCACGAGGTCCCGGGTTCGAATGTTCCGCTGCTCGCTTGGTCATGGTGGCTCCTGGGCCAGATGGGATTCTTGTTGCTACAAAACCAGTGCCAGCATGGGCCCACATAATAGTGAAGCGTGAGCGGCACAGGACCTCAGCGACGGAAACCCCTATTCGCCGCTCGCTACGGCAAAGTGTCGGGCAATCACATAGAGCAACCGAGCGAGCGACAAACATTGGCTGACCCACTTCCAGATATACACGGTCTGTTCCCTGAACCGTTTTTTCCTGTTTTGTTTATTTTCTGTTTGTTCCGGCTTTCTATTATTTTTTCTTTTTCGTTTTTCCTATTTTTTTTCTTTTTTTCAAGTTTACTTTCTTTTTTCTTAAAGTGTCAAGAAATTTCAAAAATTTATTCAAAATGTCCGATAATGATCCTATTTTCAAATTTGTTACAAGTGTACGAAATTGAAAAATATTAGAATTTTAAATTGTTCACATTTTCAAAATTTGTTCATAAATTCAAAAAATCAGAAAATGTTCTATTTTTCACATTTTGCTCGTGTTTTAAAAAATTGTTCAGAATCTTTCTTTGTTCCGATTTTTTCTCCAAATGTTAATTTTTTCCTCATTTCTACAAAAAAAAATCATGTTGTTCGTGTTTTCAAAAGTTTGGAGTTCAAAAATTGTTCAGAATGTTAATTTTTGTTCTCATTGTCTCAAAATTTTGTTTAGAACTTCAGAATGTGTTCCAATATTTCAATGATTATTTATCCTTGCAAAACAATCAATTTTGAAGAGATGTTCACATATTCAAAAGATGCTTACGTATAAAAAAATCTTTGTCGATTTGAAAGTAATGTTCGTGTTTCCAAATTTCATTTGCAATTTCAAAACATGTTTCCATTTCCATTTCCGAAAATTATACACCTATTTAAAAAAAAATTGTGTTACCGAATATTGTTCATGTTTTCAAATTCGTTCAGCAGTTTCAAAAAATGTTTGTGTTTGCAAAAAAAAATGTTCTTGTTTTAAAAAATTGTTCGGAATTTTAAAAAGATGTTCGCAATTTTGATTTTGTTTCATGTTTTTGAAAAATGTTGAGCAATTGGAGATTTTTTTGTATTTGTTTAAAATGTTCAATAATTTAGAAAATGATTGTGTTTTCAAATATTATTCTTAAATATAAAAAAATCAGGATTTACAAAATTGTTCGTTCTTTCAAAAAATGTTCATAATGTTATGGTTATAAATTTCACAACTTTTGGAAAAGTGTTCAGCACTTAAAAACTTGTTCACCATTTTTTAAAAAGTTCATGTTTAAATTGTCTCTTGAGTTTCTGAAAAATTTCCGATAAAAAAATGTGTTCTCATATTTCAAAAAATGCTCAAAATATTTCCATTTGGACCTCCATTTTCCTAACTGTTTCAAAATATTTGCACGGCTTCTATTTAGGGACCACCTCAACTTCCAAGGTAAACCTTCTTCACAAGCACATCTCCTCGGATGCCACCTGTTCGAGATGTGATCACGACTGCGAAGACGTCATGCACATCTTAATACGATGCCTTCTTGCCAACGTTATTTGGCAGCGAAAATTCCTCAAAAAAAAAAAAATTGGCAGCGAATTGGTATCCTACCCCCAACTCCATCACCACCTCTAGGATTGCAGGATGCCAACTGGCCTTGATTATCATATAGCTAACAACCCTACGCACCATCTATTGGAAGATATATATAGGCATGCAAGAATGAAATGAACTTTCAACATGAAGATCACCATATCTTGGTAGTACTTTGGCCAATCATTGAAGACCTCACATTGTGAATGCCAATCATTGAAGTACTAGGTTTCTGGGAGGAGGACTTGGCCGGCCTCGAGGCCCCTTTCGGAGGAGGAGGTGATGTGATAGCTGTCGTGTGGGAAGGCGTCAGACCATACGGTTTCACGGTGAAGTTCCTCAAGCCTCACGCGAGGGGGACTTGCAGATCTGGAGCACTCAACAACGCCTGGATCATAGGAATTGACCATGTTGCACGACACACTTCCACCGTCTGCCGCTAAGCAATACCGCATGACATCCCATTGCAGGACATACTGCCGCGATGAACCGAACGCATACGCGCTACCGTCATTCTGAAGCCGCCGCCCGGGCATCCATGCCACGCCAGAACGCCATAGCCAGAGCACACCTCGACAGCGTATCCAAGCCCATCTGTCAGCAGTGTATTGGGCCCATTTCATAGTACCTTTTTTTTCACAAACCATTTCGTGGTACCTTAGGAATGTCGTTACCTCACAACCCTTTTTGTTTTAGAGGCGGTGGAGCTCGTCCATCACTCGGGCAAGTCGACGCGTCAAATCCAAACTAATAAAAAAGCGTGCGCGGATCCATGCAAAAGCAAGCGTGATCACAGCCATCTCCACCAATCGCACGCTATCGCACGCGCAAAACTCGCCCCCAAATTCAATGGAGCGTTAGCGCACAGCAAATAGAATTTGGATCGAGGATCCTACACGCGAAGAAACACAATCCCTTCCCCGATCGCGATCGCGATCCAGGCGGCTCGCAGGAGGAATGGGGTTCATCTCGGGGATCATGATGGGATTCATCCTCGGCGTCGCCCTCATCGCCGGCTGGGCGCGCGCCATGGCTCGCCGCGCCCACAAACGCAGCGCCAAGGCAAGTGCGCCTGCGGATACTCTAGATTGATCACCGCATTCTTGCCATGTTTGGTCTGCGTTGCGCCATTGTCGATGATCTTTTTCGCATCGACTCGTAGATATATATGTTCAGGTAGGAGCCTGTGTTGATCCGCTAGAAGGATTCAGGCTTGCCGACGTTTTCTCAGGTTCATTCGTTGATTATTTGCGTTCTGAAAGCGGTTTCTGTGTCTGACGCTGCGGCTCTAGGAATGAAATTGGGCTCAAGCCTGAGTTTCTGACGGCAATGCGCCGGAGTAGATTCGTCCTGGGAACTCCTTTCAGTTCAAGTTCTGTTTGTAGTACACTGTTGTTGAAATGAAGCTGCAAGTGGAAGTTTTCTTTCGTGATAATTACTGTAGTTTCAGACAAACAAAATTCGTTTTGAAACAGGCTGCCGATATCAATGCGCTAGGATCTCTCAACCGTGAAGATCTCAGGACAATATGCGGAGAAAATCTCCCTCAATGGATTTCATTCCCGGAGTATGACCAGGTGAAATGCTACTTACTGTTGTATTGCTGTGACTCTTTCCACATTCCCGATTAATCATGATATGTAAAATATGGACAAGAACAAGCTCCACCACTCTAGTCTTTACTAGACGTGAGCGCATTCGAGTTCGTACCAGATAAGTCATCAAATTCTTAATTTTAAGAAATTCAAAACATTAGGACAAAATTACCCCAGTATCATTGCAAATAGGTGTAAGCTTAGAAAAAAAAAATCTGATATGAGGATGACATTTTCCAACTTAGTTATCCTTATGGTGGTACCAAGTACCTATCATTTCCTTGCATAATGAGTATGCCACCTGATGTTTTGCTTGCTTTTGTACTTTAACGTTTCTGTTTCGTTCTTCAGGTTAAATGGCTCAACAGACAATTGAGCAAGCTTTGGCCTTTTGTTGAAGAGGTACACACAATTAACCTCCTTTGTTCTTCCAGTTTTTTTCGGCAGGAGGGCCCTCCTTTCGTTTAGACAAAAAAAAAGGGGTTTATCTATAGAGTTAACGAGTTTTTGAAGTATGAGCCCATGAACCTCTTATTGTTCTGTTGTTGTTGACATCTGTTCTGATGTACAGTTGCTTTTGGTTACAGGCAGCAACCATGGTCATCAGGGACTCGGTGGAGCCTATACTCGACGTTTATCGACCGGTGGGGATATCCTCACTCAAGTTCAGCAGACTCTCACTAGGCACCGTGCCACCTAAAATTGAAGGTTGCAAAGACAACGTGGCATTAATTCTACAGTATTAAGTGGTAGATAATCTTGTTCTAAAGGCTTCTGATGAGTGATGATGTTGTCCAGGCATTCGGGTCCAGAGCTTTCAGAAAGGGCAAATCACAATGGATATCGACTTCAAGTGGGGCGGGGACCCGAATATCATCCTTGCAGTTGAAACTCTTGTCGCTTCACTCCCCATTCAGGTCAGCAAATCTGCAGCCGGCCCGACAAAACGGGCCTACCTTAAATTTTCTGTAGTTTTTCAGTGACAGTTTGAACCTGGTGAAATTTGACCTTGCAAATTATGTTAGGCTAATATCTATTTGCAAGTAGCACGGCTGCACAAGCATTTCAATCAAACTTCAAATGGTAAAACAATTCACATATGCTTACTGCTTGTATTACAGTTCAAGAACCTTCAGGTGTTCACCATCATCCGCGTGGTCTTCCAATTGTCTGACGAGATACCTTGCATCTCCGCTGTTGTCATTGCTCTTCTGGCAGAGGTACGTACGTATGCTTCTTGCAACCACTCTAAATTTCTCTCGTCATGAATCCTTGAACATTACTGGTTCTCTGTATGTTGCCGCGGTAAACGGTTTCTTCTGCATCATCTTCAGCCAAAACCGAGGATCGACTACATACTGAAGGCGGTCGGGGGAAGCCTGACGGCGATGCCCGGACTCTCAGACATGATCGACGTATGCCCCCAGCTTCCTTCCTCCCCTTCTTGCTGCTTGCATTATCTCTGTGTGGAGCGTCAACGAACGATGATTGTTTGTTCTGCAGGATACCGTGGCATCATTGATCACTGACATGCTCCAATGGCCACACAGGATCGTGGTTCCACTGGGCGGCGTTGACGTCGACATAAGGTTCTGTTGACAGAGCTCGCCAGGAGTTGAAATTATAGTGTTTGTCTGTCTGTCTGTCTGACAACGACATGTTTCCGTGCAGTGATCTGGAGCTGAAGCCGCAGGGGAAGGTGACGGTGACGGTGGTGCGCGCGGAGTCGCTCAAGAACAAGGAGCTGATCGGCAAGTCGGACCCCTACGTGGTGCTCTTCATCCGCCCCATGTTCAAGGAGAAGACCCGGGTCATCGACGACAACCTCAACCCGGAGTGGAACGAGACGTTCGAGCTCATCGCCGAGGACAAGGAGACGCAGCACGTCATCCTGGAGGTGTTCGACGAGGACAGCCTGAAGCAGGACAAGAGGCTGGGCATCGCCAAGCTTCCCCTGAGCGACCTGGAGGTGGAGACCGTGCAGGAGATCAACCTGCAGCTGCTGTCGTCCCTGGACACGACCAAGGTCAAGGACAAGAAGGACCGGGGCGTGCTCACCATCAGGGTAAGCAGCACTGCCGTGCCTTCTCCTCGGCTTGTACGTTTCGGAGCGAGCAAGGACTCGATCGAGCTGTGTGTTCGCAGGTGTTCTACCACCCGTACACCAAGGAAGAGGCTCTGCGGGCGCTGGAGCTGGAGAAGAGGACGGTGGAGGAGCGGCTGAAGACGAGGGAGGCGACGGGGGCCGTCAGCGGGGCAGCGGACGCAGCCAGCGGCGTGGCGTCCACGGTCACCAACGTGGCCGGCACCGGCGTCGCGGCTGGCGCTGCCGTGGCGGGTTCGGGCGTTCACACGGCCGGGTCGGGGGTTCACATGGTGGGCACGGGGATCGACGCGTTCGGCAAAAGCATCACCAAGGCCGGCAAGTTCGTCGGCCGGACCGTCACAGGGCCCTTCAGCAGCCAGAGGCGCAGCGCCGCCAGCGTGCCGACGGTCGACGAGTAACGGATGCAACTTTGAGCATAGCTTTACCGTTCCCGTCTCCTGCTACTCTTTAGTTACTTAGTACTACTACCGGTAGTGTTATCTGTCTCCATTTTTTCACCATCAAATTTCTATCAGAAACATACTACAGTACATGTTTGTATTTGTCTTTGATTTGATTTCGACACTGTCTGCATCTGGTATGAAATGGAAACTCATCTGGTACAGTCTAGAAATCGTTTTCTTGCTTTTGCGCCGAAGAGCTACTCTAATGCATGCTCAAAAATATTTAGTGCTATAAAACGGTCACTATTGGAAAATATTGGCATCTAACACTCCCTAAATATCCCTTTAGTGGTGCCCAAATTTGCTTTTGGTGCGGGGCAAAAAACAGTCCCTCTTAACTAAAAGAGCGGTGCAAACCCACAACCCCCAAACCCATCTCAATCCCTCCAATTCGAGCTGGAACCAAATTTTACCTCTCAACCGCTTGCTCCCGTGCTCCGACCACGATGTCCTCACCCTCGGACCGGTTACCCGTCACTCTGAAGACGGTGGATAAGCCGCGCATGTAGCCACACAACATTGACAAGGGAAGGCGATGTTGCCCACCTGCGGTAACGTCGTGTTGACTTGTATGCGCCCTCCCCCGCCAATGACCGGCCTCCAATTTCATCAGACATGGCGAACAAGAGGTGGCGCACCGTGATGTGGATTGAGGATGGGTTGACGTTCGGCCACTGAAGAAGCAGAAACCGACAAACCATGCAACCCCACCTCCCCACCTACGACGACCCCGACACCACCTCCCACTCAAAGCCTACCCCAACCTCTAATTCCCCGACTCCGATGCCGGCTTGGGGACGCACCCAGTGCTTGTGGAATTGCCTCCAATGTAAAAAAAAAACTTTTTTCCTTTCAGCTTCGGTAATGTTGAGGTCGAATTTGTACACTTGGGCATTTGTATGCAAAATGACGCGTAAGTGGAATAGTTTATGGCAATGTTGCATGAAGATCATATTGTTTTTGATGGCCTCAACTTCTCGATGGAACAACGAGTGGAGTAGAAGATGTGGTTGAGATGAAGACTTCAACGATGAAGAAGAGGCACACACGATTGAGCTTCTCACAACCTCCTCCTCTAGGGTGCTAATCAGTGGCGTTCCTTATGTGCCTATAAATCATGGTCATGGTCTTGGGAACGGTGTCACCCCTCACCATTGTTGTTTTCCATTGCTATTCATCCTCTTTATAGCTTCCTAGACCTCTGTACTTATGGCTATGGGTCCTCACAGGTTAATGTACTTTCCCGGAACTAATGTGTTTATATCAGGCCCATCACAAGACATCACGCGTCATCTTATCATAAGTCTTCTCCATGGCAATGAACACCATATGCAGGTCCTTCTTTTGCTCCATGTATCTCTCCATAAGTTGTCGTGCCAAGAAAATGGCTTCCATGGTCGACCACCCAGGCATGAAACCAACCAGATTTTTGATCGCACTTGTCATTCTTCTTAAGCGGTGCTCAATGACTCTCTCCTATAGCTTCATTGTATGGCTTATCATCTTAATTCTACGGTAGCTAGTATAACTCTGAACATCCCCTTATTCTCGAAGATTGATACTAATATACTCCGTCTCCATTCTCCTGACATCTGGTTTGCCCGAAAAATAAGATTGAAAATCTTGGTTAGATATACTATCGCTATGTCCCTAAGGCCTCTCCACACCTCAATGGGGATACAATTATGGCCCATCGTCTTGCCTCCTTTCATCTTTTTTAAAGCCACCTTGACCTTAGACTCCTGGATTGGCCGCACAAAACGCCTACATCAAGGAGTCTTCCAGTTCAATGGTAGAACTCTCATTCTCCCCACTGAACATCTTGTCAAAGTACTCCCCCATCTATGTTTAATCTTCTAGTCCTTCACTAGGAGCTGGTCTTCAAGATCCTTCATGCATTTGACTTGGTCAACATCCCTCATCTTCCTCTCTCAGGTCGTGGACATCTTATAGATGTCCCTTTCGCCTTCCTTTGTCTCTAACCGCTGGTAGAGGCCCTCATACGCCCGATCCCTTGCTTCACTCACAGCTCGCTTTGCGGTCTTCTTTATCATCTTGTACTTCTCTATGTTATCTGCACTCCTATTCATGTATAGGCATCTAAAACAATCTTTCTCATCCTTAATAGACGTCTGGACATCATCATTCCACCATCAGGTATCTTTAGCTTTGCTTCTATTTCCCATGGACACTCCAAATTCTCTAAGGCCACCTTCTCATCTCGAGAGGATGAAATTGATGGAAATATGCCCTAGATGCAATAATAAAGTTATTATTATTATATTTCCTTATTCATGATAAAGGTTTATTATTCATGCTAGAATTGTATTGGACGAAAACTTAAATACATGTGTGGATACATAAACAAATACCGTGTCCCTAGTGAGCCTCTACTAGACTAGCTCGTTGATCAACAGATGGTTAAGGTTTCCTAACCATAAACATGAGTTGTCATTTGATAACGGGATCACATCATTAGGAGAATGATGTGATGGACAAGACCCATCCGCTAGCATAGCATATGATCGTTCCGTTTATTGCTACTGCTTTCTAAATGTCAAATACATGTTTCTTCGACCATGAGATCATGCAACTGCCGGACTTGGGAGGAATACCTTATGTGCTATGAAACGTAACAACGTAACTGGGTGATCATAAAGATGCTCTATAGGTATCTCCGAAGGTGTCTGTTGAGTTGGCATGAATCAAGATTGGGATTTGTCACTCCGTATGACGGAGAGGTGTCTCTGGGCCCTCTCGGTAATACACATCACAAGAAGCTTGCAAGCAAAGTGGCTAAGGAGTTAGTTGCAAGATGATGTATTACGGAATGAGTAAAGAGACTTGCCGGTGACGAGATTGAACTAGGTATGGAGATACATACGATCGAATCTTAGGCAAGTAACATACCGACAGGCAAAAGGAACTACATATGTCGTCATAAAGGTTCGACCGATAAAGATCTTCATAGAATATGTAGGAACCAATATGGGCATCCAGGTCATGCTATTGGTTATTGACCAGAGAGGCGTCTCGGTCATGTCTACATCATTCTCAAACCCGTAGGGTCCGCATGCTTAATGTTCGTTGATAATATAGTATTATATGAGTTATGTGAGTTGGTGACCGAATGTTGTTCGGAGTCCCGGATCTGATCACGGACATGGCAAGTAGCTCCGGAATGGTCCAGGGGTAAAGACTGATATATAGGATGATAGTATTTGGTCTCCGGAAAGGTTTCAGAATGCATCAGCTATTTATCAGATCACCGCAAGGGGTTTCGGGAGGCCACAAGAAGTTACTTGGCCTAACGAGCCAAGGGGAGGGGAGCACACCAGCCCACAAGGGGCTGGCGCTCCCCCAACCTGGTCGTCAGCCTTGTAAAGGAAAGGGAGGGGATGGCCCCCTCCTGCCTTTCTCCACGGAAGAGAGAAAGGGAAAGGGGCGCCCTAAGACAGCCAACCCCCTTTCCTTTTCCCCATGTTCCAAAGAAGGAAGGGGGCGCGACCAGGGCTGGCCCTAGGGCTGGCCGTCGGCCCCCTTGGGGGCGCCCTAGGCTGCCTTCCCTCCTTTCCGACCTACATATATGAGAGGAGGGAGAGGGGCAACACACACCATGATCGCCAAGTCGTGTGCGATGCCCCGTCTTCCTCTAGTTATAGTTCCTCCTCCGTCCACGTCCGTTGTGCTTGGTGAAGCCCTATAGATAGATTCACCACCACCGTCACCACGTCGTCATGCTGCCGGAACTCATCTTCTACTTCACGTCTCTTGCTAGATCGAGAAGGCGATGACATCATCGATCTGAACGTGTGCTGAACACGGAGGTGCCATACGTTCAGTACTTGATCGGGTCTGATCGTGAACGTGTACGACTATATCAACCGTGTTGATAAGCGCTTCCGCTTAGCGATCTTCAAGGGTATGAAGATGCTCTCCCCTCTTGTAGCTATGCATCTCCATGGATAGATCTTGCGTGGGCATAGAATTTTTTTGTTTTCCATGCAACGTTCCCCAACAGTGGTATCAGAACCAGGTTTATGCGTAGATGATATGCACGAGTAGAGCACAAAGAAGTTGTGGGCGGTGATGTTCATACTAGTTACCACCAATGTCTTATTTTGATTTGGCGGCATTGTGGGATGAAGCAACCCGAACCAACCTTACATGTCCACGTACGTGAGATCGATTCCACCGAGTGACATGCAACTTGTTTTGCATAAAGGTGGCCGGCGGGTGTTTGTTTCTCCTACTTTAGTTGAATCAAATTTGACTACGGTCGGTCCTTGGAGAAGGTTAAAACAACAAACTTGATCATCACAGTTGTGGTTTTGCGTACGTAAGAACGGTTCTTGCTAGTTGCCCGTAGCAGCCACGTAGAACTTGCAACAACAAAGTAGAGGACGTCTAACTTGTTTTTGCAGGGCATGTTGTGATGTGATATGGTCAAGATATGGTTTGATATATGTTGATGTATGAGATGATCATGTTTTGTAATAAGTTCATGACTTGCATGTCAATGAGTATGACAACGGGCAGGAGCCTTAGGGTTGTCTTCAATTATTGTATGACCCGCGTGTCAATCACTTAAGCGCCATGTAATTGCTTTACTTTGTCGCTATGCGTTAGCAAAAGTTGTAGAGGCAATAGTTGGCGAGACGACCCCGACACAACGATGGAGATCAAGGTGTTGTGTCGGTGACGATGGAGATCATACCGATGCTTTGGAGATGGAGATCAAAAGCACAAGACGATGATGGCCATATCATGTCACATATTTTGATTGCATGTGATGTTTATCCTTTATGCATCTTATTTTGCTTAGAACGACAGTAGCATTATAAGATGATCCCTTCACTTAATTTCAAGATATAAGTGTTCTCCCCAAGTATGCACTATTGCTAAAGTTCATCGTTTCAAAGCACCACGTGATGATCAGGTGTGATAGACTCTACGTTCACATACAACGGGTGTAAGCCAGTTTTGCACATGCAAAATACTTGGGTTAAACTTGACAAGCCTAGCATGTACAAACATGGTCTCGGAACACTAGAGACCAAAAGGTCGGACATGAGTCATATAGTAGATATGATCAACGTGGAGATGTTCACCATTGATGACTACCCCATCTCACGTGATGATCGGACATGGGTTAGTTGATTTGGATCATGTATCACTTAGACAACTTGAGGGATGTTGATTTAAGTGGGAGTTCATTAGTAATTTGATTAATTGAACTTAAATTTATCATGAACTTAGTCTTAATAGTTTTTGCATATCTATGTTGTAGATCAATGGTATGTGCTATCGTTCCCTTGAATTTTAATGCGTTCCTAGAGAAAGCTAAGTTGAAAGATGATGGTAGCAACTACACGGATCGGGTCCGTAACTTGAGGATTATGCTCATTGCTGCACATAAGAATTATGTCCTTGATGCACCGTCAGGTGAGGGGCTGATGGAAATATGCCCTAGAATATTATATTTCCTTAATCATGATAAAGGTTTATTATTCTTGTTAGAATTGTATTATCCAAAAACCTAAATACATGTGTGAATACATAAACAAATATAGTGTCCCTAGTAATCCTTTACTAGACTAGCTCGTTAATCAAAGATGGTTAAGGTTTCATAACCATGGACATGAGTTGTCATTTGATAATGGGATCACATCATTATGAGAATGATGTGATGGACAAGACCCATCCTTTAGCTTAGCATTTGATCGTTCATTTTATTGCTACTGCTTTCATGTATGTCAAATACATATTCCTTTGACTATGAGATCATGCAACTCCCGGATATTGGAGGAATGCCTTGTGTTCTATCAAACGTCACAACGTAACTGGGTGATTATGAAGATGCTCTACAGGTATCACCGAAGGTGTCTTGTTGGGTTGGCGTGAATTGAGATTAGGATTTGTCACTCGAGTATCGGAGAGGTATCTATTGGAAATATGCCCTAGAGGCAATAATAAAATGGTTATTAATATACCTTCTTGTTCATGATAATTGTCTATTGTTCATGCTATAATTGTATTATCCGGAAATCGTAATACATGTGTGAATGCATAGACCACAACATGTCCCTAGTGAGCCTCTAGTTGACTAGCTCGTTGATCAATAGATGGTTACGGTTTCCTGACCATGGACATTGGATGTCGTTGATAACGGGATCACATCATTAGGATAATGATGTGATCGACAAGACCCAATCCTAAGCATAGCACAAGATCATGTAGTTCGTTTGCTAAAGCTTTTCTAATGTCAAGTATCATTTCCTTAGACCATGAGATTGTGCAACTCCCGGATACCATAGGAGTGCTTTGGGTGTGCCAAACGTCACAACGTAACTGGGTGGCTATAAAGGCACATTACTGGTATCCCCAAAAGTGTCTGTTGGGTTGGCATGAATCGAGACTGGGATTTGTCACTCCGTGTGACAGAGAGGTATCTCTGGGCCCACTCGACAAGACATAATCATAATGAGCTCAATGTGACTAAGGAGTTGGCCACTGGATGATGTTTTACGGAATGAGTAAAGAGACTTGTCGGCAACGAGATTGAACAAGGTATAGGGATACCGACGATCGAATCTCAGGCAAGTACCATACCGGTAGACAAACAGAATTTCATACGGGATTGATTGAATCCTTGACAACGTGGTTCATCCGATAAGATCATCGTGGAACATGTGGGAGCCAACACGGGTATCCAGATACCGCTGTTGGTTATTGACCGGAGAGATGTCTCGGTCATGTCTACATGTCTCCCGAACCCGTAGGGTCTACACACTTGAGGTTCGGTGACGCTAAAGTTGTAATGAGAATAGTAAGCGGTTAACCGAAGGTTGTTCGGAGTCCCGGATGAGATCCCGGACATCACGAGGAGTTCTGGAATGGTCCAGAGGTGAAGATTTATATATGGATACGAGCGCCATCCCCCCTAGGGCCCATGCGCCTAGGGTTGAGGGGAAACCCTAAGGGGGGCACCCCCCTTGGCTTGGGGGGCAAGCCCCCTCTCCCTGCCCCCCTAGATGGGATCTGAGGGGGCCGGCTCCCCTCTCCCTTTCCCCTATATATAGTGCAAGGGGGAGAGGGTAGCCACACCTTTGGCCTGGCGCAGCCCTCCCCCTCCCAATACCATCTCCTCCTCCGTAGGTTTGGGGAAGCCCTGCCGGAGTCACGCTTGCTCCACCACCACACCGTCGTGTTGCTGGAGTTCTCCCTCAACTTCTCCTTCCCCCTGATGTCTACTACGCAACCTTCTTCTTGTAGACGTTGTTGGGCCTCCAAGTGCAGAGGTTTGTAGGACAGTAGCAATTTTCCCTCAAGTGGATGACCTAAGGTTTATTAATCTGTGGGAGGTGTATGATGAAGATGGTCTCTCTCAGACAACCCTGCAACCAAATAACAAAGAGTCTCTTGTGTCCCCAAGACACCCAATACAATGGCAAATGGATGGTAGATATAGGTTTTTGTAATAAGAAAATATAAAAACAGCAAGGTAACTAATGATAAAAGTGAGCGAAAACGGTATTGCAATGCGTTGAAACAAGGCCTAGGGTTCATACTTTCACTAGTGCAAGTTCTCTCAACAATAATAACACAATTAGATCATATAACAATTCCTCAACATGCAACAAATAGTCACTCCCAAGTCACTAATAGCGGAGAACAAACAAAGAGATTATGGTAGGGTATGAAACCACCTCAAAGTTATTCTTTCTGGTCGATCTATTCAAGAGTCCGTAGTAAAATAACATGAAGCTATTCTTTCCGTTCGATCTATCCTAGAGTTCGTACTAGAATAACACCTTAAGAAACACATCAACCAAAACCCTAATGTCACCTAGATACTCCATTGTCACCTCAAGTATCCATGTGCATGATTATATGATATGCATCACACAATCTCAGATTCATCTATTCAACCAACACAAAGAACTTCAAAGAGTGCCCCAAAGTTTCTACCGGAGAATCAAGACGAAAACGTGTGCCAACCCCTATGCATAAGTTCACAAGGTCACTGAACCCGCAAGTTGATCACCAAAACATACATCAAGTAGATCACGTGATATCCCATTGTCACCACAGATAAACACATGCAAGACATACATCAAGTGTTCTCAAATCCTTAAAGACTCAATCTGATAAGATAATTTCAAAGGGAAAACTCAATCCATTACAAGAGAGTGGAGGGGGAGAAACATCATAAGATCCAACTATAATAGCAAAGCTCGCGATACATCAAGATCGTGCCATCTCAAGAACACGAGAGAGAGAGAGATATCAAACACATAGCTACTGATACATACCCTCAGCCCCGAGGGTGAACTACTC
Source organism: Secale cereale (assembly GCA_902687465.1). Lineage (NCBI taxonomy): Eukaryota > Viridiplantae > Streptophyta > Magnoliopsida > Poales > Poaceae > Secale > Secale cereale. Next base: position 189,420,485 of record LR738715.1, on the reverse strand, counting down.
CCCCCTCGTCATGGAGAGCGCCGGGATGATGAAGATGGCCACCGGAGAGGGATTCCCCCTCCGGCACGATGCCGGAACAGGGTCTAGATTGGTTTTTGGTGGCAACAGAGGCTTTCAGCGGCGGAACTCCCGATCTAGGTTATTTTCTGGAGGTTTCTGTATATAGGGGGTGTTGGAGTCGAGAATAAGTAAAGGACGTCTCCGAACTGTCCACGAGGTTGGGGGCACGCCCAGGGGGGCGCCCCTACCCTCGTGGGCAGCCCGTGGATCTTCTGGTCCTCCTCCTATACTCCCTGGGCTTCTTCTGGTCCAAAAACAGCCGCCACTAAGTTTCAGGTCAATTGGGCTCCGTTTGGTATTCCTTTTCTGCGATACTCAAAACAAGGGAAAAACAACAACTGGCACTGGGCTCTGGGTTAATGGGTTAGTCTCAAAAATCATATAAAAGTGTATATAAAATCCCATAAAACATCCTAGATAGAATATATAATAGCATGGAACAATAAAAAATTATAGATACATTGGAGGCGTATCAAGCATCCCCAAGCTTAATTCCTGCTCGTCCTCGAGTAGGTAAATGATAAAAACAGAATTTTTGATGTGGAATGCTAACTAACGTAATTCTCAATGTAATTTTCTTTATTTTGGCATGAATGTTCAGATCCAAAAGATTCAAGATAAAAGTCTATATTGACATAAGAACAACAATACTTCAAGCATACTAACAAAGCAATCATGTCTTCTCAAAATAACATGGCCAAAGAAAGTTCATCCCTACAAAATCATATATTTTGGCTATGCTCCATCTTCGTCACACAAAATACTCAAATCATGCACAACCCCGGTTTCAGCCAAGCAATTGTTTCATACTTTAATTTTTCAAACTCTTTCAACTTTCACGTAATACATGAGCGTGAGCCATGGATATAGCACTATAGGTGGAATAGAGTGGTGGTTGTGGAGAATACAAAAGAGGAAGTTGGTCTCACATCAACTAGGCATATCAATGGGCTATGGAGATGCCCATCAATAGATATCAATGTGAGTGAGTAGGGATTGCCATGCAACGGATGCACTAGAGCTATAAATGTATGAAAGCTCAACAAAAGAAACTAACTGGGTGTGCATCCAACTTGCTTGCTCACAAATACCTAGGGCATTTGAGGAAGCCCATCGTTGGAATATACAAGACAAGTTCTATAATGAAAAATTCCCACTAGTATATGCAAGTGACAAAACAAGAGACTCTCTATCATGAAGATCTTGGTGTTACTTTGAAGCACAAGTGTGGAAAAGGATAGTAGCATTGTCCCTTCTCTCTTTTTCTCTCATTTCTTTTGGGGTGGCTTTTTTTTAGCCCCCCTCTTTTTTTGGGCCATCTCTTTTTTTTTGCCTTTCTCTTTTTTTCCTCACACGGGACAATGCTCTGATAATGAAGATCATCACACTTTTATTTACTTACAACTCAAAGATTACAACTCGAAGCTAGAACAAAATATGACTCTATGTGAATGCCTCCGGCGGTGTACCAGGATGTGCAATGAATCAAGAGTGACATGTATGAATGAATTGTGAATGGTGGCTTTGCCACAAATACGATGTCAACTACATGATCATGCATGGCAATATGACAATAGGAAGCGTGTCATAATAACGGAACGGTGGAAAGTTGCATGGCAATATATCTTGGAATGGCTATGGAAATGTCATGATAGATAGGTATGGTGGCTGTTTTGAGGAAGGTATATGATGGGTGCATGGTACCGGCGAAAGTTGCGCGGTACAAGAGAGGCTAGCAATGGTGGAAGGCTGAGAGTGCGTATAATCCATGGACTCAATATTAGTCATAAAGAACTCACATACTCATTGCAAAAATCTACAAGTCATCAAAACAAAGTACTACACGCATGCTCCTAGGGGAAGGGTTGGTTGGAGTTAACCATCGCGCGATTCCGACCTCCACACAAAGGATGACACTCAATGAAATACCTCATGCTTCAAATTTGTCACACAACGGTTACCATACGTGCATGCTACGGGACTTGCAAACCTCAACACAAGTATTTCTCAAATTCACAACTACTCTACTAACATGACTCTAATATCACCATCCTCATATCTCAAAACAATCATCAAGTATCAAACTTCTCATAGTATTCAATGCACTTTATATGAAAGTTTTTATTATGCCTATCTTGGATGCCCATCATATAAGGACTAAATTCATAACCTAAGCAAATTACCATGCTGTTATAAAAGACTCTCAAAATAATATAAGTGAAGCATGAGAGATCAAAAATTTCTACAAAATAAATCCACCACCGTGCTCTAAAATGATATAAGTGAAGCACTAGAGCAAAACTATCTAGCTCAAAAGATATAAGTGAAGCTCAATGAGTAGTCGAATAATTATGTAACTATGTGAAGACTCTCTAACATTTAAAAGTTTCAGATCTTGGGATATTATTCAAACAGCACGCAAAACAAAATAAAATAAATTGATGCTCCAAGCAAAACACATATCATGTGGTGAATAAAAATATAGCCTCGAGTAAAGTTACCGATGAACGAAGACGAAAGAGGGGATGCCTTCCCAGGGCATCCCCAAGCTTAGGCTTTTGGTTGTCCTCGAATTTTACCTTGGGGTGCCTTGGGCATCCCCAAGCTTAGTCTCTTGCCACTTCTTATTCCATAGTCCATCGAATCTTTACCCAAAACTTGAAAACTTCACAACACAAAACTCAACGGAAAACTCATAAGCTCCGTTAGTATAAGAAAATAAAACCACCACTTAGGTACTATTGTGAACTCATTCTAAATTCATATCGGTGTAATATCTACTGTATTCCAACTTCTCTATGGTTCATACCCTCCGATACTACTCATAGATTCATCAAAATAAGCAAACAACACATAGAAAACAGAATCTGTCGAAAACAGAACCGTCTGTAGCAATCTGTAACTTTCGAATACTTCTGTAACTCTAAAAATTCTGAAATAAATTGCTGGATGTGAGGAATTTGTCTATTAATCATCTGCTAAAAGAATCAACTAAAATGCACTCTCCACTAAAAAAAGGTAGCTAATCTCGTGAGCGCTAAAGTTTCTGTTTTTTACAGCATGATCGCATAAACTTCACACAAGTCTTCCCAAAGGTTCTACTTGGCACAAACACTAATTAAAACACAAAACCACATCTATACAGAAGCTAGATGCAATATTTATTCATAAACAGAAGCATAAACAAATAAAATAAAATTGGGTTACCTCCCAACAAGCGCTATCGTTTAACGGCTCTAGCTAGGCATGACGATTTCAGTGATGCTCACATAAAAGATAGGAATTGAAACAAAAAGAGAGCACAATGAAGAATATAACTAGCACATTTAAGTCTAACCCACTTCCTATGCATAGGGATTTTGTGAGCAAACAACTCATGGGAACAATAATCAACTAGCATAGGAAAGCAAAACAAGCATAGCTTCAAGATTTTAAGCATATAGAGAGGAAACTTGATATTATTGCAACTCCTACAAGCATATATTCCTTCCTCATAATAATTTTCAGTAGCATCATGAATAAATTCAACCATATAACCATCACATAAAGCATTCCTTTCATGATCTACAAGCATAGAAAATTTACTACTCTCCACATAAGCAAAATTCTTCTCATTCGGAATAGTGGGAGTATCATAAGAAACTCGAATACTATAAATTGTTTCCACATTAAAAGAGTAATGTTCAGAAAAAGGGTAATCATAATCATGACAAGTTTCGTAAATATAATCATCACTACTTTTTATAGCATAATTGTCATCACAATAATCATCATAAATAGTAGGCATGCTATCATCATAATAAATTTGCATATCAAAACTTGGGAGGCTAAAAATATCATCTTCATCAAACGTAGCCTCCCCAAGCTTGGGACAAACATTAATTGCAGCAAATAAATTCTCAAACATGTCATTCTCATCAAACATAGCATCCCCAAGCTTGGGCCTTTTCATATCATAAGCATAATCACTCTCATCATTAATAGTATGGATAGCACCGATAGTGTAGCAATTATCATCATCACAATGAGTAATAGGAGCAACATCATTTGGAAGGGATACTTTTTTACCTTTGCTTCTCCTTCTTTTCTTTTTCTTCTTCGCATCATATGTAGGTTTAATCCTCTTTTCGGAGCTCTTTATTAGTGAGATTGGTTGAATAGAAGACTCCTCCTCGTTACCTGATTCATCATAAAAAATAATAGGAGGATACTGGGAAATATCTTCCCTTTCATTAGTATTCTCTTCATCTTCTATTTGCTTTCTTGTCTTTATGTAATTGGCAATATAAGGATTTTCAATGCAATTCACCACATAATACATATAAATTTCCTCTAGATCAAAATCAAGAACTTTATCAAGGACAAATTCTGGAAGATTCTTAGCTCTACGTTTGATTTCTTCATAACCCATAAGCAAACTAAGTTCATTATGATGTGCAAGGGAAACCAAGTCATCACAATTTTGGACACGATTCGATCATGAAACAATTTGCATTGGAGGGTTAAATGACCACATTCATTGCAAAATTCACAAGTACGGCTAAGAAAATTTAAATTTTCAGCACAAACATCTAGCCTTTCTTGCAACCACTTAGCTTCTAAATACTTATGCCTCTTGCAAAATCTATCTTCCCTATTTGGTGTCTACTTGCAAACTCTATGCACTCCACAAAAATCGACATGCTTATATGAGATATTTTCATCATGACTAGTGCAATCATCATTAGTACTATGGATACTCAAAAAATTCACACTAACAACATTGCAATCATGCTCATCATTCAAGTATTTAGTGCCAAACATTTTAATACATTCTTCATCTAGTACTTGGGCACAATTTTCCTTCCCATCATTTTCACGAAAGATATTAAAAAGATGAAGCATATGAGGCAACCTCAATTCCATTTTTTTTGTAGTTTTCTTTTATAAACTAAACTAGTGATAAAACAAGAAACTAATATATTCGATTGCAGGATCTAAAGATACACCTTCAAGCACTAACATCCCCGGCAACGGCGCCAGAAAAGAGTTTGATGTCTACTACTCAACCTTCTTCTTGTAGACGTTGTTGGGCCTCCAAGTGCAGAGGTTTGTAGGGCAGTAGCAATTTTCCCTCAAGTGGATGACCTAAGGTTTATCAATGCGTGGGAGGCGTAGGATGAAGATGGTCTCTCTCAGACAACCCTGCAACCAAATAACAAAGAGTCTCTTGTGTCCCCAACACACCCAATAGAATGACAAATTGTATAGGTGCACTAGTTCGGCGAAGAGATGGTGATACAAGTGCAATATGGATGGTAGATATAGGTTTTTGTAATATGAAAATATAAAAGCAACAAGGTAACTAATGATAAAACTGAGCAAATATGGTATTGCAATGCGTTGAAATAAGGCATAGGGTCCATACTTTCACTAGTGCAAGTTCTCTCAACAATAATAAAATAATTAGATCATATAACAATCCCTCAACATGCAAAAAATAGTCACTCCAAAGTCACTAATAGCGGAGAACAAACGAAGAGATTACGGTAGGGTATGAAACCACCTCAAAGTTATTCTTTCTGATCGATCTATTCAAGAGTCCGTAGTAAAATAGCATGAAGCTATTCTTTCCGTTCGATCTATCCTAGAGTTCGTACTAGAATAACACCTTAAGACACACATCAAGAAAAACCCTAATGTCACCTAGATACTCCATTGTCACCTCAAGTATCCATGGGCATGATTATACGATATGCATCACACAATCTCAGATTCATCTATTCAACCAACACAAAGAACTTCAAAGAGTGCCCCAAAGTTTCTACCGGAGAGTCATGACGAAAACATGTGCCAACCCCTATGCATAAGTTCACAAGGTCACTGAACCCGCAAGTTGATCACCAAAACATACATCAAGTAGATCACGTGATATCCCATTGTCACCAAAAATAAGCACATGCAATACATACAACAAGTGTTCTCAAATCCTTAAAGACTCAATCCGATAAGATAACTTCAAAGGGAATACTCAATCCATTACAAGAAAGTAGAGGGGGAGAAACATCATAAGATCCAACTATAATAGCAAAGCTCGTGATACATCAAGATCGTGCCATCTCAAGAACACGAGAGAGAGAGAGAGAGAGAGAGAGAGATCAAACACATAGCTACTGATACATACCCTCAGCCCCGAGGGTGAACTACTCCCCCCTCATCATGGAGAGCGCCGAGATGATGAAGATGGCCACCGGAGAGGGATTCCCCCTCCGACAGGGTGCCGGAACAGGGTCTAGATTGGTTTTTGGTGGCAACAGAGGCTTTCGGCGGCGGAACTCCCGATCTAGTATATTTTCTGGAGGTTACTGTATATATAGGGGGTGTTGGAGTCGAGAACAAGTAAAGGAGGTCTCCGAGTTATCCATGAGGTAGGGGGAGCGCCCCCTACCCTCGTGGGCAGCCCATGGATCTTCTTGTCCTCCTCTTGTACTCCCTGGGCTTCTTCTGGTCCAAAAACATCCTCCGCTGTGTTTCAGATCAATTGGGCTCCGTTTGGTATTCCTTTTCTGCGATACTCAAAAATAAGGGAAAAACAACAACTGGCACTGGGCTCTGTGTTAATAGGTTAGTACCAAAAATTGTATAAAAGTGTATATAAAAGCCCATAAAACATCCTAGACAGAATATATAATAGCATGGAACAATAAAAAATTATAGATACGTTGGAGACGTATCACCCCCTTGCTGGATCAAGAAGGAGGAGACGTCCTCGGGCTGCACGTGTGTTGAACGCGGAGGAGCCGTTGTTCGGCGCTTAGATCGGAATCGATCGCGATCTGAATCGCCGCATGTACGACTCCACCAACCGCGTTCTTGTAATGCTTCCTCTTTGCGATCTTCAAGGGTATGAAGATGCACTCCCCTCTCTCGTTGCTAGTTTCTCCATAGATTGATCTTGGTGATGCGTATAAAAATATTGATTTCTGCAACGATCCCCAATAGTGGCATCATGAGCTAGGTCTATGCGTAGTTTCTATGCGCGAGTAGAACACAAGTTGTTGTGGGCGTCGATTTTGTCAATTTACTTGCCGTTACTAGTCTTATCTTCATTTGGAGGCATCATGAGATGTAGCGGCCCGGACCAACCTTACACGTACACTTACGTGAGACATGTTCCATCGACTGACATTCACTAGTTGCATAAGGTGGCTAGCAGGTGTCTGTCTCTCCCACTTTAGTCGGATCGGATTTGATGAAAAGGGTCCTTATGAAGGGTAAATAGAAATTGGCATATCACGTTGTGGTTTTGGCGCAGGTAAGAAACATTCTTGCTAGAATCCTATAGCAGCCACGTAAAAAACTTGCAACAACAATTAGAGGGCGTCTAACTTGTTCTTGCAGCATATGTCGTGTGATGTGATATGGCCAAAAGGATGTGATGAATGATATATGTGATGTATGAGATTGATCATGTTCTTGTAATAGGAATCGCGACTTGCATGTCGATGAGTATGACAACCGACAGGAGCCATAGGAGTTATCTTAATTTACTGTATGACCTGCGTGTCAATGTAAACGCCATGTAATTACTTTACTTTATTGCTAAGTGTAAGCCATAGTAGTAGTAGTAACAATTGGCGAGACAACTTCATGAAGACACGATGATGGAGAGCATGTTGATGGAGATCATGGTGTCATGCCGGTGACGATGATGATCGTGGCGCCCCAAAGATGGAGATCAAAAGGAGCAAAATGATATTGGCCATATCATGTCACTATTTCATTGCATGTGATGTTTATCATGTTTTACATCTTATTTGCTTAGAACGACGATAGCTTAAATAAGATGATCTCTCACTAAGGTTCGTTGTTCCGAAGCACCACGTGATGATCGGGTGTGATAGGCTCTAACGTTCGCATACAACGGGTGTAAGCCAGATTTGCACACGCAATACACTTAGGTTGACTTGACGAGCCTAGCATGTACATACATGGACTCGGAACACGAAGATCGAAAGGTCGAACATGAGTCGTATAGAAGATACGATCAACATGGAGATGTTCACCGTTGATGACTAGTCCGTCTCACATGATGATCGGACACTGCCTAGTCGATTCAGATCATGTATCACTTAGATGACTAGAGGGATGTCTATCTGAGTGGGAGTTCATTAAATAATTTGATTAGATGAACTTAATTGTCATGAACATAGTCTAAATATATTTATAATATGTCTTGTAGATCAAATGGCCCACGCTAATGTTGCCCTCAACTTCAACGCGTTCCTAGGGAAAAGCAAGCTGAAAGACAATGGTAGCAACTATACGGACTGGGTCCGTAACTTGAGGATCATCCTCATAGCTGCCAAGAAAGCATATGTCCTTGAAGCACCGCTAGGTGATGCACCCATTTTCCCAGCAACTCAAGACGTTATGAACGCGTGGCAGTCGTGTAGTGATGATTACTCCCTAGTTCAGTGCGGCATGCTTCACAGCTTGGAATTGGGGCACCAAAAGCATTTTGAGCAACACGGAGCATATGAGATGTTCCAAGAGCTGAAAATGGTTTTCCAAGCTCATGCCCGGGTCGAGAGATATGAAGTCTCCGACAAGTTCTACAGTTGTAAGATGGAGGAAAACAGTTCTGTCAGTGAGCATATTCTCAAAATGTCTGGGTTGCACAACCGCTTGTCTCAGCTGGGAGTTAACCTTCCGGATGGCTCGGCCGTTGACAAAATCCTCCAGTCTCTCCCACCAAGCTACAAGAGCTTTGTGATGAACTACAATATGCAAGGGATGGATAAGTCCATTCCCGAGTTGTATTCAATGCTGAAATCAATGGAGGTGGAGATCAAAAAGGAACATCAAGTGTTGATGGTGAATAAGACCACTAAGTTCAAGAAAGGCAAGGGTAAAAAGAACTTCAAGAAGGACGACAAGGGAGTTGCCGCGCCCGGTAAGCCAGTTGCCGGGAAGAAGCCAAAGAATGGACCCAAGCCTGAGACTGAGTGCTGTTCTTGCAAGGGAACATGTCACTCGAAGCGGAACTGCCCCAAGTACTTAGCGGAAAAGAAGGACGATAACGTCGAAGGTATATATGATATACATGTTATTGATGTGTACCTTACCAACGCTCGTAGAAGCTCATGGGTATTTGATACTGGTGCAGTTGCTCACATTTGTAACACTAAGCAGGAGCTACGGAATAAGCGGAGACTGGCGAAGGACGAAGTGACGATGCGCGTCGGAAATGGTTCCAAGGTCGACGTGATCGCCGTCGGCACGCTACCTCTACATCTACCTTCGGGATTAGTTTTTGTAGCGACCATGATCCGAATGGACCGAAGTCTCCGTGATTCAGTGTCATCCCTGGATCGGTATTGCTGACACACACAGTACTTGAAGGATTTATAACAGAGTGGCAATCACACACTTATTACATCGAATGTCTCCAAAGAGGACTTATTACAAAAGTCTATGGCATAAGGCCATCTAACAAAATAACAACAGAAGGCTTGGAAGATAAGTGAGTCCATCAACTCCAACGGCATAGCTGAGTGCATGACAAACGACTAGAACGTCTACTCCTCGTCTGAAAAGTCTGCAACGTAACATGTTGCAGCCCGAAACGGGTCAGCACATGGAATATGCTGGCAAGATAACACAGAAGATGCAAGTAACAGAATAAAGGCTACAGTATGTGCATATTTGGCTGGTGGAGGCTCTAAGGTTAAAGTTTTTGCGTAAAGCCAATTTTTTCCTACAACAAAGGAAGAAGTTTTATTTTAACTATCATGGTAGTTGAAACATCATTGAGAAGGTACCTCCAACTCAATCCCAAATTAAAGTAATCATTAACCCAACAAATTAGTTTTTAGACTGATGAGATCAACCAGTAATTCAAGTACCAGATACTCAAGATTGTCCATAACCGGGGACACGGCTAATCATGATTAGTTTGTACACTCTGCAGAGATTTGTGCACTTTTCCCACAAGACTCGATCTCCTCCATTGGATTTCTCGCACTTCATGGTGTTTGAGAAACGAATGACCGAGACACAGTCTTTCAGAAGCATTTACTATTTACCCCAGGTGGACACATACACCTACTTTCCCCTACATCTGCTAGTCCACCACGAAAGAGCTCACACAACTTACTCATACTATGCTAGAGCCCATAATGGCATTGTGGCTGCACACGGAAGTTTCTAGCATGAATAGTTTTATGATCCCTTTGATCCTGGGTGGCATTCCATAGGACAATCTATAGGATCGAAGAAGTATGTCTAGAGGGGGGGGTGATTAGACTACTTGACAATATAAAAATCTGCCTTTTGGTTGTGCAAAGTTTTAGGCAGTTTTACAACTAAGATCAAGTCAAGTAATACACTACACATGCAATTCTAGAGTATGGGCAACGGAAAGTAAATTGCATATATAGTAACGAGAGGTGGAGAAGATCAAACGCAGTTTGGTGACACGAAGATTTTTGTCGTGGTTCCGATAGGTGGTGCTATCGTACATCCACGTTGATGGAGACTTCAACCCACGGAGGGTAACGGCTGCGCGAGTCCACGAAGGGCTCCACCCACGAAGGGTCCACGAAGAAGCAACCTTGTCTATTCCATCACGGCCTACGCCCACGGAGGACTAGCCTTACTCGGGGTAGATCTTCACGAAGTAGGCGATCTCCTTGCCCTTACAAACTTCTTGTTTCAACTCCACATCTCAAAGACGGAGGCTCCCAAGCGACACCTAACCAATCTAGGAGGCACCACCCCCCAAAAGGTAATAGACGGTGTTGATGGTGATGAACTCCTTGCTCTTGTGCTTCAAGTGATAATCTCCCCAACACTCAACTCTGCTCACTGATATGGCTGTGGTGGAAGAAAGGTTTGAGTGGAAAGCAACTTGGGAAGGCTAGAAATCAAGTTTCATATGGTAGGAATGGAATGGCTTGATCTCAACACAAGGGTAGGTGGTTCACTTCTCAGAAAGTGTATGGTAGAAGTGGTGGTACTTTCTGATGGCTCTCCTCACAAATGAAGAGGGGGTGGAGGGGTATATATAGCCTCCACACAAAATCCAACCGTTACACACACATTTGACCAATCTCGGTGAGACCGAAGTGAAAACTCGGTCAGACCGAAAGTTCAAATATAGTGAACGTTGGGATTTTCGGTGGGACCGAAAATACCATCTCGGTGGGACCGAAAGTGTTTCTGATATGAACGTTGGAGTTTTCGGTGAGACCGAGAAAGAAAACTCGGTTGGACCGATTTGAGAAAGGACAGGAACATGCCAGAATCGGTGGGACCGATAATGCAATCTCGGTGAGACCGATTTGACCCAAGACAGAACCTGGCCATTTCGGTAAGACCGAAAATGCAAACTCGGATATTCCGATATGATGTGAAATGGTTACAGAAGGTTGGCAGTTCAGTTTCGGTGAGACCGATCTCAAACTCGGTAAGACGGATTTTTCTAGGGTTTGGAATATGGCAGAAGTGGTTCATCTCGGTGGGACTGAGTTGGAAGAATCGGTTTGTCCGAGATTACTTATGGGTGTGTATAGAAGTGAAAGGTGCTGATAGTTGAAGGAGATATATCACTAAGCACTTGAGCAACCAGATCATCAACACAACCTCATCCCCTTTTAATAGTATTGGCTTTTCCTATGGACTCAATGTGATCTTTGATCACTAAACCAAAAATGGAGTCTTGAGCTTTTGCCAATGCTTGCCTTAGCATTTGAGGGGTCCACTTCTTCAATCATCTTGCCATACCAATGTGATTGGGTTTCCTGAAACATACTTGATAAAAGCATTAGTCCAACCACAAAGTATGTTGTCATTAATTACCAAAACCACCCAGGGAGCAAATGTGCTTTCACAATCACACGGAAACCCCGGGATTTCCTAGGACAACACTGGATACCCCAGGTGCCCTGCAACCAATCCACCCAGATGTGTATTCAAGTAGCCACCTTAAGTTGAACCATTAATTTACAACTCACATCTGTCATGGATTTCACTCAAACCCAAACCACGTCTACAATCATATCATGATAAGCTAAGCATAGCGTAGAAGTAACTCCCAAGGGTTTGAAAATAATGCAGGTAATAGGTTCTACCTCAACTACTTCCCATACCCACAAGTTAAAAGATCCTACTCATGCAATGTGTGAGGGCTTGATCTAATGCATAAAAACTGGGTAATAACGGGTATGATCAAAGTTTTACTTGCCTTGCTGATGATTCGCAAAACCTAGAGACTCGTCGTAGCACGCTTCACAGTCCGGGTATTCTATCGCAAGCAAACAATAGCATACATAAGCAATCAAGCAATGATGCACAAAAAAAACTCCAAAAGATAAGATCTAACCAGAAAGTTCAACTTAAGAACTCCGGTTTGCAAAAAGAATCAAATCGAAAGAAGCAACGAAACTCAAACTGCGAAAGAAACGAGGTTCGTTTACTAGTTTGATCTAGGGTCAAATTTTACAGTAGCCAAAACTTTGTTCAAGTTGGTTAAACGGAAAGAGGGCGTCGAGACGAAGATCTGGGATTTTGAATCACCTGATTCCGACTCTCGAGCGAAAAGAAAAACGAAAAACAAGATCAGGGCAGAAATCGCGATCGGAATAATCGCGGATAAATACCCCGAAAAAGAAAACTGACGAACAGGCTAACGAACGAACGTTTGCTGTCTGCGGCTAACGGGCGAACAACGTTCGTTAAAACAAACGTACGGACGAACGTCCGCTAAATAACTAAACCGAAAAAACCGATCTAATCTAAAAAAGAACGGATCTAGGGTTTTTACGGAAAAGAACCGATCGATTTGTTTTTGACAAAACCGACGGCGGCGGCGGCTACCTCGACGAACTCCGGCGACGGCGACGGGTCCGGCGGCGGCGCGGTGGTGGCGACGAGCGGCGGTGGTGCGGCGGCGCTAGGCGGCGGCAGCTAGGTGGCGCCGCGGCTAGGGTTTGGCAGGGCGGGCGAGGCGGGCTGGTTGGGGCGGCGGCTTATAAATGCCCCCCCGGCTAGGGAGTCCTAGTCGGGTACGGCCCAAAGGTGGTTCCTTTTTTTTAAACGAGTCCTGACGTACGAAAACTAACAAAAGAAATACTAAACGGACTTCAAAAATCCCGAAATAAATTTTCACCGTCCTCTAATAATATTTAGGACAAAGTGAACATTTTTCCCGGACCTAAATGCAATTTTGAAAAACGCGTATTTTTCCTATGCAAATAAAATCGCAAATAAATCCGGAAAATACCAAAAGTGATTTTAATCATTTTTCCTCCAATATTTCTGTTATTTTGGAGAAGTCATATTATCTCTGCTCATATATTTTATTTAGAAATATTTTTAGGAGAGAAAAATAATTAAAACCAACGCTACCCTCGTACTGGTATTCGAGTAAACTCAAATACAAAAACGGTAGAATTCCCAACTCTCTCCGTAGGTCCTTGAGTTGCTTAGAATTTCCGAGGATCGCTATGCACAAAATGCAAAGAAATATGCAATGCAGTATGATCTATGTATAACATTCCAAATTGAAAATTTGGGATGTTACAGTTTTAAACCTCGATAATTGTTATTTAGTGCCAGCTTTGAACATGAACATTGTATATGGATCTCGTTTAATGCGAGATGGCTACTCATTTAAATCCTAGAATAATGGTTGTTCTATTTATATGAGAAATATGTTTTATGGTCATGCCTCGCTGATCAATGGTTTATTTTTGTTGAATCTCGAACGTGATGTTACACATATTCATAGTGTGAATACCAAAAGATGTAAGGTTGATAATGCTAGTGCCACATACTTATGGCACTGTCATCTTGGTCACATTTGTGTCAAACGCATGAAGAAACTCCATGCCGATGGACTTTTGGAGTCTCTTGATTATGAATCATTTGACACGTATGAACCATGCCTTATGGGCAAGATGACTAAGACTCTGTTCTCCGGAACAATGGAGCGAGCAACCAACTTGTTGGAAATCATACATACTGATGTGTGCGGTCCGATGAGCGTTGAGGCTCGCGGTGGCTATCATTTTGTTCTCATCCTCACTGATGACTTAAGTAGATATGGGTATGTCTGCCTAATGAAACACAAGTCTGAGACCTTTGAAAAGTTTAAGAAATTTTATAATGAGGTAGAGAATCAATGTGACAGGAAAATAAAGTTTTGACGATCAGATCGTGGAGGAGAATATTTGAGCCACGAGTTTGGTACGCACCTAAGGAAATGTGGAATTGTTTCACAACTAACGCCGCCTGGAATACCTCAGCGTAATGGTGTGTCTGAACGTCGTAATCACACTCTGTTGGATATGGTGCGATATATGATGTCTCTTACAGAATTACCGCTATCATTTTGGGGTTTGAATTATGGTTTGGGAAGAAACCTAAGTTGTCGTTTCTAAAAGTTTGGGGATGCGATGCTTATGTCAAGAAACTTCAACCTGAAAAGGTCGAACCCAAATCCGAAAAATGCATCTTCATAGGATACCCTAAAGAAATTATAGGGTATACCTTCTAACTCAGATCCGAAGGCAAGATCTTTGTTGCCAAGAATGGATCCTTTCTGGAGAAAGAGTTTCTCTCAAAAGAAGTAAGTGGGAGGAGGGTATAACTTGATGAGGTGACTGTAACCCCTCTTGAACCGGAAAGTAGCGCAGCAAGAAGATGTTTCTGTGGTGCCTGCATCGACTAGAGAGGAAGTTAATGATGATGATCATGAAACTTCAGATCAAGTTGCTATTGAACTTCGTAGGTCCACGAGGACACGTTCCGCACCAGAGTGGTACGGCAACCTGTTGGGGATCGTCGCAGAAATCAAAAAACTTCTACGCATCACCAAGATCAATCTATGGAGAAACCAGCAACGATAAGGGGAGTGCATCTTCATACCCTTAAAGATCGCAAAGCGGAAGCATTACTAGAACGCGGTTGGTGTAGTCGTGCACGTAGCGATTCATATCACGACCGATTCTGATCCAAGTGCCGAACAACGGCGCCTCCGCGTTCAACACACGTACAGCCCGGGGACGTCTCCTCCTTCTTGATCCAGCAGGGGGGTGGAGAAGTTGGGCAAGAGATCCGGCAGCACGACGGCGTGGTGGTGGAGCATGCAGTTCTCTGGCAAGGCTTCGCCAAGCTCTACGGAGGAGGAGGAGAAGTTGGGGTGGAGAAGGCCTACGCCAGGGAAAGAGGTGCGGCTACCCACTCTCTCCCTCACTATATACAGGGGGAAGGGGGAAGGAGGAGGCTCCCTAGGGTTTCCCTAGGGGAGGGGCGGCGGCCACAGGGGAAACCCCAGATGGGTTTGGGCGCCCCCACCCCTAAGAAACTTGCCCCCCCAAGCCGGGAAGGGCGGCTGCCCTAGGGGAGGCGCCCCCACCTGTCCACGTTCCGTGAGATGGGGTGGGAGGGGCGCGCAGCCCCTTAGTGGGCTGGTGAGGGAGTCATGTATTCACGGGTCCTCAGGTGTCCGGGTCGATGAAGCTGGGCCATATTGATGGGCCGTAAAAGAAGAAGCAGAAGACTCTCCCCCGTATTCGGTCAGGACTCCTATGAACGTAGAAAGGCAAGCGTGGAGTCCGGATGTATCTATTACTTCCTCCCCAAGTCACCCTTGTAAACCCTAGGCCCTCTCTGGCATGTATATAAGCCAGGAGGTTTAGTCTGTAGTGGGGATCATCAACATCACAATATCCTCATAGGCTAGTCTGGGAAGGGGGGCGCGCCCCCACCCTCGTGGGCCCCTCGTGGCTCTTCTGACGTGGTTCTCAAGTTCTTCGTGCGTGATTTTCTCCAAAAATATCTCTCGCAAAGGTTTCATTCCGTTTGGACTCCGTTTGATATTCTTTTTCTGCAAAACCCTGAAACAGGCAAAAAACAGCAATCTGGACTGGGCCTTTGGGTTGGTAGATTAGTCTCAAAAATGATATAAAAGTGAATGATAAAGCCCATTAAACATCCAAGACTTCATAAATAATAGCATGGAACAATCAAAAATTACAGATACGTTGGAGACGTATCAAGCATCCCCAAGCTTAATTCTTGCTCATCCTCGAGTAGGTAAATAATAAAGAAAGAATTTTTGATGTGTAATGCTAACCAATATAGTTTTTCAATGTAATTCTCTTAATTGTGGCATGAATGTTCAGATCTGAAAGATTCAAGATAAAAGTCTATATTGACATAAGAAATAACAATACTTCAAGCAATACTAACAAAGCAATCATGTCTTCTCAAAATACTATGGCTAAAGAAAGTTATCCCTACAAAATCATATAGTTTGGCTATGCTCCCTCTTCATCACACAAAATATTCATATCATGCACAACCCCGATTTCAGCCAAGCATTTGTTTTCATACTCTATCTTTACAAACCTTTCAACTTTCACGCAATACATGAGCATGAGCCATGCATATAGCACTATGGGTGGAATAGAGGTGATTGTGGAGAAGACAAAAAGGAGGGAGATAGTCTCACATCAACTAGGCGTATCAACGGGCTATGGAGATGCCCATCAATAGATATCAATGTGAGTGAGTAGGTATTGCCATGCAACGGATGCACTAGAGCTAAATATGAATGGAAGCTCAACAAAAGAAACTAGTGGGTGTGCATCCAACTTGCTTGCTCACGAAGACCTAGGGCATTTGAGGAAGCCCATCGAAGGAATATACAAGCCAAGTTCTAAAATGAAAAATTCCCACTAGTATATGAATGTGACTAAGCATGAGACTCTCTACAATGAAGAACATGGTGCTACTTTGAAGCACAAGTGTGGAAAAAGATAGTAGCAATTGTCCCTTCTCTCTTTTCTGTCATTTTTTTGGAGGGGCTTTTTTTATTACCCTCTCTATTTTTTTGGGCCATCTCTTTTTTTATTGGCCTTTCCTCACATGGGACAATGCTCTAATAATGATGATCATCACACCTTTTATTACAACTCTAAATTACAATTCGATACTACAACAAGTATGACTCTATATGAATGTGTCCGACGGTGTACCGGGATATGCAATGAATCAAGAGTGACATATATGAAAAATTATGCGTGGTGGCTTTGCTACAACTATGATGTCAACTACATGATCATGCATGGCAATATGACAATATGATGCGTGTCATATGAAGGGAACGGTGGAAAGTTGCATGGCAATATATATCGGAATGGCTATGGAAATGCCATGATAGGTAGGTATGGTGGCTGTTTTGAGGAACAATATGGTGGCTGTTTTGAGGAAGGATATATAGTGGGTTTATGGCACCGGCGAAAGTTGCGCGTTACAAGAGAGGCTAGCAATGGTGGAAGGGTGAGAGTGTGTATAATCCATGGACTCAACATTAGTGATAAGAACTCATATACTTATTGCAAAAATCTACGAGTCATCAAAACAAAGAAATCAACGCATGCTCCTAGGGGGGAGGTTGGTAGGAGTTAACCATCGCGCGCCCCCGACCTCCACACAAAGGTTGGCACTCTACAAATACCTTATGCTCTAACTTCGTCACACAGCGGTTCACCATACATGCATGATACGGGAATTACTAACCTTAACACAAGTATTTCTCAATTCCATAATGACTCCACTAGCATGACTCTAATATCACTATCCTGATATCTCAAAACAATTATCAAGCATCCAACATCTCATTCTATTCAATGCACTTAGTGTGAATTTTTTTACTACATTGACATTGGATGTCTATCATGTGAAGACTAGTTTCTTTAGGCTAAACACATTACCATTCTGTTTTAATAGACTCTCAAAAGGATATAAGTGAAGCATGAGAGTTCAACAGTTTCTACAAAATATTACCACCACCGTGCTCTAAAAGATATAAGTGAAGCACTAGAGCAAAAACTATTCAACTCAAAAGATATAGGTGAAGCACATAGAGTGTTCTAATAATTTCTAGGCCATATTTAACTCTCTAAAATAGCTGTGTCCAGAAAGCATGATTGTGGCAAACTAACAAGCAAAGACTCAAATTATACAAGACGCTCCAAGCAAAACACATAGCATGTTGCAAATAAAAATATAGCTCCAAGTATAGTTACCGATGGATGAAGACGAAAGAGGGGATGCCTTCCCGGGGCATCCCCAAGCTTAGGCTTTTGATTATCTTGAATTTACTTGGGGTGCCATGGGCATACCCAAGCTTAGGCCTTTGCTACTCCTTGTTCCATAGTCCATCAAAGCAATACTCAAAACTTGAAAACTTCACAACACAAAACTTAGACAAAAGTTCTCGTGAGCTCCGTTAGTATAAGAAAGCAAACCACTACTCAAAGGTGCAGCAATGAATTCATTCTTTGTTTATATTGGTGTTAAACCTACTGTATTCCAACTTCTCTATGGTTCATATCCTCCAATACTACTCATAGATGCATTGAAACAAGCAAACAACACACGAAAAACAGAATCTGTCAAAAACATAACAGTCTGTAGTAATCTGCAGGTTTCGCCCACTTATGGAACTCAAAAAAATTCAAACTAAATTGGTAAATTTGCGTAATTTTTCTACCAATCATCTGCAAAAATAATCCACTAAAAATCACGCTCCAGTAAAATCCGAAGACTACTTTAGAGAGCGCTAACGATTCTGTTTTTCACAGCAAGATCACATAAACTTCACACAAGTCTTCCCAAAGGTTCTACTTGGCACAAACACTAAACAAAACATGAAAACACATCTAATCAGAGGCTAGATGCAATATTTATTCCTAACAGCAACAAAAATAAAAAAAATGTAAAGTTGGGTTGCCTCCCAACAAGCTCTTTCTTTATAGCCATTAAGATAGGCTTGAGAATTCAATGATGCTCACATGAAGGATAAGAATTGTAGCACAAATAGAGCATCATAAAGCATGTGACAAACACATATAAGTCTAACCTACTTACTACGCATAGGAATCTTATAGGAAAACAAATTACCAAGGCAAGCAAGATCTAGCATATGCAAGGAAGGAGAAAGAAACAATAGCAATCACAACATAACGAGAGGTAATTTAGTAACATCAAAATTTCTACAACCATATTTCCCTCTCTCATAATAATTGCATGTAGGATCATGATCAAATTCAACAAAATAGCTATCACATAACATATTCTCAACACGATCCTCATGCATGCAAAGTTGACACTCTCCCAATATAGTGGGATTAACATTAACTAAAGTCATGACCTCTCCAAATCCACTTTTATCAAAAGTTTCATCAGATTGAACATTCTCCAAGTATGTGGGATCTAAAGTTGACACTCTTCCAAACCCACTTTCAATATTAATGCAAAAATTATTATCAATCTTATATTCATCATGGGGATTAAATAAATTTTCAAGATCATAAGAAGAATCACCCCAATCATGATCATTGTAACAAGTAGTAGACATAGCAAAACTAGCATCCCCAAGCTTAGGGTTTTGCATATTATTAGCACAATTGACATCAATAGAATTTATAGTAACATCATTGCAATCATGCTTTTTATTTAAGGAGCTAACATGAATCACTTTTTCTTTTAACAATTCCTCACAATTTTCAGGTTCATAGATTTCAAGCAAAACCCCATAAAGATAATCTAGTGCACGCAGCTCTCTAGCAATAGGTTCAACATAATTGGATCTCTTAAAGAGTTAGCAAGTGGATGAGGATTCATACTTAGCAAGCGAAGATGCAAGTTAAATGAGGGCACATAGCAACACAAGCAAACAAGAGGCACGCGAACGGTAAACACACGGCGGAAGAAGGGCAAATAAAACGGCAAGGGTGAAGTGGGGGAGAGGAAAACGAGAGGCAAATGTAATGCGAAGGATAAGGGTTTGTGATAGGTACTTGGTATATGACTTTTGCGTAAGCCTCCCCGGCAACGGCCCAGAAATTCTTCTTGCTACCTCTTGAGCTAGCATTGTATTCCCTCGAAGAGGAAAGGGAGATGCAGCATAGTAGCATAAGTATTTCCCTCAGTTTTTGAGAACCAAGGTATCAATCCAGTAGGAGACCACGCGTGAGTCCCTCACACCTGCACAAACAAATAAGAACTTCGCAGCCAACGCGATAAGGGGTTGTCAATCCCTTTACGGTCACTTACGAAAGTGAGATCTGATAGAGATGATAGTTTATATTTTTGGTATTTTAGTTTATAAGAACAACAAATAAAAGGGATAAAAGTAAAGTAGACGTAGATTGATATGTTGAGAATAGACCCGGGGGCCATAGTTTTCTCTAGTGGCTTCTCTCATGATAGCGATATTCTACGGTGGGTAAACAAATTACTGTCGAGCAATTGATAGAAAATCGAATAATTATGAGACTATCTAGGCATGATCATTGTATATAGGCATCACGTCCGAGACAAGTAGACCAAAACGATTCTGCATCTACTACTATTACTCCACACATCGACCGCTATCCAGCATGCATCTAGTGTATTGAGTTCATACGAACAGAGTAACGCCTTAAGCAAGATGACATGATGTAGAGGGATAAACTCAAGCAATATGATATAAACCCGATATTTCTATCCTCGATGGCAACAATACAATACGTGCTTTGTTGCCCCTACTATCACTGGGAAAGGACACCGCAAGATTGAACCCAAAGCCAAGAACTTCTCCCATTGCAATAACTATAGATCTAGTAGGCCAAACCAAACCAATAATTCGAAGAGACTTGCAAGGATAATATGAGCACACATAAAAAGTTCAGAAAAGAACTAAATATCTTTCATAGATAACCTTGATCATAAACTCACAATTCATCGGATCTCGACAAACACACCGCAAAAAGAGATTACATTGAATATATCTCCTCGAAGACCGAGGAGAACTTTGTATTGAGATGCAGAGAGAGAGAAGAAGCCATCTAGATACTAGCTATGGACCCGAAGGTATATGGTAAACTACTCACAACTCATGGTGAGGGCGATGATGATGATGATGAAGGCCTCTGTGATGGATCCCCCTCCGATGGAGCTCCAGAACAGGCTCCAAGATGGGATCTCCATGAGAACAGAAGGTACGGCGGTGGAATTAGGGTTTTCTCTCTCTTCACGGAGTTTCTGGGGTACGTGGACTTATATAGGAAGAAGGAGGGCACCGGGGGAGTCACGGGGGCTCCACGAGGCAGGGGGCATGCCCTGGGAAGGGGGGCGCGCCCCCACCCTCGTGGGCCCCTCGTGGCTCTTTTGACGTGGTTCTCAAGTTCTTCGTACGTGATTTTTTCCAAAAATATCTCTCGCGAAGGTTTCATTCCGTTTGGACTCCGTTTGATATTCTTTTTCTGCAAAACCCTGAAACAGGCAAAAAACAACAATCTGGACTGGGCCTTTGGATTAGTAGGTTAGTCCCAAAAATGATATAGAAGTGAATGATAAAGCCCATTAAACATCCAAGACTTCATAAATAAAAGCATGGAGCAATAAAAAATTATAGATACGTTGGAGACGTATCAGCCATTGGCCAGGTTCTCCAGCTCGGTGGATTTGATGTATGCGCCCGCATGGCCTCAGGGCCGACCACACTCCCGGCGGTCATCGAGCACCACCCTTATGTTGACTCCGGCCACTCTGATGACGCGACCTCGACAGATCTCTCACCCTTAAATGAGCTGCTGGATTGCATCGCCGCCCTGGGGCTTTAATCGCCATGATATCAGATCAAACTTAAATCCGGTCATCATGAGATCAATCCCTTCCCGATCACTCATCCAGTGGCAGCAGTTGAGGACGGAGCCGAAGAGACTCCTCCTCTCGAGACGGAGACCGTCAAAGTTCGGATCTCCGAACCCATCGAGCCAAACACGCCCCTGTTGGGAGGCACTTTATGTTCTTTGAGCTCTCGGACTGACGTCAGGCCCGTGGAACAGTTAGATCCTGTCGAACCCGGATCGTCCCCATCGAAGGTTGTCAAAACCCCGAATACCACTTTGGGTCGGTACTTAAAATTACCAACACCCACCCACCCTGGGAAAAACTCTCCAAGTAAAGCCGGATTTCCGAACATAGATGATCTCACGAACATACAACAGCAACCCGAGGAAACGGTCAACCACTTTTGGGCCAGATTCCTGCTTGTTAAAAACAAGATCAGGTACTGTTGCGACGACGAGGCGGTCTCTCTATTTTACCGCAACTGCACGGACGAGGGAGTCTTAAACAACCTCAACCGGCGTCATGTTCTGAGTTTTACAGAACTGTCGCATTTAGTAAAAAGTACTGCGCATTTAGTACAAAAACACTTGGAAAGCCCAGAATACACCTCTCGAACAGTCCATATCTGGATAGTACACTATCAAGGCTAAACGGACATACCCTAGCAGGTCATTCGATAATATGTCTATTGGCAAGAAGAACAAACCTTTTTTAAGGCACATGTCCGTACTGGATGAACTGGTCGATACACCTTGCCAAATACATGCAGCCCCGAACAAAATCCCAAACCACTGCCTTAGAGCATGTTGGGTACTCCGGCAGGTAGCAAAGAGCGGTGCGGCAATCCTTGCCACCACCTTATCAGGGGAGAAAGACGTCTGTGTCTTTACTGTCTTCGAGATGTTCTCCTCAAATAGCCGACGCAAGAGAGCGAATCGCGAACTTGCTGAGGTTTACCAAATTAGCTCTACAAGCCCATGGAGTGACACGGTAATTAGTTTTTCCGCCGAAGACGCACCCCGAGTCCGGCCGATCCGAGCAACATCAGCTCTTGTACTAGACCCAATAGTGGACGGTTTTTGCCTCACTAAAGTACTTATGGACGGAGGAAGCGGACTAAACCTCATATATGAGGAAACACTTGCAAAAATGCAGTTCGACAAATCCCGCATTAAGCACACTAGCACAACCTTTAGAGGAATTCTACCCAGCCACGACACCCAGTGTTCGGGAAGCATTAAGCTCGATGTAGTATTCGGCAGAACCGATAACTACAGGTCGGAGGAACTACTCTTCCACATTGTTCCCTTTCCTAGCGGATACCACGCCCTTCTAGGACGGGGCGCTTTTTCACGCTTTCAAGTTTTACCCCATTACGGGTACATGAAGCTTAAAATACCAAGGCCCAATGGAGTGATCACATTAACAAGTGATCCGGATAGAGCACTCCGCACCGAGAACAAGACGGCATCCTTAGCCTTAGAGGCATTATCCGAAGCCCTCACGACCGAAGAATTAACTACCTTACGATCAACGGTGGGCAAGGACAATGTAATCCTCGCCAAAAGATCGAAATCTACCTCCTTCAAGCCAGCAGATGAAATCATAAAACTCCAAGTGCACCCAACGGACCCTAACAAGACAGCGTCTATCGGGGCACAGCTGGATCCGGCGGTAGATAGCGCGTTACGCGCCTTCCTTCAAGAAAATTGGGATATATTTGCCTGGCACCCTTCAGATATGTCAGGAATCCCACGTAGGCTGGCCGAACACAGCCTCAGTATTATCAAAGGGTTCAAACCAGTCAAGCAGTCACTACGACGGTTTTCCGAACCCAAAAGACAAGCAATGGGAGAAGAGCTAGCCAAGCTATTGGAGGCCGGATTCATCAGAGAAATTAAACACCCAGATTGGCTAGCCAACTTAGTCATGGTGCCAAAGAAGGATAAATCCTGGCGCCTCTGCGTCGACTTTATAGACCTAAATAAGGCATGCCCCAAGGATCCCTTTCCATTGCCCTGCATTGATCAAATTATCGATGCAACGGCCGGACATGACTCGTTGTGCTTCCTTGATGCTTACTCCGAATACCATTAGATAAAGATGAAGGAACCCTATTAGGACGCAACGGAATTTATCACCTCGTACGGTCCTTTTTGTTTCAACACTATGCCCTTTGGACTTAAAAATGCTGGCGCCACATATCAACGCATGATTCAAACATGCTTAGAAAAACAAATTGGCAAGACAGTGGAGGCATATGTTGACGATGTAGTCGTTAAGACTAAACACGTCGAGACTTCGGTGCAAGATCTCCGCCTTACGTTTGCCAACCTTCGAGAATATGACATAAGGCTCAATCCGGAAAAATGTGTTTTCGGCATTCCAGCCGGAAAACTACTAGGGTTCATCGTATCCCATAGAGGAATCGAAGCTAACCGAGCTAAAATCCGGGTCTTGTCAGAACTCAAAATACCAACCAACCTCAAGCAAGTGCAAAAACTAGCAGGCTGCGTAGCGGCCTTAAGCCGCTTCATCTCCAGGTTAGGGGAAAAAGCATTGCCAGTTTATAGATTGCTACGATGCACTGACAATTTCGAATGGACGGACGCAGCCACAACTAGATTGGAAGAAATAAAAACTCTACTAGCGAGCAACCCAATCCTAGCCGCTCCTGGTGTTGGTGAACCTATGCTGCTATACATATCAGCCACTCACCAGGTAGTGAGTGTCGTACTCGTCGTTGAACGAGCCGAAGAGGGACATAAGTTCCCCGTTCGAAAACCCGTATACTACGTATCCGAGGTTCTAACACCATGTAAATCACGGTTCCCCCACTATCAGAAAATTGCCTATGCGGTCTTCATGTCATCCCGGAAATTTTGACACTACTTTCAAGAGTGTTCGATCACAGTGGCATCCGAGGTACCACTCAACGACATTATTAACAATAAAGACGCCACTGGAAGCATAGCCAAATGGGCCATCGAGCTCTTACCATTCGAAATATCTTACAAGCCACGCCGGACTATTAAGTGACAGGTGTTGGCTGACTTTGTCGCAGAATGGACCGAAGCCGAACCCCCGAAAGAGTACGGCTCATCCTCCCACTGGACAATGTACTTCGACGGTTCCAAAATGCTATCCGGATTGGGGGCCGGTGTAATATTGATATCTCCAACTGGGTATACAGTTCGGTACGTCCTACAAATTATGTACACGGACTCGAACAAAGAAGCCGAATACGAGGCCCTATTGCATGGTCTCCGCCTAGCTGTATCCATGGGCATATTACGCCTCGAGGTACGCGGAGACTCAAACCTCGCTATCTCACAAATTAATGGAGATTTTGATGCGAAGGATTCAAAAATGGCAGCTTATCGCAATGCTATATTGAAAATGTCGGCCAAATTTGAGGGGTTGGAATTCCATCACGTAGCCCGGGATAATAACCAGGCCGCCGACGTACTCGCTCGTATGGGCGCTAAACATGACCCCGTCCCACCTAACACCTTTGTGGAAAGGCTATTTAAGCCATCAGTAACATGGCAGGACGCGGGCGGCGATACGAATTCGGATCCGAATACA
The DNA here is from genome assembly GCA_902687465.1 of Secale cereale. Lineage (NCBI taxonomy): Eukaryota > Viridiplantae > Streptophyta > Magnoliopsida > Poales > Poaceae > Secale > Secale cereale. Next base: position 189,395,168 of record LR738715.1, on the reverse strand, counting down.
CCATTGGTCGAACTTAACCAGGACGTCATCGGAGACCAAGACATGGAGATAACTCCTTCGACTCACGAGATCATGGCTGTCATAGCCCCCTGGATAGGGCCCTTCCTAGCTTACCTTAATAGGTAGGAGCTCCCCGTTGACCAAATGAGGCCCGCCGCATAGTCCGGCGTTCTAAAGCCTACAAAATTCACGAAGGTGAACTAAATAAGAAAAGCACTATGGGTGTTCTACAAAGGTGCATCTCCGAAGAGGAGGGAAGGCAAATTCTCATTGAAATACACGCTGGAATGGGAGGCCACCATGCCGCAGCCCAGGCGCTCGTAGGCACAGCTTTTCGAGCTAGCTTTTTCTGGCCCACTGCCCGAGCAGATGCCCAAACCTTAGTCCAACACTGCGTTGGCTGCCAGTTTTTTGCAAATCAAAGTCACATGCCTCCCACCGCTCTGAGAACAATCCCCATTACTTGGCCTTTTGCGGTCTGGGGCTTGATATGGTCAGACCCCTTAAAGGGGAAGCCATAAAAAAATACTTACTGGTGATGGTAGATAAATTCACTAAATGGATAGAAGCCAAGCCAGTAAAAACAGCTGAGGCAGGGCCTGTGATAGATTTTATATCCGGCATAGTACACTGTTACGGTGTCTCGCATAGTATTATCACAGATAATGGCACCCACTTCATAGCTGACGAGGTAAAAAATTGGTGCGCGAAGCTGGGTATTAAACTTGACTACACTTCTGTATACCATCCTCAAACAAACGGTCAAGTCGAAAGAGCCAATGGTCTGATAATGAGCGGCATTAAAACCCGACTAGTGCGCTCCCTATGGGAGTCTAATAAAAACTGGGTCGAAGAGCTTGACTCCATACTCTGGGGGCTGCGGACCACACCTAATCGGACGACCGGATACACACCTGTCTTCATGGTGTACGGCGCAAAGGCTGTTCTGCCCTGCGACATTATGCATGACTCACCTTGAGTGCGCATGTACGAGGAGAGAGAAGCCGAGCTAGATCGGCAGGACGACCTAGATGGACTTGAAGAGGAGCGCGATACAGCGCAAGCCCGTTTCGCACTTTATCAACAACAGGTCACGCGATACCAGAGCAGAGAAGTGCGGGCCAAGACATACAACGTCGGCGAACTCGTTTTACGCCTCCCAGAGAAGAAGAAGGACAAGCTCAAACCAAAATGGTAGGGGCCCTTCATTATCGATGAAGTACTCACCGGTGGAGCCTATCGCATTCAGAATGCACAAGACAACCACCTTGAGCCGAACCCGTGGAACGCTACCAGGCTCCGAAGATTTTATGGATAGTTTGGTAGCAATTTTTTCCTCCTTTCAAGTTAGGTCTTGTCTTTTATCTTTTATTTTTTCTCCTTTTCCTTTTTACATTTTCTCTCATTGGCAAGTATTCGGCTCGCCCGAACTGCCACAGGATAGTACATCTTCAAATGTATCTACCTCAAATATACTTGGGGGCTTCTTTAAACGAAGCCCATTACCAATAAAGCTTATTGCTTAAAATGTCGTCTATTTTTTACAGTCGTTCATTGCCATTATATGCACCAATATGACTTAAGTTCTGGCCAAGCTGGCTTGCCTGGCTCCTATGATTACCCCTACGTTTCCAATTGTTCGGCTAGGGCGTAAAGGGAGCACCTCTGCGATTGTTACAGCTGGGTAATCCGGACATGTACCTCAGACTGGGTGACGCCGAAAGCTAGCGCTCTTAAGGGAATGATCGGTCGGCGAATACACGACATATTGCCTTTTAAAGCGTATTTTAAACTACTACATGATATGGCATCCTACAATCCTTTTCACGCGATAAAAAGCCTAGGCCCGCATATGTATGCATGCCGACTCAGGGAAAGGAACCCCTACCGGAACTATTCTCTCCGGAAGATGTTTCTTACGTTAAACAATAATATAACATAACTCCCCAAAAACAGTTTGTCTGTTCAAGCAATTATGACCGAATTGCCTGGTTTCCGAGCATATCACGTGTTTACCACAGATATAATATTCGAAAACACTCCAGCCTTTGGGTTTATGGAGATTAAAGCAGATGGTCGGCCATGACAACCTTTTTATAAATTCGGCCAGAGATAAGTTTGATGGTAAAAGTACATTAATACATAGAATCAAGCGACTACTCTTTTTCTATTCCCTCTATAAGGCTGTCTAGTTTAGAGTCTTGTTGGGAAAACTTGGCAGTTGTCTCTACTTGGTCATATACCAAATGAAGAGGAATTTCTTGTCCATCGGACCCTTGAGGTCCCACGCGGGCCATATGATTTGGATCAAGACGGGGGTAACGCGTCTTCACCATGGCCCAGGCTTCTCGAGCACCCATGCGACATGTAGATGCTTTACATAGTTCGAAGCGGCGTCGAGCCCCTTTGAACAAGTCTGCCAAGTCCTCCATAGTCTCTGGAGGCGAATCACCCGGCCATACTCCTCATGGCCTTCCGAGCTCGCTCGTGGACTCTAGAAAGCTCTTGCAGCAAGTCGCCCTCAAAACTGGACACTCCCCCTTCGGGCTGCCCAGTAAACAAACCTGCAGGAAAAGATTTATGAGAAACTTTAAAATAAGATACTATAAGGAGAGCCAGGTATAAGGGACATACTGAACATGCCGCTTTTTAGCCGCCGGTTCTCTTCCAAGGCGCTTGAGAGCTAGGCTCTTACGTCCTTTAGCTTTTGTTCCAGCCTAACATTTTTATCCTGCGCTTGGTTTCTTTTATCTATGGCTTGCGTCAATACGCGTTTGCCAGCAGTTGTTTCCCCTTCGGCAAATTTCTTGTCCGCCAAAGCAGCCCTTAGCTCCCTTTCCATTTGATCGGTTGGCCCTGTAGCTGTATTACAATTAGTATATACCTAATGATTGATTGATCAGCGCAAATATCATATTGTGCGGACACCATTGTTCTTACCACCAGCATCCTTTCTGTGTTTCTTTGAATTTTCCAATTCGGCAAGCTGGGTCCGGCATTCTTCTAGCTCCTTGGATAAGGAGTTATTCTTTTCTTGAAGCACCTACAAAATCACAATGATCCTCAAATCAGTTGTACCAACTGCTTTAAGTCTCGGAGGCTACTGGCATGGGAACATCAAAATATACACTTACCCGCAAATCTTTTGAAAGCCGGTGAGTGGCTCCAGCGAGTCCGTCTTGAGCGGCTCGGATATAGGCATCTGTAGAGCTGAGGGCGTTAAACGCTTCCTCAGAAAAGGCTGGGTCACGCATGGCTGCTTTCTGCCGCCGGTGAACCATCGCAACCTCCACTTCAAAATTAGTAACCGGCATTCTGTCCGAATCCTCCTGGAGGGGACAATCCGGCACAGAATCCATATTAACCCTTGATGGGCTGGATGCCGGATTGGCTGGAGCTTGGTCTGCACGATCTTCGGAAACAGTCCGGTGTGTACTCCTCCTAAAAGGAAAAACAAAGCGGAAAGTTATAATACCGATTTCACCACCCAGTGTATGTCAAAAAAAACATATACATCTTTGAAGGTTCACTGGTGTTCGCGGTCCTCTTTCGCTTCGAGGCCTCACCCGATGCGGACGTCACTCTCTAGGATGACGGTCTTCGCACAGTTCGGCATGAGGAGCGCCGTCCCTGTTTAAGTATGATAAAATACGGTGGGTAAGGCGCGCTAGGAATCTCCTCTTTGATGAGATATGTCCTAGGTACTTACATGGGAAGAAGGAATGAGGCCTGGGTAATCAGCTACAATGGCCACCAGGATGCCCTCACATCAGGCTTGATAGAAGACTCCCTCTTCTAGCTCTATGCCTATGCCCGGATCTTCATCATATCCAGGGCCCGCATTTTGGAATTGGTCCTCTGGCTGTGGGGCAGGACTATTAGTCCCCTTGATCGCCTTCCTCCACTCCTATTGGGAAAAACCGAATTTAGTTCGATCAATACATCATGGGAAAATATAGCGGTCACGAGAGAGACTTACCCAGTGAGGAGGATTATAGATAGAAAAACCCTCCCGGTACGTTAAACGAATGAAGTCTTGCTTCTCTCCCTTATAAAGACCTTCCAGGATGATGGCTAGAGTGGCAGGGTCATCCGGACCCTGGCGTAAGCAGCGCGAGGCGTCATTCAGGCCATTATAATGCCACATTGAAAATCCTCTTACTTGGAGCGGCTGCACGCATCGCTTTATAGAAATAGCCATCACTTCGATTATGGATAACCCCGAACTGGCGAGCAATCTGATCTTACCGACCAGTCTGCTAACCTCCACTCTCTCTTCTTCCGAGGGACTGCGGGGACACCAGTTGAAAAGCTTCTTTGGCTGAGCACTGGAATATTTGGGGAGCCCTTGCCGAACTGGATCCGGCAGGGCAACGTCCTCAATATAGAACCACTCCGAAGGCCACTCTTCGGATGCCTTCTTTGGAGTACCGAGAAGGTAGCATGTCCCTGATATGCGCCATACTTCGGCGCCCCCAACTTCAAATATGGATCCCTTTTCGATCGAGGGACAAGGCAGAAAAACTTTCGCCACAGCTCAAAGTGAGGCTCGCAGCCTAAGAACAGTTCGCATAAAGCGACAAAACCCACGATATGCAGGATAGACCCGGTTTAAGATCGTGCAATTGAAGACCATAGAACTCCAGGAGTCCCCTAAGGAAGGGGTGGACGGGGAAACCTATGCCTCTTAAAAGGAAAGGGAAGAAACATACCCGCTCTCCATCGGAGGGGTTGGGAAAGCTCTCCGCCAGGGCTTGATTGTCAATAGAAGTTAGTCCGGTCCGGACGGGGACTAGATCCTCTGGAGGGAGATATCCCTGTGCTTGAAGTGTCCTCAGACGCGCATGGGATACGGAACAACTTTTCCAATCTCCTGCATGAGGGCCATGAGGGCACGAGGATGAGCTTGGGGCGTTGGCCATGTTTGAAGCTTTTTTTGCAGGCACTAGGGTTTCTTCCGCGTGGAATGGGATGGCGAGACAACCAGGATCTATTCTCTTATATAGGCACCTTCGCTACGCAGTTGAGAGGGTATTGTAAAACTGCCCAGATGGTTCGCATTCGTTGGATGCGTGGAAGCCAAGGTGACGGCGGCGAGGAATCAACAGAATACAATATTAAAAGAAGCCGAACTATCATCCAGGGGGACTCACCTTGCAAGACCGAACATGAAGCCGGTTACAATCTTGTCCTTCAAGGCAAGTCCGGGGGTTACTGAGGGAGTGCTATATTCAGGGGTCCTCAGGCGTCCGGGTCGATGAAGCTAGGCCATATTGATGGGCCGTAAAAGAAGAAGCAGAAGACTCTCCCCCATATTCGGTCAAGACTCCTATGAACGTAGAAAGGCAAGCGTAGAGTCCAGATGTATCTATTACTTCCTCCCCAAGTCACCCTTGTAAACCCTAGGCCCTCTCTGGCGTGTATATAAGCCATGAGGTTTAGTCTGTAGAGGGGATCATCAACATCACAATATCCTCATAGGCTAGACTTTAGGGTTTAGCCATTACGATCTCAAGGTAGATCAACTCTTGTATTCATATTCATCCATATTAATATAGCAAGAAGTAGGGTATTACCTCGATCAAGAGGGCCTGGACCTGGGTAAATATCGTGTCCCCAGCCTCCTGTTACCATCGATCCTATAAACGCATAGCTTGGGCCCCCCTACCCGAGATCTGGCGGTTTTGACACCGACAGTTGGTGTGCCCCCTCCCCTTGGACCATAAGGCCCCAACACTTGTCGGGGCCTGCGAAACCTCTTTCGGACACGCTGGTCGTCACCCGCTACACCCAGAACAATTCCGGACTCCAATACCCTTCGTCCAATATATAGATCTTTGCCTCCGGACCATTCCGGAGTTCCTCGTCACATCCGGGATCTCATCTGGTACTCCGAACAACCTTTGGTAACCACATACTATTCCCATAACAACTCTAGCGTCACTGAACCTTAAGTGTGTGTACCCTACGGGTTCGAGAACCATGCAGACATGACCGAGATACCTCTCCGGCTAATAACCAATAGCGGGATCTGGATACCCATATTGGCTCCCACATATTCCATGATGACCTCATCGAATGAACCACGATGTCGGGGATTCAATCAATCCCGTATGCAATTCTCTTTGTCCATCGGTATGTTACTTGCCTGAGATTCGATCGTTGGTATCCCCATACCTTGTTCAATCTCGTTACCAGCAAGTCTCTTTACTCGTTCCGTAACACATGATCACGTGGCTAACTCCTTAGTCACATTGAGCTCATTATGATGATGCATTACCGAGTGAGCCCAGAGATACCTCTTCGTCATACGAAGTGACAAATCCCAGTCTCGATTCGTGCCAACCCAACAGACACTTTCGGACATACCTGTAGTGCACCTTTATAGCCACCCAGTTATGTTGTGACGTTTGATACACCCAAAGCATTCCTACGGTATCGAGGAGTTGCACAATCTCATGGTCTAAGAAAATGATACTTGACATTAGAAAAGCTCTTAGCAAACGAACTACACGATCTTGTGCTATGCTTAGGACTGGGTCTTGTCCATTACATCATTCTCCCAATGATGTAATCCCGTTATCAACAACATCCAATGTCCATGGTCAGGAAACCATAACCATCTATTGATCAACGAGCTAGTCAACTAGAGGCTCACTAGGGACATGTTGCGGTCTATGTATTCACACATGTATTACGGTTTCCGGTTATGTAACAGCTTGGATTTTTCTCTTTTCTTTTTCCTTTGATTTTCTTGGATTTATTGATTTTATTTGCTTTTGTGTGGCTATGTGGTTCTGAAACTTGGGAAGATCATGTCTTCCTAGGTTTTATACTGGCTTGCCATCCTCATCATCATCCCAAGACCCTGCCATTTCCATCCTTGACCTAACCCAAAATTCTTTTTCCAAGGGAATATTCCTTTTCTATTAAAGGAATAATTCTTTTTACCCTAGGTTGTTAAGCAACCTATATCTTTGTCATTCTAAAAATTCTCAAATAATTCTCATAAATTGTTTGGGTCCTATCTTGCTCAAATATGGCAAAACATTTCATTGCCATGTTAAAAAATAATCCTCCAAGAATCATTACCATATTCTGCCCTAAATGGCACTTTGTGAAGCAAGTAATATTTATCTTTGCTCAATTGACTCCAAACTTCTTGGAAATCTTTCATGTCCATATCATTGCCATGTGCCAAATTTCATACTCATTCTCCTAGTAAATATTTTCAGTGATTTTCCAAAGTTTCTATCTAGAAAGGAACTTTGTGAAGGAAGTATATTCTAGGCATATCCAAATGAGTTTAAACTTGGTCACGTCCTTCATCTGGTAAAATCATCACTCTCTACCAAATTTGAGCTCATTCCATTCATCCATATGAGCTCAGCATCAATTCTTAGTTTCTGGTCAGATTTTCACTTTGTGAAGCAACTATATTTTATATTCCTTCATTTAAGCTGAAAATGTTCCAGAGCATTCTCCTATCGATATCAACTCTCTCCACCAAGTTTTGGTTCAATCCATTAATGTGTTTGCCCTATGCAAATTTTCCAAGATTTTGGCGAGAGAGATGCTTTGTGAAGCAAGTGCTATTTTGGTTCATACAAATGGCATGAAACTTTTTGGGCATCTTCATATCTTCAAATAATTGGTCCATGCCTATTTTCAGCTCAACTTGCATCTTCATGTGAGTATGAGTGCACCATCCAAATCTCTGATTCTGGCCATTAGGGTACTTTCTACAGCAAGTACCATGTATCTTCATCCTAATGAGCTGCAAATTTGCAGAGGTGATCATCTTAGTATGTGATCACACCATGCCAAAGCCCCGAGTCTATCTCCTTCTGTGTTTGTCTCCTCGCAGCACAAACACCTTGTTGTTCACCTGCTTTGGCTCCTCCTACGTTTCTCTTCTTTGCCCCTGGACCGAGTTCTTACCGCCTTTGAACTCAGGGTATCATGGTCATTCTATTAGACATGGACGGCTCGGCCAGAACGCGCCGTTTGGACCAACTCACGCCGTGACCACAGGGTGAACCAGCCAAACGCGTGCTCTGGAGCGTTCTTGCCCATGTTCTCGTCCGTTCCCTCTACCTCTCGCGCCCACAGAAGCACCGGGGGCCACACCGGCCAGCCTCAAGGCAAGGGGGCGCGCCCTGGGAAGGGGTCGCGCCCCCACCCTCGAGGGCAGCCCTTCTGTCCCCTGACTTGGTCCTGAAGTTTCCCGTGCGTGATTTTCTCCAAAAATATCTCTCGCGAAGGTTTCATTCCGTTTGGACTCTGTTTGATATTCCTTTTCTGCAAAACCGTGAAATATGCAAAAAAACGCAATCTGGACTGGGCCTTTGGGTTAGTAGGTTAGTCCCAAAAATGATATAAAAGTGAATGATAAAGCCCATTAAACATCCAAGACTTCATAAATAATAGCATGGAACAATCAAAAATTATAGATACGTTGGAGACGTATCAAGGCGCCGCCCGTCGCCTCCTCTCCGTGCCTCCGCGGTAGCCGTTCTCTCTCTGGACGGACTCGGCGCCGCCTTATGCGCCCGCCGGTGTCCTCGCCGTGGCCGGAGGTGGCCGGAGCCGGCCGGCCCCCTCGCCGCGCCCCTCCTCTGCTCCCTGTTCTGTTCCGCTCGGGAACGAACAGGAGCGAGGGGAGGAGGAAGACGACGCCATGCGTGGCCCCTCCCCCTACCCGCGGACCCCACCGGTAAGTGGCACAAGCCCGGGCCCAGGTGTTTATAAGTGGAGACGTTTTCTTGATATCCGTCTTTGCTAAAGGAAAGCGTATTTTGTGAAGTTTTAGGATGAAATACGCTTTCACTTCTCTGAAAGCGTAATCTGGTCCTACTGCGGCCCAAAATATGTTTCCTCTATTAGGAAAACGTATTTCATCTTATGCACTTTCTGTTTCAGTCGCTAGGGACTTGCTGGTGATGAAAATATTCATAGATAGGTCCTTGAGCTTCCACCTCTCATAACTCCGCAACCGTAGCTCCGAATCAGCTGAAACCAGTGCTCATGTCTTCGTCTCGTCGAGCTCTTTCTCTTGGTACCATTATCACTAGGTGTTCACACTGGTAAAATGACCATTATGCCCTTGCCCTTATCTAGCCCCCTCCGAAGGAGAACCATTCCGGCGAATCATTCCACGGCTTCACCCCACTTCTTCCCGGAATCTCCGTCACCCCCAGGCAAGCCACAACAGCCACTTGCATGATATCCATGCAGTAGCCATGGTTTTCAACTTGAATATTTAATAAAAGTTTGATGTTATCTATCTACTTGATTGCTACTGATGTTGTTGTTTCGGTTATGCTTGTGGTTTCATGCTCACTTTCATGCTATGTTCCCATGCTTCTTGTTAGCGTGTACTACTCGCTAGTATCTTGTTCACACGTTATGTTTGGTAGTAGAAGTACATGCTAGTAGTAGTAATGCTCATATGTTGCATGTTTGTCGTCTGCTATCTAGTACCGTTGTTGAGCATGTTCTGTTGCAACTAGCTGGTTACATGCTTACTTGGTAGTATTCTTGTTATATTCTTGCATGGTATTTATGGTTGATGCTAGTATGTTCTTGCATGATATTTATTTATGATGCTAGTAGTCATGTTATGCCATGAGTAGTGTTATGCTTGTGATATTCATGCCCATCAGTATGTCATGCTCATTTGGTTAAATATTTCATTGTGGTTATGCTCGATGATTATGTTGCACCTCCCTGTTTATGTTGATATCATGTTCATGCATTGTAGTTGCATTGTGTTATTTTATTATGGCTCAGCATTTTCCATTCAAGTTTAAATGGATAATAATAAACTTGAACAACTGTTGGCTGAGTCATGGTGCCACCAAATCGAGCTTTTTCCAGTACAACCACATTTGCCTTGGTATGGGAAGGCCTAGCTGATTTACTGTCATGCCTCTCGTTGGTACCTCCAACATAGGGAAGGTTATGGGCACGCGCTACCCTGATCAGGTAGGCGGACATAAGCCTTGTGAGCCCGAGTTTGGTTATGTGCACATGCCCTCATTTGGGACCGTTCTTGCCACGACGGTGGTCGTTTTGCCTTTGGTAGGCATGGGCCACCCAGGACTAACCCCAAGGGGGTGTTAGTCGGAGTGGCCGGGAGAGTGTCATGGAAGTAGGTCGGTTTGTCGAAACGCCGTTGGTCCACCCGAATGGGAGAACGAGGCCATGGGTTCTATAGTGTGGGTACAGTGCGCTACCTCTGCAGAGTGTGTGTGTGTGTTTCATCTATCGATAGCCACGTCCTCGGTAATGGGCACAAGTTCGTAGTATGTCACACTGTGGGTCAACAGTAATAATAATAATGTGCTTAATAACAACCCCGGTTCGATGATGAGAAAGAGATTGGTTATGATCGAGAGAAGATCACGCTGGTATCATGGATACCGAGTTGATGGATATTTGTGATGTTGTGCGAGAATCAAGGGTAAAGGTCAACCTCCTTGTGGTCATGTAATGATTACTACAGTATTGTTAGTACCAAGCTTGATTGTATCCTGAGATGATCGTGTGATGTCCATGATGGTAAGTTTGTGCATGAGATGGTTACGAGGTAACCCGAGCAGAGTAAGTTGGTGCATGTTAGCATCATCATGTTGCATGTAGTATCATCATGTTCGTATGTTCATGTATGCTTGTTCTAGTTGTATCATGTTCAGTTGTGCATTCCATGTTGTTCTGTTAGTATCATGTTCATGATTGAATTAACCTGCTAATGCCATGCTGTTGTTTGTCCTGATTGCTTTTGGTTATTGTGAGCTTGCAAGTACATTCAATGTACTGACCTGGCATGTCATGCCAGTTTGCAGGTCGTGCCTGGATTGCTTGCTTGTTTTGGTGTGGTTCCTGTGTTCGCGAGCTAGGATAAACGTTCCAGCCAGAGTCCCTGCGGAGTGGAGTTCACCATCGTCGTTGTTGTTCCGCTGCCTTGAGTTGTTATGCTGCTTGCATAGACCAACTGTGGTTGCTGTAGTGTCGCCTTGTCAATGTTATTCATTGTAATATCGGAGACCTTGTATTCATATTCGTGTTATAATAGAGAGCTGGTTTGTTCTATGCTAAGCAATGCCGTATTCCAGAAGACTTCATCTTGATCTCTGGGCTGGAATACGGGGCGTTTCGGTTTCTCTGAGCCGGGGTGCTACATGCTTGGTATCAAAGCAGGTCTGGCTGTAGAGCGTCCTAGTCCATTGGAACGTTAGAAAACGGTAGTATAGGGTATGGTTGTTGCCCTTGCTTGCTGCATTTGGTTGTTGCATTTGTTTGTTACTTATAGTTTTATTCGATTACGCCTAACCCCTATTTCGTGCATAGATGGCAGCCAGCCTCCATGATTTCAGTACCCTCCCTAGAGCTCCGAGTGATGTTCCTATTGCGTTCTGTCCCACTCCTGCACCTCTCAGCTTTGCCACCCTCCTTGGCGATATGTGGCGTATCATTTATCCCCGCGGAGATCCACCTCATTATAGAGTATTCCAGCTTTCTGCCAAAGGAAGAATTCTGGAATATGTTACTCATGTACATCTGTCAGCCCCAATTCCTGTTGGTAAGCACACCTACAGTTTTCATGGTTGTTACAGCGCTACTCCCGAGCGTGCCGTTCAGCTTGCCGCAATGGCAGGAATCACCGGTCTTCGTCATCAAGAGAGCATGGTGCAAGAGAACCGTGCTTATCAATATTATGCCACCATTATCGAGAACCCTAAGCGGGTCCAATTCCCCTCTGTCAACCCTCAAGATGACCCGGCTATCCTCGCCATGTCCCGTTACATGATGGCCGCGTGTCTTCTTATTTCCGAGTTAGTCCGAGACGCCATTCGAGCCAGGAGATTTTTTGGTGCCACCTTACCCCAGTCTCCGCCAGCTTCTCCAACCCCTCCACCTCATCCATCCGGAGTTTCAGAGTCAGCAGTTCCACTTGCTACCCCCTTAGCTTCTTCATCAGCTCCCGAGAGTTTTCTCAAGCGTAGGGTGTAGTCCTTCGTGTAGTGCATGTGCATTTGCTCTAGTATAATGTTTGTGTGTGCCTGTGTGGAATAGTTTTGTAGCTTGTTTGGTGTGTGCTTTATTTAGTTTGTTTGCTGTGTGCGCTATTTCGCTTCTTTGCTATGTTGTTTGTTGCCATCAATCGTTTTCTCGTGCTTCTTTATTTGAATCTTCGTTGTTACGCCCTTATGGAAATTGCTCATCAACCGACACGGATCAGAAGAAGCCATCAAAAGTAAAGATATACACCAAGGAATTCAGTTAAAGGCAATGAGATTTTCAGCTCACAGCATGGTATTGCAGACACCCGGTCTGGATATAAGTATATTCTGCTCAGACTTTTAGAAACAAGTACCCGTTAGAGATCCACCGTTATTGCAGCACGAGAACAAAATTGGATCCAAGTCCAACATGCATTTCAAGTCAGAGGTATGGTCGGTACACAATGATTGGTTCTGCTACGAGTCAGTGTTGAAGCGTGTGACACCCAGAAGTTAGTCTAAATATGCAAGGAATTCAACAAGGATAGTCAGACAATTTTTGTCATACAAGTAATCAGCAGCTGGAATGACAAGAATATATATATGTGTCCACAAAGGAAAAATCAGTCCAGTCCCTCTGCAAAATTTATCAGCGAAGCGTACAAAGCAAGATTCCCCAGCCTGCATCAGTAAAGTATGAATGGATTCCTATGCAAGATATTCAGCCTTCTTCAATATGATACCGCACAAGCTTCTGGCATAAGGTGTCGAGTCTTTCCTAGCAAGTCTTTAAGGGGGAAGCTTATGAATTACAGTACCCAGTCTTTCTCGGCAAGCTATCCGCCGAAAGCTTCGAGCACAAGCCATCCAGTCTTCCTCAGCATGATACCCCGATGGCTTGCACCGCAAGCTGTCCAATCTTTTTCAGTACGACACTGGTACAAGAAAATAAACAATGGATTGTCAGCATATGTCAGTGTTTTCCAAGTGGCAGATCTACAGCAGTAAGTCAGACACAAGAATCAGACAGAACAAAGGTATGCCTCAAGAATCAGATATTTGAGTATACTGCCAAATTCATGCAAGTCCATCGCACAAGGAAGAATTTACAGTATGCATCCAACAACCACGCCGGTTATTCAAGAGACAGAAAATCAGTGGTGATGCAAGAATTGACAAGTCTTGAAGAAAGACAACAATGAGAAACCATCTTCGAAGTAATTATCGAGATCCACCCCACACATCCGACAAGGTGATGTCACTGTCCAGCAAAGTCAACAACAGTAACGAGATCTGTATAAGCACACGGGAACCGGATAAAAATCCTGATACTCAAGACATGGACAAGACCAAGGTATGATTCAACCCAGAAGGTGCGCATATATATATTCGAGCAGCACGATGCCTGGATGGAAGAGAGTCCTTGTTCCATGGGAATGAGTATTCCCAACTCCATGGAATATCCTCAGTACTCGATACAGGAATAACATCTCCAGCAAGGATCAGTATCGAGAAGGACACGGATGTCCGTTATGATAATCTTTCGGACCCCAGCTAAGCCAGCAGATATGAAAGAAAATTTGAGTCAGTATGAACAGGAACATATGAGGCAAGCCCAATCAGAATGTCAGGTATGGTGAAGCAAACCACCCCAGAGCAAGGCTGTCAGTCAGATCCAATTCAGTGGGAACATTATATAGGAATAAATGGAGAAACCCGAGTTGGAAACGGTTTCTTCAAGTCAGAATATTTACTTATCCCTGAGTAACCAAATCTTGAGGACGAGATTTCTTGAAGGGGGGAGGTTTGTAACAGCCTTGATTTTGCCCTTTCCTTTTTCCTTTGATTTTCTTGGATTTATTTATTTTATTTGCTTTTTTGTGGCTATGTGGTTCTGAAACTTGGGAAGATCATGTCTTCCTAGGTTTTATAGTGGCTTGACATCCTCATCATCATCCCAAGACCCTGCCATTTCCATCCTTGACCTAACCCTAATTCTTTTTCCAAGGGAATATTCCTTTTCTATTAAAGGAATAATTCTTTTTGCCCTAGGTTGTGAAGCAACCTATATCTTTGTCATTCTAAAAATTCCCAAATAATTCTTATAAATTTTTTGGGTCCTATCTTGCTCAAATATATAAAAACATTTCATTGCCATGTTCAAAAATAATCCTCCAATAAACATTTTCCTATTGTGCCCTAAATGGCACTTTGTGAAGCAAGTGGTATTTATATTTGCTCAATTGACTCCAAACTTCTTGTAAATCTTTTCATGTCCATATCATTGCCCTACGCCAAATTTCATACTCATTTGCCTAGTAAATATTTCTCAGTGATTTTCCAAAGTTTCTGTCTAGGAAAGAACTTTGTGAAGGAAGTATATTCTAGGCATATTCAAATGAGTTCAAACTTGGTCAAATAATTCATATGGTCAAATCATCACTCTCTACCAAATTTGAGATCATTCTATTCATCCATATGAGCTCAGCATCAATTCTTAGTTTCTGGTCAAATTTTCACTTTGTGAAGCAACTATATTTTATATTGCTTCAATTAAGCCGAAAAGTTTCCAGAGCGTTCTCCTATCCATATAAACTCTCTCCACCAAGTTTTTGCTCAATCCATTAAACCATTTGCCCTATGAAAATTTTCCATGATTTTGGCCAGAGAGATGCTTTGTGAAGCAAGTGCTATGTTGGTTCATCCAAATGGCATGAAACGTTTTGGTCATATTCATATCTTCAAATAATTGGTCCATGCCAATTTTCAGCTCAACTTGCATCTTCATGTGAGTGCACCATCCAAATCTCTGATTCTGGCCATTAGGGTACTTTCTACAGCAAGTACCATGTATCTTCATCCTAGTGAGCTGAAAATTTTCATAGATGATCATCTTAGTGTGTGATCACACCATGCCAAAGCCCCGAGTCTATATCATTATGTGTTTGTCTCTCCGCAGCACAAACACCTTGTTGTTCACCTGTTTTGGCTCCTCCTACGTTTCTCTTCTTTGCCCCTGGACCGAGTTCTTACCGCCTTTGAACTCAGGGTATCATGGTCATTCTATTAGACATGGTCGGCTCGGCCAGTACGCGCCATTTGGACCAACTCACGCGGTGACCACGTGGTGAACCAGCCAAACGCGTGCTCTGGAGCGTTCTTGCCCCTGTTCTCGTCCGTTCCCTCTGCCTCTCTCGTCCAAATCATGTCCTCTAGCTCGCCCGTGCTCGTCTGCATCTCCCTGAATCGCTTCCCCATACGTACTCGCCCTGGTCGCGTTGCCGTCGAGGTCTCCGTGACATGTCCAGCCTCTGCTCCTCCATTGGCGTCGAGCTGGAGCTCTCAAGAGCATCCCCGAGCCCTCCCGTTGGCCTATATAAGGACCCCCGAGGTGTTCCGCATCTCCCAAGCCTCTCCTCGTCCCTCTTGGTCCACCGGATCGACGGCATCTCACCGGAGTTCGCCGTTTGTCTGCGGTTGCTCACCGGAGTCCATTGCAACCGAGCAGCCCAACCCTCCTCTCCTCCTACAGAGTTGTCCACCGCATTCCCCTCGTCTCCACGAGCCACCCCGCCCCCTTTTCCCTCGTCGGAGTCCACCCTGGACGCGTGCCCCACGCACAGCTGTCGCCTCCACCTCTCGGCCGTTTCCTTGTCCGTCATCCCCGAGCTCCTCTCTCCCTCCGGTCGCCACCATCGTCCTCCCCGGAGCTCGTAGGGTCGCGCCAACCCCCTCCTTGCCTCGCCGGAGTGCTCCAGGGCCGTGCCCCGAAGACCACCGCCGCCTTTGTCCTCCTTGAGGCGCCGCTCGTCGCCTCCTCCCAGTGCCTCCCCGGTAGTTGTTCTCTCTATGTACGGACTCGGCGCCGCCTTCCGCGCCCGCCGGCGTCATCGCCGTGGCCGGAGGTGGCCGGAGCCGGCTGGCCCCCTCGCCGCGCCCCTCCTCTGCTCCCTGTTTTGTTCCGCTCGGGAACGAACAGGAGCGAGGGGCCCTGCCCGCGGACCCCACCGGTAAGTGGCACAAGCCCGGGCCGAGGTGTTTTTAAGTGGAGACATTTTCATGATATCCGTCTCTGCTAATGGAAAGTGTATTTTGTGAAGTTTTAGGATGAAATATGCTTTCACTTCTCTGAAAGCGTATTCTGGTCCTACAACGGCCCAAAATATGTTTCCTCTATTAGGAAAACGTATTTCATCTTATGCACTTTCTGTTTCAGTCGTAGGGACTTGTTGGTGATGAAAATATTCACAAATAAGCCCCTGAGCTTCCACCTCTCATAACTCCGCAACCGTAGCTCTGAATCAAGTGAAACCAGCGCTCACGTCTTCGTCTTGTCGAGCTCTTTCTGTTAGTACAATTTTCACTAGGTGTTCAAACTATGAAAATGACCATTATGCCCTTGCCCTTATCTAGCCCCCTCCGAAGTAGAACCGTTCTGGCGAATCATTCCGCGACTTCACCGCACTTCTTCCCGGAATCTCCGTCACCCCCAGGCAAGCCACAACAGCCACTTGCATGATAGCCCTGAAGTAGCCATGGTTTTCAACTTGAATATTTAATAAAAGTTTGTTGTTATTTGTCTGCTTGATTGCTACTGTTGTCGTTGTTTCGGTTATGCTCGTGGTTTCATGCTCACTTTCATGCTATGTTTTGATGCTTCTTGTTAGCGTGTACTACTCGCTAGTATCTTGTTCACACGTTATGTTTGGTAGTAGAAGTACATGCTAGTAGTATTAATGCTCATCTGTTGCGTATTTGTCGTCTGCTATCTAGTACCGTTGTCGTGCATGTTCTGTTGCAACTAGCTGGTTACATGCTTACTTGGTAGTATTCTTGTTATATTCTTGCATGGTATTTATTGTTTATGCTAGTATGTTCTTGCATGATATTTATTTATGATGCTAGTAGTCATGTTATGCCAAGAGTAGTGTTATGCTTGTGATATTCATGCCCGTCAGTATGCCATGCTCATTTGGTTAAATATTTCATTGTGGTTATGCTCGATGATTATGTTGCACCTCCGTGCTTATGTTGATATCATGTTCATGCATTGTAGTTGTGTCGTGTTATTTTATTATGACTCGGCATTTTGCATTCAAGTTTAACCGGATAATAATAAACTTGAACAACTATTAGCTGAGTCATGGTGCCACCAAATCGAGCTTTTCCCAGTGCAGCCACATTTGCCTTGGTATGGGAAGGCCCTAGCTGATTTATTGACATGCCTCTCGCTGGTACCTCCAACATAGTGAAGGTTATGGGCGCGTGCTACCCTGACCAGGTAGGTGGACATAAGCCTTGTGAGCCCGAGATTGGTTATGTGCACATGTCCCTGTTTGGGATAGTTCTTGCCACGACGGTGGTCGTTTTGCCTTTGGTAGGCATGGGCCACCTAGGACTGAACCCCAAGGGGGTGTTGGTCGGAGTGGCCGGGAGTGTGTCATGGCAGTAGGTCGGTTTTGTCGGAACGCCGTTGGTCCACCCGAATGGGAGTATGAGGCCATGGGTTCTGTAGTGTGGGTACAGTGCGCTACCTCTGCAGAGTGTGTGTGTGTTTAATCTATCGATAGCCGTGTCCTCGGTCATGGGCACAAGTTCATAGTAGGTCACACTGTGGGTCAACAGTAATAATAATGTGCTTAATAACAACCCTGGTTCGATGATGAGGAAGAGATTGGTTGTGATCGAGAGAAGATCACCCTGGTATCGTGGATACCGGGTTGATGGATATTTGTGATGTTGTTCGAGAATCAAGGGTAAAGGCCAAGCTCCTTGTGGTCATGTAATGATTACTACAGTATTGTTAGTACCAAGCTTGATTGGATCCTGAGATGATCGTGTGATGTCCGTGATGGTAAGTTTGTGCATGTGATGGTTATGAGGTAACCCGAGCAGAGTAAGTTGGTGCATGTTAGTATCATCATGTTGCATGTAGTATCATCATGTTCGTATGTTCATGCTATGCTTGTTCTAGTTGTATCATGTTCAGTTGTGCATGCCGTGTTCATCTGTTAGTATCATTTTCATGATTGAATTAACCTGCTAATGCCATGTTGGTGTTTGTCTTGATTGCTTTTGTTTATTGTGAGCTTGCAAGTACATTCAATGTACTGACCTGGCGTGTCATGCCAGTTTGCAGGTCGTGCCTGGATTGCTTGCTTGTTTTGGTGTGGTCCTGTGTTCGCGAGCTAGGATAAACATTCCAACCAGAGTCCCTGCGGAGTGGAGTTCACCACCGTCGTCGATGTTCCGCTGCCAGTAGAGGTTCCGCTGCCTCGAGTTGTTATGCTGCTTGCATAGAGCAATAGTGGTTGGTGTAGTGTCGTCGTGCCGATGTTATTCATTGTAATATCGGAGACCTTGTATTCATATTCGTGTTATAATAGGGAGCTGGTTTGTTCTATGCTAAGCATTGCCACATTCCAGAAGACTTCATCTCGATCTCTAGGCTGGAATACGGGGTGTTCCGGTTTCTCTAAGCCGGGGTGCCACGGGCTAATACAATTATAGCATGAACAATAGACAATTATCATGAATAAGGAAATATAATAATAACCATTTTATTATTGCCTCTATGGCATATTTCCAACAGTCTCCCACTTGCGCTAGAGTAAATAATCTAGTTCACATCGCCATGTGATTAACACTCACAGTCCATACTACCATGTGACTAACACCCGAAGAGTTTACTAGAGTCAATAATCTAGTTCACATCATCATGTGATTAAGACTAAATGAGTTCTGGGGTTTGATCATGTTATGCTTGAGAAAGGTTTTAGTCAACGAGTCTGCAACATTCAGATCTGTATGTACTTCGCAAATCTCCATGTCATATTGTAGATTTTGCTTCCACGCTCCACTTGGAGTTATTACAAATGGTTGTTCCACTATACGTATCCGGTTTGCTACTCAGAGTCATCCGGATAGGTGTTAAAGCTTGCATCGAGGTAACCTTTTACGCCGAACTCTTTATCACCTCCATAATTGAGAAATATTTCCTTATTCTTTTAAGGACAATTTTGACCACTGTCCAAATGATCCACTCCTGGATCACTCTTGTACCCCCTTGCCAGACACATGGCAAAGCACATATCAGGTGTGGTACACAGCATGGCATATTGTATAGAGCCGATGGCTAAGGCATAGGGGACGACCATCGTCCTTTCCCTTTCTTCTGTTGTGGTCAAGCTTTAAGTCTTAACTTCACACCTTACTACTCAGGCAAGAACTCCTTCTTTGACTGATCCATCCTGAACTCCTTCAAGATCATGTCAAGGTATGTGCTCTTTGAAAGTCTTATCAGGCGTCTTGATCTATCTCTATAGATCTTGATACCCAATATGTAAGCAGTTTTATCCAGGTCTTCCTTTGAAAAACTCCATTCAAACAACCATTTATGCTTTCTAGAAATTCTACACCATTTCCGATCAACAATATGTCATCCACATATACTTATCAGAAATGTTGTAGTGCTCCCACTCACTTTCTTGTAAATACAAGTTTCTTGCAAACTTTGTATAAACCCAATAACTTTGATCACCCCATAAAAGCATATGTTCCAACTCCGAGATGCTTGCTCCAGTCCATAGCAGGATAGCTGGAGCTTGCATAACTTTTAGCATCCTTAGGATCGACAAAACCTTCTGGTTGTATCACATACAGCCTGGTTGTATCACATACAGCCTTTCCTCATGGAAACTGTCAAGGAAACTTTTGTTTTGACATCCATCTGCCAGATTTCGTAAATGAAAATGCAGCAACTGCTAACAAAGTTCTAACAGACTTTAGCATCGCTATGATTCAAAGAGTCTCATCACAGTCAACTCCTTGAACTTGTTGGAAACTTCTTTGAGACAAGTCGAGCTTCATAAATGGTGACATTACCATCAGCGTATGTCTTCTTCTCAAAGATCCATTTATTCTCAATGGCTTGCCAACCTTCAGGCAAGTCCACCAAAGTCCATACTTTGTTCTCATACATGGATCCTATCTTGGATTTCATCGCTCCTAGCCATTTGTTGGAATCCGGGCCCACCGTCGCTTCTCCATAGCTCGTAGGTTCACCGTTGTCCGACAACATGACCTTTAAGATAGGGTTACCACTTAGAGGTTGTATGCACCCTTGTTGTCCTACTAGGTTCGATAGTGGCTTGATCTGAAGCTTCATGATCATCATCATTAGCTTTCTCTTCAACTAACGTAGGTGCCACATAAATATCTTTTTGTGATGTGTTACTCTCTGGTTGAAGTTAAGGTTCAACAACCTCATCAAGTTCTATCTTCCTCCCACTCAATTCTTTTGAGATAAACTCTTTCTCGAGAAATAACTTGTTCTTAGTGACAAACCCTTTGCCCTCAGATATGAGATAGAAGGTATGCCCAATTGTCTTCTTTGGGTATTCTATGAAGACACAATTGCCCGCTTTGGGTTCGAGCTTTTCTGGCTGAAGCCTATCGACATAAGCATCGCAGCACTGAACCTTAAGAAACAACAACTTAGGTTTCTTGATAAACCATAGTTCATACGGTATCGTCTCCACAGACTTAGATGGTGCCCTATTTAAAGTGAATGTGGTTGTCTCCAATGCATAACCCCAAAATGATAGCGGTAGATCGGTAAGGGACATCATAGATCGCACCATGTCCAATAGAGTGCGATTACGATGTTCGGACACACCATTACGCTATGGTATTCCAGGTGACGTCAACTATGAAACGATTCCACTTCGTCTTAAGTGATTGCCAAACTCATAACTCAGATACTCTTCCCTTGATCATATCGTAGGAACTTGATCTTCTTGTTACGATGATTCTCAACTTCATTCTGAAATTGCTTGAACTTTTCAAACATTTCAGACTTATGCTTCATTAAGTAAACATGCCCATATCTACTCAATTCATCGGTGAAGTGAGAAAATAACGATATCCACCGCACGTGTCAACACTCATCAGACTGCATACATCAACATGTATGATTTCCAACAAGTCACTTGCCCGTTCCATTATTCCAAAGAACGGGGTTTTAGTCATCTTGCCAATGAGGCATGGTTCACATATGTCAAGTGATTCAAAATCAAGTGACTTCAAAAGTCCATCGACATGGAGGTTCTTCATGCGCTTTACACCAATATGACCTAAGCGGCAGTGCCACAAGAAAGTGGCACTATCATTATCAACTCTGCATCTTTTGGCATCAATGTTATGAACATGTGTATCACTTTGACCGAGATTCAATAAACCATTTACATTGGGTGCATGACCATAGAAGGTGTTATTCATGTAAACATAATAACCATTATTCTCTAACTTAAATGAATAACCGCATTGCAACAAACATGATCTGATCATGTTCATGCTCAACGCAGACACTAATGCAAACAACATTTATCTAGGTTCAACACTAATCCCGAAGGTAGAGGGAGCGCGCAATGGTGATCACATCAACCTTGGAAACACTTACATCGTCACCTCGCCCTTAGCTAGTCTCTGTTCATTATGTAGCTTTTGTTTCGAGTTACCAATATTAGCAACTGAACTGGTATCTAATACCCAGGTGCTACTAGGAGTACTAGTAAGATACACATCAATAACACATATATCAAATATACTTTTGTTAAAGTTTCCAGCCTTCTTATCTACCAAGTATTTGAGGTAGTTCCACTACAAGTGACTGTTCCCCTTGCAATATAAGCACTTAGTCTCGGGTTTGGGTTCAACCTTGGGTTTCTTCATTGGAGCGGCAACTGGCTTGCCATTCATGAAGTTTCCTTTCTTGCCCTCGCCCTTCTTGAAACCAATGGTCTTGTTAACCATCAACACTTGATGCTCCTTCTTGATTTCTACATCCGCGGCCTACCGCGAACTGTTCTGGGATCATATCCATCCCTTTCATGTTATAGTTCATCACGAAGTTCTAGTAGCTTGGTGATAGTGATTGGAGAACTTTTGTCAACCAATCTCTTATCTGGAAGATTAACTCCCACTTGATTCAAGCGATTGAAGTACCCAGACATTCTGAGCACATGCTCACTGGCTGAGCTATTCTCCTCCATCTTGTAGGCAAAGATCATGTCAGAGGTCTCAAACCTCTCAACACGGGCATGAGCCTGAAATACCAATTTCAGCTCTTGGAGCATCTCATATGTTCCATGGCGTTCAAAACGCCTTTGGAGACCCGATTCTAAGCTGTAAAGCATGGCGCACTAAGCTATCAAGTAGTCATCAAAACGTGCCTGCCAGACGTTCACAACATCCACAGACGATGCTAGAGGGGTTGGCACACCGAGCAGTGCATCAAGGACAAAAGCCTTATGTGTAGCAGTGAGGGCAATCCTCAGATTACGGCCCTAGCCCGCAAAATTGCTAACAATATCTTTCAACTTAGTATTTTTCTAGGAACGTATTAAAACAGGGAGCTAAAGCACGAGCTATTGATCTACAACATAATTTGCAAAGACAATTTAGACTATGTTCATGATAATGAGTTCAACTAATCAAATTATTTAATGAACTCCCACTTAGATAGACATCCCTCTAGTCATCTAAGTGATACATGATCCGAATCGACTAGGCAGTGTCCGACCATCACGTGAGACGGACTAGTCATCAACGGTGAACATCTCCATGTTGATCATATCTTCTATACGACTCATGTTCAACCTTTCGGTCTCCCGTGTTCCGAGGCCATGTTTGTACATGCTAGGCTCGTCAAGTAAACCTAAGTGTATTGCGTGTGTAAATCTGGCTTACACCCGTTGTATGTGAACGTTAGAGCCTATCACACCCGATCATCACGTGGTGTTTCGGAACAACAAACCTTAGCAATGGTGCACAATTAGGGGGAACACAATTCTTGAAATTTTTAGTGAGAGATCATCTTATTTAAGCTACCGTCGTTCCAAGCAAATAAGATGTAAAACATGATAAACATCACATGCAATCAAATAGTTACATGATATGGCCAATATCATTTCGCTCCTTTTGATCTCCATCTTTGGGGCGCCATGATCATCATCGTCACCGGCATGACACCATGATCTCCATTAGCATGATCTCCATCGTCGTGTCTTCATGAAATTATCTCGTCGATTGTTACTTCTACTACTATGGCTAACAGTTAGCAATAAAGTAAAGTAATTACATGGCGTTTTCATTGACACGCAGGTCATACAATAAATTAAGACAACTCCTATGGCTCCTGTCGGTTGACATACATATCGACATGCAATTCGTTGTTCCTATTGCAAGAACATGATCAATCTCATACATCGCATATATCATTCATCACATCCTTTTGGCCATATCACATCACATGGCATATGCTGCAAGAACAAGTTAGACGTCCTCTAATTGTTGTTGCAAGTTTTTTACGTGGATCCTATAGGTTTCTAGCAAGAACGTGTCTTACATACGCCAAAACCACAATGTAATATGCCAATTTCTATTTACCCTTCATAAGGACCCTTTTCATCGAATCCGATCCGACTAAAGTGGGAGAGACAGACACCCAACAACCACCTTATGCAAGTAGTGCATCTTTGGTGGAACCGTAATCACGTAAGCGTACGTGTAAGGTTGGTCCGAGCCGCTTCAGCCCACGATGCCACCGAATCAAGATAAGACTAGTAACGGCAAGCAAATTGACAAAATCGAGGCCCACAACAACTTGTGTTCTACTCGTGCATAGAAAATACGCATAGACCTAGCTCATGATGCCACTGTTGGGGATCGTTGCAGAAATCAAAAAAATCTACGCATCACCAAGATCAATCTATGGAGAAACCAGCAACGATAAGGGGAGTGCATCTTCATACCCTTGAAGATCGCAAAGCGTAAGCGTTACTAGAATGCGGTTGGTGTAGTCGTGCACGCATCGATTCATATCGCGGCCGATTCCGATCCAAGCGCCGAGCAAAGGCACCTCCGCATTCAACACACGTACAACCCGGTGATGTCTCCTCCTTCTTGATCCAGCAAGGGGGGGGGGTAAGTTGGGGAAGAGCTACGGCAGCATGACGGCGTGGTCGTGGAGCTTGCAGTTCTCCGGCAGGGCTACGCCAAGCTCTACGGAGGAGGAGGAGAAGTTGGGGTGGAGAAGGGATGCGGCAGGGAAAGAGGTGCGGCTGCCCTCTCTCTCCCTCACTATATATAGGGGGAGGGGTGAAGGA
>LR738715.1:189349614-189361534 GCA_902687465.1 Secale cereale | reverse complement strand
CCCCCCCCCCCCACACACACACACAAATATATATAGGGGCAAGGAAGAGGGGGCCGTCCCCCTCAGATTGGATCTGAGGAGGGGGCGGCGGCCAGGGGGGTGCCTTGCCCCCCAAGGCAAGGGGGGCGCCCCCCTTAGGGTTTCCCCTCAAACCCTAGGCGCATGGGCCCTAGTGGGGAGGCGCCCAGCCCACTTAGGGGCTGGTCCTTCTCCACATACAGCCCATAGGGCCCTCTGGGGCAGGTGGACCCTCCCGGTGGACCCCCGGAACCCCTTCGGTGGTCCCGGTACAATACCGACACCCCCGGAATTATTCCCGTGACCGTATGATGACTTCCCATATATAAATCTTTACCTCCGAACCATTCCGGAACACCTCATGACGTCCGGGATCTCATCCGAGACTCCTAACAACATTCAATAACCATGTACATCTATTCCCTATAACCCTAGCGTCATCGGACCTTAAGCGTGTAGACCCTACGGGTTCGGGAACCATCCAGTCATGACCGAGACATATCTCCGGGCAATAACCAACAACGGAATCTGGTTACCCATGTTGGATCCCACATGTTCCACGATGATCTCATCGGATGAACCACAATGTCAAGGATTCAATCAATCCCGTATACGATTCCCTTTATCTATCGGTATAGTACTTGCCCGAGATTCGATCGTCGGTATACCGATACCTTGTTCAATCACATTATGGCAAGTCTCTTTACTCGTTCCATAACACATCATCCCGTGACTAACCCCTTAGTCACATTGAGCTCATTACGATGATATATTATCGAGTGGGCCCAGAGATACCTCTCCGTCATACGGAGTGCCAAATCCCAGTTTCGATTCATGCCAACCCAACAGATACTTTCGGGGATACCCGTAGTGTACCTTTATAGCCACCCAGTTACGTTATGACGTTTGGCACACCCAAAGTACTCCTACGGTATCCGGGAGTTGCACAATCTCATGGTCTAAGGAAAGGATACTTGACATTGGAAAAGCTTTAGCATACGAACTACACGATCTTGTGCTAGGCTTAGGATTGGGTCTTGTCCATCACATCATTCTCCTAATGATGTGATCCCGTTATCAATGACATCCAATGTCCATGGTCAGGAAACCGTAACCATCTATTGATCAACGAGCTAGTCAACTAGAAGCTCACTAGGGACATGTTGTGGTATATGTATTCACACATGCATTATTGTTTCCGGATAATGCAGTTAAAGCATGAACAATAAACAATTATCATGAACAAGGAAATATAATAATAACCATTTTGTTATTGCCTCTAGGGCATATTTCCAACAGACTACCCTAGGGGAGGCGCCCCCACCTCTCCACGTTACGTGAGATGGGGTGGGAGGGGCGCACATCGCATTAGTGAGCTGGTGTGCCCCCTCCCCTTGGCCCATAAGGCCCCCCAACGCTTGTCGGGGCCTCCGAAACCTCTTTCGGACACGCTGGTCATCACCCAGTACGCCCAGAACAATTCCGGACTCCAATACCCTTCGTCCAATATATCGATCTTCGCCTTCGGACCATTCCGGAGTTCCTCGTCACGTCTGGGATCTCATCTGGGACTCCGAACAACCTTCGGTAACTACATACTATTCCCATAACAACTCTAGCATCACCGAACCTTAAGTGTGTAGACCCTACGGGTTCGGGAACCATGCAGACATGACCGAGATACCTCTCCGGCCAATAACCAATAGCGGGATCTGGATACCCATATTGGCTCCCATATGTTCCACGATGATCTCATTGGATGAACCACGATGTCGGGGATTCAATCAATCATGTATACAATTCCCTTTGTCCATTGGTATGTTACTTGCCCGAGATTCGATCGTCGGTATCCCTATACCTCGTTCAATCTCATTACCAGCAAGTCTCTTTACTAGTTCCGTAACGCATGATCCTGTGTCTAACTCTTTAGTCACATTGAGCTCATTATGATGATGCATTACCGAGTGGGCCCAGAGATACCTCTCCGTCGTACGAAGTGACAAATCCCAGTCTTGATTCGTGCCAACCCAACATACACTTTTGGAGATACCTGTAGTGCACCTTTATAGCCACCCAGTTACATTGTGACATTTGATACACCCAAAGCATTCCTACGGTATCCGGGAGTTGCACAATCTCATGGTCTAAGGAAATGATACTTGACATTAGAAAAGCTCTTAGCAAAGGAACTACACGATCTTGTGCTATGCTTAGGATTGGGTCTTGTCCATCACATCATTCTCCCAATTATGTTATCCTGTTATCAACGACATCCAATGTCCATGATCAGGAAACCATAACCATCTATTGATCAACGAGCTAGTTAACTAGAGGCTCACTAGGGACATCTTTTGGTCTATGTATACACACATGTATTACGGTTTCCGGTTAATACAATTATAGCATGAACAATAGACAATTATCATGAACAAGGAAATATAATAATAACCATTTTATTATTGCATCTAGGGCATATTTCCAACACAACCCTGTCCTGAAAATCATGTTGTCAGACAACGGTGAACCTTCGAACTATGAAGAAGCGATGGCGGGTTCCGATTCCAACAGATGGCTTGAAGCCATGAAATCCGAGATAGGATCCTTGTATGATAACAAAGTATGGACTTTGGTGGACTGGCCCGATGATCGGCAAGCCATAGAAAACAAGTGGATCTTTAAGAAGAAGACTGACACAGATGGAAATGTGACCATCTATAAGGCTCGGCTTGTCGCTAAGGGTTATCGACAAGTTCAAGGAATTGACTACGATGAGACTTTCTCTCCCGTAGCGATGCTGAAGTCCGTCCGAACCATGTTAGCAATTGTTGCGTTCTATGATTATGAGATCTGGCAAATGGACGTCAAAATGGCATTCCTTAACGGTTTCCTTAAGGAAGATTTGTATATGATGCAGCCGGAAGGTTTTGTCAATCCTAAGAATGTTGACAAGGTATGCAAGCTCCAGCGCTCCATCTATGGGATGGTGCAAGCATCTCACAGTTGGAACATTAGTTTTGATGAAGTGGTCAAAGCGTTTGGGTTCATGCAGACTTATGGAGAAGCCTGTATTTACAAGAAAGTGAGTGGGAGCTCTGTAGCATTTCTCATATTATATGTTAGATGACATATTGTTGATGGGAAATAATATAGAACTTTTGGAAAGCATAAAGGCCTACTTGAGTAAGTGTTTTTCAATGAAGGACCTTGGAGAAGCTGCTTACATATTAGACCTCAAGATCTATAGAGATAGACTGAGATGCGTCATTGGTCTTTCACAAAGCGCATACCTTGACAAGATATTGAAGAAGTTCAATATGGACTAGTCCAAGAAAGGGTTCTTGCCCGTACTGCAAGGTGTGAGATTGAGCACAACTCAATGCCCGACCTCGGCAGAAGATAGAGAAAAGATGAGTGTCACCCCCTATGCCTCAACCATAGGCTCTATTATGTATGCCATCCTGTGTACCAGACCTGATGTGAACCTTACCATAAGTTTGGTGGGGAGGTACCAAAGTGATCCTGGAATGGAACTTTGGGCAGCGGTCAAGAACATCCTGAAGTACCTGAAAAGGACTAAGGATATGTTTCTCGTTTATGGAGGTGACGAAGAGCTCGTCGTAAAGGGTTGCGTTGATGCTAGCTTCGACACAGATCCGGATGACTCCAAGTCACAAACCGGATACGTGTATATTTTGAATGGTGGGGTGGTCAGCTGGTGCAGTTGCAAGCAAAGCGTCGTGGCGGCATCTACATGTGAAGCGGAGTACATAGTTGCTTCCGAAGCAGCACAAGAAGGAGTCTGGATGAAGGAGTTCATCACCGACCTAGGAGTTATTCCAAGCTCATCGGGCCTGATGACTCTCTTCTATGACAACACTGGAGCTATTGTCATTGCCAAGGAGCCCAGGTTTCACAAGAAGACCAAGCAGATCAAGCGTCGTTTCAACTCCATTCGTAGTTATATTCAAGATGGAGACATAGATATTTGTAAAGTACATACGGATCTGAATGTCGCATATCCTTTGACTAAGCCTCTTCCATGAGCAAAACATGATCAACACCAGAACTCTATGGGTGTTCGATTCATCACAATGTAACTAGATTATTGACTCTAGTGCAAGTGGGAGACTATTGAAAACATGCCCTAGAGGCAATAATAAAATGGTTATTATTATATTTCCTTGTTCATGATAATTGTCTATTGTTCATGCTATAATTGTATTATCCAGAAATCGTAATACATGTGTGAATGCATAGACCACAACATGTCCCTAGTGAGCCTCTAGTTGACTAGCTCGTTGATCAATAGATGGTTACGGTTTCCTGACCATGGGCATTGGATGTCGTTGATAATGGGATCACATCATTAGGATAATGATGAGATGGACAAGACCCAATCCTAAGCATAGCACAAGATCGTGTAGTTCGTCTGCTAAAGCTTTTCTAATGTCAAGTATCATTTCCTTAGACCATGAGATTGTGCAACTCTCGGATACCGTAGGAGTGCTTTGGGTGTGCCAAATGTCACAACGTACATTGGTGCGCGTCGGTCCTAAACAAACGGTTTTTTACCCCTTTCCACGACGGCATTTGGAAACGTTGCCAAGTGAGTGTGTGCGATAGGGTGTCCTTCCCAAACGACCCAGAAATCGTCGGGGATAGACCCTCCTGGGACCCAAGCTAGGGCCGTGTGCGAACGGGCGAGGCATGGAAATCCAATCATTTCCGTAGGTATCTCCATCCCACACGGTAATCCGAGAAAATCATTTCCCTAGGTATGTACATCCCACACGGTAATCCGAGAAAATCATTTCCGTAGGTATGTACATCCCACACGGTGAATCCCAGAAAAACATTTCTGTTTGTATGTATATCACACACAGTCAATCCAAGGAATACGTTTCCGTTCTTATGTACATCCCACACAGTCAATCCAGGGAAAACGTTTCTGTTCGGACGTAAATCCCACACAGTTTTATGTGTAGGCTCGTGTGTGAAAGGTGTAACTATCACACACAGTCTTCCTTGGTTAACTGTTTGCTTTTATCAACTATATCACACACAATTTGATGAAGAAAACTGTGTGGCATTGGGCTATCCATCACAAGCGCTTTTACTGCTAGAACCATTTGCAAAGGTCCATGACACATTTAGCAGGTTTATTAGTTTACAATTAATAATTCCAGTATTATGCAAATTCACATTTCATATCGAACAGTTGTTTGCCAATTTCATATCAGGCACATAAATATATTATAACATCATAGTACGGTAGCTACATGAAAACATCACAATACAACATATAGCTAGTCCAACTTCATAAGAACAATATATTCATTTCACTAATCGAGATCATCCAGGCTCGTCTTATCCACCTTTGCTTTCAGTTCAGTAAGAATCCGTTTTGCACGGGCCAACTGGTAAAGTGCCTCCTCCTTCGCCAACACCATCTTAGCAAAGTCTGATTTAAAAAATCTGAGCTCATTCTCCAGCTTCAACTTTTTATCCCGCATCTTGAAATATGCTTCAGTGTTGACAAGACTATCTCTAAGCCTACGTGTGTTCACTTCCTCATACATGCTCCAGAGCTTTGTTAGGCACACCTTCAAAGAGTATGGCCACTCTTGATCAACCCATTCCAAGTAAGAACACTTTCGTTCATCCTATAATATTTAAAACTAAATCAGTAACAATTGTGGGGGAAATGGGTTTATAGCAACATAGAAAATCACCAATAATTATTTTAAAAAACTAAGGAAACATGTTAATTATGACATATCTTCTCAAAAAGATCAATGTGCAAATGAAATAATTGGTACTGAGACAATAACCAAATTCTGGAACATCAGAAGCTATAATTAACTACAACGATGCTACAAGTTCTTACTCATGTACAATAAATAACAAATTGAACATTTTAGGAGGAAGGTAAATATAACTGCAACAACATAGCGATAGTGTTTGGATGACAGTAAATTGATACTAAGAGGTGTGTACATGCACAAATTTAGTAACATAGAACTAATAGCACTGTAAAGACAACTATTGCTACATCTCGCACCGGTGCCCTGAACTGGCGAGCCGATGCAGCGAAAAAAATCAGGGACCCGGACTCCGGAGCACGTAGTTGCTCCGATGCCCAATTCCTTCGTGCCATAAAGATTTAGTATTATACTGCTTGGCTGCTCGGATGTGTGGACCAAAGTTGGCTGCACAAACTGCTGAAGCGGTGCCAAATAATTTTCTAATGGCACCGCTGATGAGATGGCAACAATTTAAGATACTAGGTACAAACTGTGACACTGTCTTAGGATGCGTTTGGTTGAAGGTGTGGTATGAATGGGTTGGGACCGTGACAGTGTCTGAATCACATCTAACAAATGATTTGTAACAACGGAAGAGGGTCTAACCTTCTCTGCACATGCCAGAAACTTCCTCCCAGTGTCCACAGAATCAAACGCAAGTAGCTTCACGCATGGAGATTGATGGTGACAACGAGCATATAGATCTTCAGCCACCCCGCTCCATTCGTTGCCACTGATGGTCTTAGGGAGCTACAAGAGGAAGAAACGACTCAAATCGACCTCCGAGTAAAAATCCTTCATTCCAAGTCATAGCCCAAGAGAGAGAAGAGAGGCATACCCAGGTGGTGAAGGAGTAGTCACTGGAGGAGGAACCACTGGAGATGTCTTTGAAGAAGACCATGGAGACCCCGGCGGTAGGATGCGAGACGGTGAGAGTGAGGAAGCGGCTATAGCTTAGCAAGGAAGGAAGGAAGGAAGGAGGAAACAGGGAAAATGCGACTTGTGGTCGGGGAGAAAAGGGGGTGGGGAAGGGGGCGGAGGTAGAAATTTTGGTGGTAGGCCAAAATTTTGGAAATGTGGATGGAAACTTTGTGCGCGGTGCCGCCGACCCATTCACTTTGAACGATTGTGTGCATCGCAAACGATCTTCTGCTTTACGCGCATGGGATGAGTTTGATAATTCAAATTTTGGTCTCAAGGCATGGGCACATTCACTTTGAAGGCGCGCGATGCCGCCAGACCATTCACTTTGAACGATTGTGTGCATCGCAAACGATTCTTCTGCTTTACGCGCATGGGATGAGTTTGATAATTCAAATTTTGGTAGAAATTTCCCCGGGTACGTCATTGCATAACTTAACATCGCTTGCTAATTTGGGCACACAAAAGAGCGTACAGCAGACATACCACACTTACTGAATTGAGCAATTTTAGTAATTACACAGAGCCAGTTGACCTAAACATTGCTCTAACAAAAGACCAACATTAAAAACAAAGCCTAAGTACGCATAATTAGAAATCCACCGCCACGCCGGCCTATGCATCGCTGGTGTGAGATGAGACGTTGATGACTTGTCCTGGCGACATGCCGCCGTTGGTGGACTCCTTGTCCCCCTGCTGAAGTCGACCTCGTCCTCATCCTCGGCGCCGCCCGCAAGGTTGTAGTACTCGTAGTAGTGGATGCGCCAGAGCTCGCGTTGGTACTCCACCGCCGATTCCTCAACGGACTGACTCTTCTCTACCTCGACCTCGGCCACGCACAACTCCTCCTCCCGGCCCTCCTCGATCTCCGCCACCTCCTACATCTCCAGCTCCCGCTCGGCGACCTCATGAGGAAGCAGGTGCTCCATGGCCACCGCCGCCTTTTCAGACGTGTGTTGCATGCTGGAGTCCAAGGTGGCCTGGAATATCTTGGAGTGTGCATCCTCGATCTTGGCATGGATGGCCTCGACCCGGGCCAGGGCGACATCAGCGGCACGGACAGCAGCTCGAGTGCTCTCGGCGTTTGCAGCCGCCATCGCAGCAACAGCTGCAGCCGTCTCGGCTGCTGCAGATGCCCTGTCGGCTACCGCAGACGCCCTCTCGGCAGAAGCAGCCATGCTTAATGCGGATGCGGCGGCACTGTCGGCGTAGGCGGCCGCGCTCTCGGCGCAGGCGGCGGCGCTCGGGGGGACGCGGCCATCGTACAGGCCTTCATGAAGCATTTCCACGGCGTCATCTTTGTAAGAAGGGGGTGCGGGAATGGGGATCTGGATTCATGGATTCGGGGGTTGCCGACACTAGAGCAGACGAGCCGGCGGAGCTTAAGGAGGGAGACTTAAATAGACCCAGATATTTTCATCGCAAACGGTTCCTAAAAAACAATTGTGTGTGATGTTGTAGATATTTTTTATTAGCTGTGAAAGACGAATTTGGAATAAAGTTTCAACAGATGGTGTTTTAAATGAACGAGAAATTTTGTAGTACTAATACAACTGTCATGTCAAAATTTGGAAAATTTCATGGGTCATTTGACTTTCTAAGACATTTAAGTGATTTTCTAGCCATTTAATGGCCATAATTAAAATTTGAACTACATGTACATGCAACAGCTAACCATAACGGTTTGAAAACTCATATTTCGTGTACTTGTGTGCGATTTAATTCCATTTTCAGTAAATTGGAAGAAATTTTAAAACATATTGGTCTAACGGCTATGACACAATTAAGCATGGAGTGACATGGCATTTGAATTCCAAAAAATCAAAAAAAATCAGAAACACATGAAACCTTGGTTGATGTAATGTCATGCCACCAAGATGATGTGGTAAAAAAATTGGCATATTTGACCAAAGTTTGGACACACACACCCCTCACAAACCAGAGCAGCTCACTAGAAGGCTCATGGTTCCGAGAGGGAACAATGCATGTTTGATGATGAATGGGAGATAGCTTCCTCTTAGGGCCTTCAATTTTTTTTTCTACGTCTAACGTGCACTACTACAACTGTAATGTGAAAATTTGGAAAAATTTAGGGGTCATTTGACCTTTTAAAGACATTTAAGTGATTTTCTAGCCATTTAATGACCGTAATTCAAATTTGAACTACATCTACATGCAACGCGTAACCAAAACGGTTCGAAAAGTCATATTTGTGTACTTGTGTGCGAGTTAATTCCATGTGAAGTAAACTAGAAGGAATTTTCAAACATATTTGTATCACGACATCGACACATATGCATGAATACGTATGCATGGAGTGGCATGGCATTTTAATTCCAAAAAAAATCAGAAACACATGAAACCTTGGTTGATGTAATGTCATGCCACCAAGATGATGTGGTAAAGAAATTGGCATGTTTGACGAAAGTTTGGACACACACCCCTCACAAACCGGAGCAACTCGCTAGAAGGTTCGTGGTTCCGAAAGGGAACAATGCATGTTTGATGACGAACGGGAGATAGCTTCCTCTTACGGCCTTCAAAAAAATTTCTACGTCTAACGTGCACTACTACAACTGTAATGTGAAATTTTGGAAAATTCTAGGGGTCATTTGACCTTTTAAAGACATTTAAGTGATTTTCTAACCATTTAATGGTCGTAATTCAAATTTGAACTACATCTACATGCAACACCTAACCAAAACAGTTTGAAAAATCATATCTGTGTACTTGTGTGCGAGTTAATTCCATGTGTAGTAAATTAGAAGGAATTTTCAAACATATTGGTCTCATGACATGGACACATGCATACGTACGCATGGAGTGACATGACATTTTAATTAAAAAATAGAAAAATGATCAGAAACACATGAAACCTTGGTTGATGTAATATCATGCCACCAAGATGATGTGGTAAAGAAATTGGCATGTTTGACGAACGTTTGGACACACACCCCTCACAAACCGGAGCAACTCGGTAGAAGGTTCGTGGTTCCGAGAGGGAACAATGCATGTTTGATGACGAACGGGGGATAACTTCCTCTTACGGCCTTCAAATTTTTTCCTACGTTTAACATGCACTAATACAACTGTCATGTGAAAATTTGGTAAATTCCAGAGGTCATTTGACCTTTTAAATACATTTAAGTGATTTTCTAACCATTTAATGACTGTAATTCAAATTTGAACTACATCTACATGCAACGCCTAACCATAACGGTTTGAAAAAAAATATTTTTGTGTACTTGTGTGCGAGACTACGAGTTAATTCCATGTGCAGTAAATTAGAAGGAATTTTCAAACATATTGGTGTCAAGGCATGGGCACATGCAAGGAGTGCATGCCATGGCATTTTAATTCTTAAAAATTAAACAATGATCAGAAAAACATGAAACCTTGCGTGATTTAATGTCATGCCACCAAGATGATGTGGTAAAGAAATTTGCATGTTTGACGAAAGTTTGGACACACACCCATCACAAACCGGAGCAACTCGCTAGAAGGTTCGTAGTTCCGAGAGGGAACAATGCATGTTTGATGACGAACGAGAGATAGCTTCCTCTTACGGCTTTCAAATTTTTTCTACGTCTAACATGCACTACTACAACTGTAATGTGAAATTTTGGAAAATTCTAGGGGTTATTTGACCTTTCAAAGACATTTAAGTGATTTTCTAACCATTTAATGACCGTAATTCAAATTTGAACTACATCTACATGCAACGCCTAACCAAAACGGTTTAAAAAATCATATATGTGTACTTGTGTGCGAGTTAATTCCATGCGCAGTAAATTAAAAGGAATTTTCAAACATATTGGTCTGACGACATGGACACATGCATACGTATGCATGGAGTGACATGGCATTTTAATTCAAAAAAATAGAAAATTGATCAGAAACACATGAAACCTTGGTTGATGTAATGTCATGCAACCAAGATGATGTGGTAAATAAATTAACATGTTTGACGAACGTTTGGACACGTGCCCCTCACAAACCGGAGCAACTCACTAGAAGGTTCATGGTTCCGAGAGGGAACAATGCATGTTTGATGATGAACGGGAGATAGCTTTCTGTTACGGCCTTCAAAAAAATTCCTACGTTTAACGTCCAACTGTCATGTCAAAATTTGGTAAATTTCAGGGGTCATTTGACCTTCTAAAGACATTTAACTGATTTTTGAACTATTTAATGACCGTAATTTAAAATTGAACTACATCTACATGCAACGCCTAACCAAAACGGTTTGAAAAATCATATTTTTGTGTACTTGTGTGCGAGTTAATTCCATGTGCAGTCAATTCGAAGGAATTTTCAAACATATTGGTGTCAAGGCATGGGCAGATGCTTAGAGTGCATGCCATGGCATTTTAATTCCAAAATATTAAAAAATGATCAGAAAAACATGAAACCTTGCTTGATTTAATGTCATGCCACCAAGATGATGTGGTAAAAAATTGGCCAGTTTGACGAAAGTTTGGACACACACCCCTCACAAACCGGAGCAACTCCCTAGAAGGTTCGTGGTTTCGAGAGGGAACAATGCATGTTTGCTGGCGGACGGGAGATAGCTTCCTCTTACGGCCTTCAATTTTTTTTCATACGTTTAACATGCACTAATACAACTGTCATTTGAAAATTTGGAAATTTTCAGGGGTCATTTGACATTTTAAGGACATTTAAGTGATTTTCTAACCATTTGCTGATCGTAATTTAAATTTAAACTACATCTACAGGCAATGCCTAACCAAAACGGTTTGAAAATCATATTTTTGTGTACTTGTGTGCGAGTTAAAAATTTATCAGACGATGTAAATTTCTAGTGTTCAAAAAAGAAAATGTAAAGATATGGCAAGAAAACCGGGCCTCACACGATTGGCACTCTATCTCACGGCTCGAGGTTTGGTAGGTGATTGCCGGGGATCATTAATCAGATACGGTTCTGTATTGGAAACCGTCAGCTATTATGTTCACACACGGATTTGTTGCGGGAATTGTGTGTAATTCAAACTACAGTACTCGTAATTCCGGCGACCGACGTGTGTACTGGCCCCATCGATCTAGATTCCGGCCGCCAATAAAAACTACCTTGCTCATGTCGTCCTACCTGCATTCTCATCTACATCCTCCCCTCGCTCACTCTCTCTCTCTCTCTCTCTCTCTCTCTCTCTCTCTCT
>LR738715.1:189332267-189348242 GCA_902687465.1 Secale cereale | reverse complement strand
AGGATGCGACGGCCATGTTCCTCTACTGCGCCCAGGTGGACACCTGGGCCAAGGAGGCGGTCGAGCCTACGGACCAGCGCGTTGGCATCCAGTGGGCCGCGAACAAGGCGAATGGAGGCACCCACGCGAACGGCGCGGCGGGCATCCGGTGCAAGTACGGCGCGGCCGGCCTCTGGTGCAAGTACGGCGCTGAGGGCCTCTGCCCACTCCTGGCGAGGAATGGGGGTACTGACGGGACGTGTACCCAGCTGCGACGCCGTGTCGATAGCACGCAAGCGCCGATGGATCCGTTGTTGCTGTGCGCGGCGCCGCGCCTCTCGCTCTTCGGTGCTCCAACCACAGCCTATCGGCGCGGACGCGCCTAGCTTGCTCTGCGGCGCGCCATCAATCTTGTTGCGCGGCGACCTGCAGCCTATCGGCGCTGACATGCCTATCTTGATCAGCGGCGCTCAAGCACCATGCGCCAAAGGTCTTCTCAACCCTGGCGATGACACGCATCACGGTGTCGTCCATCGCATTGCCGGGGAGCGCCTCGGCCTCGACAGGTCGTGGCGCCTGCTCGTTTTCCTCGTCGACGAGGTTGATGGCAGAGGCGGTGCTTTTGTGGGTTGGCATGCTTGGAGAAGGTGGATGTGCTATAGGTTGCGCTTGTTGCCTTCGTGTGTCGCGCGCCCCCTATGCGCAATATAGCAGGGTGGTGAGAAACAGGTGACGAAATGGCGGGAAACGGTGGCGTGTTCATAAAACGCCATCAATTAATGGAAACTTAGCATCGAGCTAGCACAAGTCGTAGATGATGATCAGATGAAAACGGACCACACTAGGGAACCCGTCGGTGATGAATTCATCAATCCCAAACGGTTGAATACTAGCAAGCGTTTGCGCACAACACACATGGCATATTCCATCACAAATAGGTCGGATGGATCAACTGTATGCCATGTATTGCACATTGTCAAAAGTAATGCGGTAAACCTTCTTTAATTAACATGTGTTAAAAAAATTAAGGACCTCAAGGTTAAATTAGCTGAGGGAATGGGGCATTTCGGTCATTTGACCGAAATGACCGATCCCATCAGCTAATTTAACATCGACACAACTTCCCATCCAGTCACCCATCCGATGGCTGCTCCAGCCTGAGCACACTTAACTTGATAGTTTTCTTACATGAGCTACTGGTGGAACAACTAGTCCTTGCTGATAGATGTTGTGTAGACAGAGCATATCACATATGTCTTATTAGAAGCAATCATCTGCGTTATTATCGGTCTTCGCACACATTTCTGATTATAGACCTGTTTGCCGCATATCATACACATCTTGTTATATTGAACTGTTTATGTTCTCTTGCCTAATCACAAACAGTTCATCCGAGTGAACCGTATGTTGTGTATCACACACGCCTTCATCTAGCTGCCCGTTTCTTTTGTTCCTCCTCATTGCAAACAGTTCATTCAACTGAACCGTATGCCCTTCATCGCACACGCAACTAAAACCTGAACCGTGTTTGATGCATCCATCATCGCAAACGTTTTATACATTTCTGACGGTTTTCATACACCATCGTTTGTGATTATGGCATCGCACATAGTTTCTTGAAGGGTCTCTGATTGTAGTGTCGCGTTAGCAGCATCCTGCAGTAGTGGTAACTGGGTGGCTATAAAGGCACATTATAGGTATCCCTGAAAGTGTTTGTTGGGTTGGCATGAATCGAGACTAGGATTTGTCACTCCGTGTGACGGAGAGGTATCTCTTGGCCCACTCGGTAAGACATCATCATAATGAGCTCAATGTGACTAAGTAGTTGGCCACTGGATGATGTGTTACGGAACGAGTAAAGAGACTTGATGGTAACGAGATTGAACAAGGTATAGGGATACCGACGATCGAATCTCGGGCAACTACCATACTGGTAGACAAAGGGAATTGCATACGGGATTGATTGAATCCTCGACATTGTGGTTCATCCGATAAGATCATCGTGGAAGATGTGAGAGCTAACATCGGTATCCAGATCCCGCTGTTGGTTATTGATCGGAGAGATGTCTCGGTCATGTCTACATGTCTCCCGAACCGGTAGGGTCTACACACTCAAGGTTCGGTGATGCTAGAGTTGTAATGAGATAGTAAGCGATTAACCGAAGGTTTTTCAGAGTCCTGGATGAGATCTCGGACGTCACGAGGAGTTCCGGAATGGTCCAAAGGTGAAGATTTATATATGGGAAGTCCTCATACGGTCACCGAAATTGTTCGGGGGATTGTCGGTATTGTACCGGGGCCACCGAAGGGGTTACGGGGGTCCACCGGGAGGGTCCACCTGCCCGGAGGGCCCTATGGGCTGTATGTGGAGGAGAACCAACCCCTAAGTGGGCTGGCGCCATCCCTCCTAGGGCCCATGCGCCTAGGGTTGAGGGGAAACCCTAGGGGGCGCCCCCCTTGACTTGGCGGGCAAGCCCCCTCTTGCTGGCCCCCCCTAGATGGGATCTGAGGAGGGCAGTGTTGGGGAACGTAGTATTTCAAAATTTCCTACGATCACGCAAGATCTATCTGCCAGATGCATAGCAACGAGAGGGAAGAGTGAGTCTACGTACCCTCGTAGACCGAAACCGGAAGCGTTAGAACAACACGGTTGATGTAGTCGTATGTCTTCACGGCCCGATCGATCAAGCACCGAAACTACGGCACCTCCGAGTTCTAGCACACGTTCAGCTCGATGACATCCCTCGAACTCCGATCCAGCCGAGTGTCGAGGGAGAGTTCCGTCAGCACGACGGCGTGGTGACGATCTTGATGTTCTACCGTCGCAGGGCTTCGCCTAAGCACCGCTACAATATTGTCGAGGAGAACTATGGTGGAGGGAGGCACCGCACACGGCTAAGAGATCAAGAGATCAATTGTTGTGTCTAGAGGTGTCCCCCTGCCCCCGTATATAAAGGAGGGAGGGAGAGGCTGGCCCTAGAGGGGGCGCGCCAAGTGTGGGGAGTCCTACTAGGACTCCCAAGTCCTAGTAGGATTCCCCTTTCCTTTCCGGAGTAGGAGAGAAGGAAAGAGGGGGAGAGGGAGAAGGAAAACGGGGCTGCACCCCTTGTCCAATTCGGACCAGAAGGGGGGCGCGCGCCTCCTTCCTTTTGGCCTCTCTCCTCTATTCCCGTAACTCCCCGGTACTCCGAA
The DNA here is from genome assembly GCA_902687465.1 of Secale cereale. Classification (NCBI taxonomy): domain Eukaryota; kingdom Viridiplantae; phylum Streptophyta; class Magnoliopsida; order Poales; family Poaceae; genus Secale; species Secale cereale. Next base: position 189,345,071 of record LR738715.1, on the reverse strand, counting down.
AATACCCGAATCACTCGGAACCTTTCCGATGTCCGAATATAGTCGTCCAATATATCGATTTTAATGTCTCGACCATTTCGAGACTCCTCGTCATGTCCCCGATCTCATCCGGGACTCCGAACTCCTTCGGTACATCAAAACTCATAAACTCATAATAAAACTGTCATCGAAACCTTAAGCGTGCGGACCCTACGGGTTCGAGAACTATGTAGACATGACCGAGACACGTCTCCGGTCAATAACCAATAGCGGAACCTGGATGCTCATATTGGCTCCCACATATTCTACGAAGATCTTTATCGGTCAAACCGCATAACAACATACGTTGTTCCCTTTGTCATTGGTATGTTACTTGCCCGAGATTCGGTCGTCGGTATCTCAATACCTAGTTCAATCTCGTTACCGGCAAGTCTCTTTACTCGTTCCGTAATACATCATCCCGCAACTAACTCATTAGCTGCAATGCTTGCAAGGCTTATAGTGATGTGCATTACCGAGTGGGCCCAGAGATACCTCTCCGACAATCAGAGTGACAAATCCTAATCTCGAAATACGCCAACCCAACAAGTACCTTCGGAGACACCTGTAGAGTACCTTTATAATCACCCAGTTACGTTGTGACGTTTGGTAGCACACAAAGTGTTCCTCCGGTATTCGGGAGTTGCATAATCTCATAGTCATAGGAACATGTATAAGTCATGACGAAAACAATAGCAGTAAAACTTAAACGATCATAGTGCTAAGCTAACGGATGGGTCTTGTCCATCACATCATTCTCCTAATGATGTGATCCCGTTGATCAAATGACAACTCATGTCTATGGTTAGGAAACATAACCATCTTTGATCAATGAGCTAGTCTAGTAGAGGCATACTAGGGACACTCTGTTTTGTCTATGTATTCACACATGTACTAAGTTTCCGGTTAATACCATTCTAGCATGAATAATAAACATTTATCATGATATAAGGAAATATAAATAACAACTTTATTATTGCCTCTAGGGCATATTTCCTTCAGTCTCCCACTTGCACTAGAGTCAATAATCTAGCTCACATCGCCATGTGATTTAATACCGATAGTTCACATTGTTATGTGAATAACACTCATAATTCACATTGCCATGTGACCAACACCCGAAGGGTTTACTAGAGTCAATAATCTAGTTCACATCGCTATGTGATTAATACCCAAGAGTAATAAGGTGTGATCATGTTTTTCTTGTGAGAGAAGTTTAGTCAACGGGTCTGTCACATTCAGATCCGTATGTATTTCGCAAATTTCTATGTCTACAATGCTCTGCATAGAGCTACTCTAGCTAATTGCTCCCACTTTCAATACGCATCCAGATTGATACTTAGAGTCATCTGGATTTAGTGTCAAAGCTTGCATCGGCGTAAGCCTTTACGACGAACTCTTTATCACCTCCATAATCGAGAAACATTTCCTTAGTCATCCAATTACTAAGGATAATTTTGACCGTTGTACAATGATCTACTCCTGGATCACTATTGTACCCCCTTGACAAACTCATGGCAAGGTACACAACATGTTTGGTACACAGCATGGCATACTTTATAGAACCTATGGCCGAGGCATAGGGAATGACTTTCATTCTCTCTATATTTTTCTGCCGTGGTCTGGCTTTGAGTCTTACTCAACTTCACACCTTACAAGTCGGGCAAGAACTCCTTCTTTGACTGATCCATTTTGAACTACTTCAAAATCTTATCAAGGTATGTACTCATCGAAAGTCTTATCAAGCGTCTTGATCTATCTCTATAGATCTTGATGCCCAATATGTAAGCAGCTTCACCAAGGTCTTTCTTTGAAAAACTCCTTTCAAACACTCCTTTATGCTTTCCAGAAAATTCTACATCATTACCGATCGACAATATGTCATTCACATATACTTATCAGAAAGGTTGTAGTGCTCCCACTCACTTCTTGTAAATACAGGCTTCACCGCAAGTCTGTATAAATCTATATGCTTTGATCAACTTATCAAAGCATATATTCCAACTCCGAGATGCTTGCACCAGTCCATAGATGGATCGCTAGAGCTTGCACATTTTGTTAGCACCTTTAGGATTGACAAAACCTTCTGGTTGCATCATATACAAGTCTTCTTTAATAAATCCATTAAAGAATGCAGTTTTGTTATCCATTTGCCAGATTTCATAAAATGCGGCAATTGCTAACATAATTCGGATAGACTTAAGCATCGCTACGGGTGAGAAAGTCTCATCGTAGTCAACTCCTTGAACTTGTTGAAAAACTTTCGCAACAAGTCGAGCTTTGTAAACAGTAACATTATCGTCAGCGTCAGTCTTCCTCTTGAAGATCCATTTATTTTCGATGGCTTGCCGATCATCGGGCAAGTCAACCAAAGTCCACACTTTGTTCTCATACATGGATCCCATCTCAGATTTCATGGCCTCAAGCCATTTTGCGGAATCTAGGCTCATCATCGCTTCCTCATAGTTCGTAGGTTCATCATGGTCCAATAACATGACTTCCAGAACCGGGTTGCCGTACCACTCTGATGCGGAATGAACTATGGTTGATCTATGAAGTTCAGCAGAAACTTGATCTGAAGTTTCATGATCATCATCATTAGCTTCTTCACTAATTGGTGTAGGAATCACTGGAACTAGTTTCTGTGATGTTCCACTTTCCCATTCGGGAGAAGGTACAATTACCTCATCAAGTTCTACTTTCCTCCCACTCACTTCTTTCGAGAGAAACTCCTTCTCTAGAAAGGATCCACTCTTAGCAACGAAGACCTTGCCTTTGGATCTGTGATAGAAGGTGTACCCAACAGTTTCCTTTGGGTATCCTATGAAGATTTACTTCTCCGATTTGGGTTCGAGCTTATCATGTTGAAACTTTTTCACATAAGCATCGCAGTCCCAAACTTAAAGAAATGACAGCTTAGGTTTCTCGTCAAACCATAGTTCATACGGTGTCATCTCCACGGATTTAGATGGTGCCCTATTTAACGTGAATGCAGCTGTCTCTAATGCATAACCCCAAAAGCGATAGTGGTAGATCGGTAAGAGACATCATCGATCGCACCATATCTAATAAAGTACGGTTATGACGTTCGGACACACCATTACACTGTGGTGTTCCAGGTGGCGTGAGTAGTGAAACTATTTCACATTGTTTTTACTGAAGGCCAAACTCGCTAACTCAAATATTTTACCTCTACGATCATATCGTAGAAACTCTTATTTTCTTGTTACAATGATTCTCCACTTCACTCTGAAATTCTTTGAACTTTTCAAATGTTTCAGACTTGTGCTTCATTAAGTAGATATACCCATATCTGCTCAAATCATTAGTGAAGGTCAGAAAATAACGATACCCGCCGCGAGCTTCAACACTCATTGGTCCACATACATCTGTATGTATGATCTCCAACAAATCTGTTGCTCGCTCCATTGTTCCGGAGAACGGAGTTTTAGTCATCTTGCCCATGAGGCATGGTTTGCAAGCACCAAGTGATTCATAATCAAGTGATTCCAAAAGTCCATCACTATGGAGTTTCTTCATGCGCTTTACACCATTATGACCTAAACGGCAGTGCCACAAATAAGTTGCACTATCATTATTAACCTTGCATCTTTTGGCTTCAATATTATGAATATGTGTATCACCACGATCGAGATCCAACAAACTATTTTCATTGGGTGTATGACCATCGAAGGTTTTATTCATGTAAACAGAATAACAATTATTCTATGACTTTAAATGAATAACCGTATTGCAACAAATATGATCAAATCATATTCATGCTCAACGCAAATGCCAAATAACATTTATTTAGGTTTTACACTAATCCTGAAAGTATAGGGAGTGTGCGATGATGATCATATCAATCTTGGAACCACTTCCAACACACATCGTCACTTCACCTTTAACTAGTCTCTGTTCATTCTGCAATTCTCATTTCGAGTTACTAATTTTAGCAACTGAACCGGTATCAAATACCCAGGGGTTGCTATGAACACTAGTAAAGTACACATCAATAATTTGTATATCAAAATATACCTTTGTTCACTTTGCCATCCTTCTTATCCGCCAAGTATCTAGGGCAGTTCCACTTCCAGTGACCATTTCCTTTGCAGTAGAAGCACTTAGTTTCAGGCTTGAGTTTTAGCTTTGGGTTTCTTCACGGGAGTGACAACTTGCTTGTCATTCTTCTTGAAGTTCCCCTTCTATCCCTTTGCCCTTTACTTGAAACAAGTGGTCTTGTTAACCATCAACACTTAATGCTTTTCATGATTTCTACCTTCGCCGACTTCAGCATCGCGAAGAGCTCGGGAATTCCTTTCGTCATCCCTTGCATATTATAGTTCATCACAAAGTTCTACTAACTTGGTGATAGTGACTAGAGAACTTTGTCAATTACTATCTTATCTGGAAGATTAACTCCCACTTGATTCAAGTAATTGTAGTACCCAGACAATCTGAGCACATGCTCACTGGTTGAGCTATTCTCCTCCATCTTGTAGGCAAAGTACTGTCAGAAGTCTTATACCTCTCGACACGGGCATGAGTATGAAATACTAATTTCAACTCTTGGAACATCTTATATGCTCCGTGGCGTTCAAAATGTTTTTGAAGTCCCAGTTCTAAGCCGTAAAGCATGGTGCACTTAAACTATCAAGTAGTCATCATACCGAGCTTTTGTCAAAACGTTCATAACGTCTACATCTGCTCCTGCAATAGGTCTGTCACCTAGCGGTGCATCAAGGACATAATTCACTGTGCAGCAATGAGGATAATCCTCAGATCACAGAACAATTCCGCATCATTGCTACAAACATCTTTCAACTTAGTTTTCTCTAGGAACATATAAAAAATAAATGGGGTGCAACATCGTGAGCTATTGATCTACAACATAGATATGCTAATACTACGAGGACTAAGTTCATGATAAATTAAAGTTCAATTTAATCATATTACTTAAGAACTCCCACTTAGATAGACATCCCTCTAGTCATCTAAATGATCACGTGATCCAAATCAACTAAACCATGTCCGATCATCACGTGAGATGGAGTAGTTTCAATGGTGAACATCTTATGTTGATCATATCTACTATATGATTCACGCTCGACCTTTCGGTCTCCAGTTATCCGAGGCCATATCTGCATATGCTAGGCTCGTCAAGTTTAACCCGAGTATTCTGCGTGTGCAAAACTGGCTTACACCCGTTGTATTTGAACGTAGAGCTTATCACACCCGATCATCACGTGGTGTCTCGGCACGACGAACTTTCGCAACGGTGCATACTCAGGGAGAACACTTATACCTTGAAATTTAGTAAGGGATCATCTTATAATGCTATCGTCGAACTAAGCAAAATAAGAAGCACAATAAGATAAACATCACATGCAATCAAAATATGTGACATGATATGGCCATCATCATCTTGTGCTTTTGATCTCCATCTCCAAAGCAACGTCATGATCACCTTCGTCACCGGCGCGACACCTTGATCTCCATCGTAGCATCGTTGTCGTCTCGCCAACTATTGCTTCTACGACTATCGCTACCGCTTAGTGATAAAGTAAAGCAATTACATGGCGATTGCATTTCATACAATAAAGTGACAACCATATGGCTCCTGCCAGTTGCCAATAACTTTACAAAACATGATCATCTCATACAAAACCGTATATCTCATCATGTCTTGACCATATCACATCACAACATGCCCTGCAAAAACAAGTTAGACGTCCTCTACTTTGTTGTTGCAAGTTTTACGTGGCTGCTATGGGCTTAGCAAGAATCGTTCTTACCTACGCATACAAAACCACAATGATGTTTCGTCAAGTATGTGCTGTTTTAACCTTCACAAGGACCGGGCGTAGCCACACTTGATTCAGCTAAAGTGAGAGAGACAGACACCCGCCAGTCACCTTTAAGCAACGAGTGCTCATAACGGTGAAACCAGTCTCGTGTAAGCGTGCGCGTAATGTCGGTACGGGCCGCTTCATCTCACAATACCGCCGAAGCAAAGTATGACATGCTGGTAAGCAGTATGACTAGTATCGCCCACAACTCATTGTGTTCTACTCGTGCATATCATCTACGCATAGACCTGGCTCATGATGCCACTGTTGGGGAACGCAGTATTTCAAAATTTCCTACGATCACGCAAGATCTATCTACCAGATGCATAGCAACGAGAGGGAAGAGTGAGTCTACGTACCCTCGTAGACCGAAAGCGGAAGCGTTAGAACAACACGGTTGATGTAGTCGTACGTCTTCACGGCCCGACCGATCAAGCACCGAAACTACGGCACCTCCGAGTTCTAGCACACGTTCAGCTCGATGACGTCCCTCGAACTCCGATCCAGCCGAGTGTCGACGGAGAGTTCCGTCAGCACGACGGCGTGGTGACGATCTTGATGTTCTACCGTCGCAGGGCTTCGCCTAAGCACCGCTACAATATTGTCGAGGAGAACTATGGTGGAGGGGGGCACCGCACACGGCTAAGAGATCAAGAGATCAATTGTTGTGTCTAGAGGTGTCCCCCTGCCCCCGTATATAAAGGAGGGAGGGAGAGGTTGGCCCTAGAGGGGGCGCGCCAAGTGTGGGGAGTCCTACTAGGACTCCCAAGTCCTAGTAGGATTCCCCTTTCCTTTCCGGAGTAGGAGAGAAGGAAAGAGGGGGAGAGGGAGAAGGAAAAGGGGGCTGCACCCCTTGTCCAATTCGGACCAGAAGGGGGGCGCGCGCCTCCTTCCTTTTGGCCTCTCTCCTCTATTCCCGTAACTCCCCGGTACTCCGAAAATACCCGAATCACTCGGAACCTTTCCGATGTCCGAATATAGTCGTCCAATATATCGATTTTTATGTCTCGATCATTTCGAGACTCCTCGTCATGTCCCCGATCTCATCCGGGACTCCGAACTCCTTCGGTACATCAAAACTCATAAACTCATAATAAAACTGTCATCGAAACCTTAAGCGTGCGGACCCTACGGGTTCGAGAACTATGTAGACATGACCGAGACACGTCTCCGGTCAATAACCAATAGTGGAACCTGGATGCTCATATTGGCTCCCACATATTCTACGAAGATCTTTATCGGTCAAACCACATAACAACATACGTTGTTCCCTTTGTCATCGGTATGTTACTTGCCCGAGATTCGATCGTCAGTATCTCAATACCTAGTTCAATCTCGTTACCGGCAAGTCTCTTTACTCGTTCCGTAATACATCATCCCGCAACTAACTCATTAGCTGCAATGCTTGCAAGGCTTATAGTGATGTGCATTACCGAGTGGGCCCAGAGATACCTCTCCGACAATCAGAGTGACAAATCCTAATCTCGAAATACGCCAACCCAACAAGTACCTTCGGAGACACCTGTAGAGTACCTTTATAATCACCCAGTTACGTTGTGACGTTTGGTACCACACAAAGTGTTCCTCCGGTATTCGGGAGTTGCATAATCTCATAGTCATAGGAACATGTATAAGTCATGAAGAAAGCAATAGCAGTATAACTTAAACGATCATAGTGCTAAGCTAACGGATGGGTCTTGTCCATCACATCATTCTCCTAATGATGTGATCCCGTTGATCAAATGACAACTCATGTCTATGGTTAGGAAACATAACCATCTTTGATCAATGAGCTAGTCTAGTAGAGGCATACTAGGGACACTCTGTTTTGTCTATGTATTCACACATGTACTACGTTTCCGGTTAATATCATTCTAGCATGAATAATAAACATTTATCATGATATAAGGAAATATAAATAACAACTTTATTATTGCGTCTAGGGCATATTTCCTTCAGGCAGCCCCCCTCTCCCTTGCCCCTATATATAGTGGAAGAGGGAGAGGGCAGCCGCACCTTTAGCCTGGCGCAGCCCCCCCCCCTCCCAACACCATCTCCTCCTCCATAGGTTTGGCGAAGCCCTGCCGGAGTCCCGCTTGCTCCACCACCACGCCGTCGTGCTGCTGGAGTTCTCCCTCAACTTCTCCTTCCCCCTTGCTGGATCAATAAGGAGGAGATGTCCCTGGGCTGCACGTGTTTTGAACGCGGAGGCGCCGTTGTTCGGCGCTTAGATTAGAATCGACCGCGATCTGAATCGTTGTGTGTACGACTCCACCAACCGCGTTCTAGTAACGCTTCCGCTTTGCGATCTTCAAGGGTGTGAAGATGCACTCCCCTCTCTCGTTGCTAGTTTCTCCATAGATTTATCTTGGTGATGCATAGAATTTTTTTTATTTCTGCAACGATCCCCAACAGAATCTCTGGGCCCTCTCGCAAATACACATTATAATAAGCCTTGCAAGAAAATAACTAATGAGTCAGTCACGGGATGATGTATTACAGAACGAGTAAAGAGACTTGCCGGTAACGATATTGAACTAGGTATAGAGATACCGACGATCGAATCTCGGGTAAGTAACATACCGATGGACAAAGGGAATTGTGTATGTTGTCATAACGGTTCGACCGATAAAGATCTTCGTAGAATATGTAGGAGCCAATATGGGCATCCAGGTTCCGATGTTGGTTATTGATCGGAGAGGTGTCTCGGTCATGTCTACATAGTTCTCGAACCCGTAGGGTCCGCACACTTAACGTTCGTTGATGATATAGTGTTATATGAGTTATGTGATTTGGTGACCGAATGTTGTTTGGAGTCCCGGAGGAGATCACGGACTGACGAGGAGTCTCGAAATGGCCTACATGTAAATATTGACATGTAGTACGATGGTATTCGGACACCTGAAGTGTTCCAGAAGGTATCTGGTACTTATCGGGTCACCGGAAGGTGTTTCAGGTACCCCTCCCCCCCCCCCGGCAATCCTATTGGCCTTGTGAAGGAACACACCAGCCCAGAAGGGGTTGGTGCGCCCTATAGGGTCATAGGAGCAGGAGAAGGAAAGGGGGGAAGGGAAAGGAAAGTGTGGATCAGGATTCCCACTTCCTTCCCTCACCCCCACCATCTTTCCTTCCCATTCATGCATACATGGAAAGGGGGCACAGGGAAACGCAGGACCCCTAGGGGGCGGCGGCCAACCCTAGGGCGCGCCCTGACAGCCTCCCCTCCCCTCCCACCTATATATATGTGGGGAGGGTGCGCCTCACAAGTACACACAACATTGTCTTAGCCGTGTGCGGAGCCCCCGTCCATTGTTTACTCTCCCGGGCATATTTTCGTAGTGCTTAGGCGAAGCCCTACGGAGATCACTTCACCATCACCGTCACCACACCATCGTGCTGACGGAACTCATCTACTGCCTCGACGTCTTGCTGGATCCAGAAGGCGAGGGACGTCACCGAGTTGAACGTGTGCAGAACGCGGAGGTGCCGTGGGTTCGGTAGTTGATCGGTTGAAGCGCGAAGAAGTTCGACTACATCAACCATGTTGTGATATGCTTCCACTTTCGATCTACGAGGGTACATAGACACATTCTCCCCCTCTTAGCTATGCATCTTCATAGATAGATCATTGCGTGTGCGTAGATTTTGTTTTGTTTTCCATGCAATGTTTCCCAACACAGACCCGCTGCAAAAGCTGATGCAAATGTTATGAACGCCTGGCAGGCTCGATCTGATGACTACTCGATAGTTCAGTGTGACATGCTTTACAGCCTAGAACCGGGACTTCAAAAACATTTTGAATGCCGCGGAGCATATGAGATGTTCCAAGAGTTGAAGTTAATATTTCAAGCTATTGCCCGGGTTGAGAGATATGAAGTCTTCAACAAGTTCTTCAGTTGTAAGATGGAGGAGAACAGTTCTGTTAGTGAACACATACTCAGAATCTATGGGTACTACAACCACTTGACCCAGTTGGGAATTGAGCTCCCAGATGAGTGTGTTATTGATAGAGTTCTTCAATCACTACCACCAGGCTATAAAGGCTTCGTGGTGAACTATAATATGCAAGGAATGACTAAACAAATTTCCAAGCTCTTCGCGATGCTGAAATTGGCATAGGTAGAAATCAAGAAGGAGCGTCAAGTGTTGATGGTTAACAAGACCACTAGTTTCAAGAAAAAGGGCAAGGGAAAGAAAAGGAACTTCAAGAAGAATGGCAAGCAATTTTCCGCTCCCGAGAGGAAGCCCAAAGATGGAGCCAAGCCCGAGACTGAGTGCTTCCCTGAATGGTCACTAGAAGCGGAACTGCCCCAAATACTTGGCAGATAATAAGGATGGCAAAGTGAACAAAGGTGTATTTGATATACATGTTCTTTATGTGTATCTTACTAATGCTCATAGTAGCGCCTGGGTATTTGATACCGATTCGGTTGCTCATATTTGTAACTTGAAACAGGAGCTACGTAATAAACGAAGATTGGCTAAGGACGAGGTGACGATGCGCGTCGGGAATGGTTCCAAGGTTGATGTGATCGCCGTCGGCACGCTACCTCTACATCTACCTTCGGGATTAGATTTAGACCTCAATAATTGTTATTTGGTGCCAGAGTTGAGCATGAACATTATATCTGGATCTTGTTTATTGCCAGACAGATATTCATTAATGTCAGAGAATAATGGTTATTATATTAATATGAGTAACATATTTTATGGTCATGCACCCTTAGTGAATGGTCTATTCTTGTTGAATCTCGATCGTAGTGATACATATATTCATTATGTTGATGCCAAAAGATGCAAAGTAGATAATGATAGTGCAACATAATTTTGGCATTGTCGTTTAGGTCATATTGGTGTAAAGCGCATGAAGAAACTCCATGTTTATGGACTTTTGGAATCACTTGATTATGAATCATTTGATACTTGCGAACCATGCCTCATGGGTAAGATGACTGAAACTCCGTTCTCCGGAACAATGGAGTGAGCTAATGACTTATTGGAAATAATACATACCGATCTATGTGGTCCGATGAGTGTTGAAGCACGCGGTGGGTATCATTATTTTCTAACCTTCACAAATGATTTAAGTAGGTATGGATATATCTACTTGATGAAACATAAGTCTGAAACATTTGAAAAGTTCAAAGAATTTTAGAGTGAAGTGGCGAATCATCGTAACAAGAAAATAAAGTTTTGACGATAGGATCGCGGAGGTGAATATTTGAGTTACGAGTTTGGCCTTCATTTAAAACAATGTGGAATTGTTTCACAACTCACGCCACCCCGAACACCATAGCATAATGGTGTGTCCGAACATCGTAACCGTACTGTATTAGATACGGTGTGATCTATGATGTCTCTTACTGATTTTCCATTATCGTTTTGGGGTTATGCATTAGACACAGCTGCATTCATGTTAAATAGCTCACCGTCTAAATCCATTGAGATGACGTCGTAAAGAAACTATTTGTGTTACGAGTTTTGGGAATAAACCTAAGATGTTGTTTCTTAAAGTTTGGGGACGCGATGCTTATGTTAAAAGGCTTTAGCCTGATAAGCTCGAACCCAAAGCGGAGAAGTGCATCTTCATAGGATACCCTAAAGAAACTATTGGGTATACCTTCTTGTTGGAAATATGCCCTAGAGGCAATAATAAAATGGTTATTATTATATTTCCTTGTTCATGATAATTGTCTGTGATTCATGCTTGAATCATATTATACGGAAACAATGATACATGTGTGAATACATAGACCACTACGTGTCCCTGGTAAGCCTCTAGTTACTAGCTCGTTGATCAACAGATGGTCACGGTTTCCTGGCCATGGACATTGGATGTCACTGATAACGGGATCACATCATTAGGAGAATGATGTGATGGACAAGACCCAATCCTAAGCCTGGCACAAGATCGTTTAGTTCGTAATGCTAAAGCTTTTCCAATGTTAAGTATATGTTCCTTAGACCATGAGGTTGTGCAACTCCCGGATACCGTAGGAATACTTTGGGTGTGCCAAACGTCACAACGTAATTGGGTGGCTATAAAGGTACGCAACGGGTATCTCCGAAAGTGTCTGTTGAGTTGGCACGAACCGAGACTGGGATTTGTCACTCCGTATGACGGAGAGGTATCTCTGGGCCCACTCGGTAAGACATCATCATAATGAGCTCAATGTGACTAAGGAGTTAGTCACATGATGATGTATTACGGAACGAGTAAATAGACTTGCCATGACGAGATTGAACAAGGTATCGGTGTACCGACGATCGAATCTCGGGCAAGTACTATACCGATGGACAAAGGGAACTGCATACGGGATTAAGTGAATCCTTGACATCGTGGTTCATCCGATGAGATCATCGAGGAACACGTAGGAACCAACATGGGTATCCAGATCCCGCTGTTGGTTATTGACCGGAGAGTCGTCTCGGTCATGTCTACGTGTCTCCCGAACCCGTAGGGTCTACACACTTAAGGTTCGGTGACGCTAGGGTTGTAGAGATAAATGCACACGGTAACCCGAATGTTGTTCGGAGTCCCGGATGAGATCCCGGACGTCACGAGGAGTTCCGGAGTGGTCCGGAGGTAAAGAATTACATATATGAAGTCCATTTTCGGCCATCGGGAGAGTTCCGGGGGTCGCCGGTAGTGTACCGGGACAACCGGAAGGGTCCCGGGGGTCCACCGGGTGGGGCCACCCATCCCGAAGGGCCCCATGGGCCGTAGGGGGATGGGGACCAGCCCCTAGTGGGCTGGCGCACCCCCCTTGGGCCTCCCCCTGCGCCTAGGGTTGGGAACCCTAGGGGTGGGGGGCGCCCCATAGGCTTGGGGGGCAAGCCACCCCCTTGGCCGCCGCCCCCCCAGGAGATCCCATCTCCTAGGGCCGGAGCCCCCCTGGCCCCTATATATAGTGGGGGGAGAGAGGGCAGCCGCACC
>LR738715.1:189309980-189325328 GCA_902687465.1 Secale cereale | reverse complement strand
CTGGATCAAGAAGGAGGAGACGTCGTTGTACCGTACGTGTGTTGAACGCGGAGGTGCCGTCCGTTCGGCGCTGGGATCATCGGTGATAGGGATCACGACGAGTACGACTCCATCATCCATGTTCTCTTGAACGCTTCCGCTCGCGATCTACAAAGGGTATGTAGATGCACTCTTTTATGCTCGTTGCTAGATGACTCCTTAGATTGATCTTGGAGAAGCATAGGAAATTTTTTGAATTCTGCTACGTTCCCCAACACTTCTACCATAGATCCGAAGGCAAGATTTTTGTTGCTAAGAATGGGTCCTATCTAGAGAAGGATTTTCTCTCGAAAGAAGTGAGTGGGAGTAAAGTAGAACTTGTTGAGGTAGTTGTACCTTCTCTCGAATTGGAAAGTAGCACATCTGAGTAAACCATTCACGTGATGCCTACACCAACTAGAGAAGAAGCTAATGATGATGATCATGAAACTTCGGATCAAGTTACTACTGAACCTCGAAGGTCAACCAGAACACGTACCACACCAGAGTGGTACGGTAATCATGTCCTAGAAGTCATGTTGTTAGACAATGACGAACCTTCGAACTATGAAGAAGCTATGATGAGCCCAGATTCTGGCAAATGGCTTGAGGCCATGAAATCTGAGATAGAATCCATGTATGAGAACAAAGTGTGGACTTTGGTGGACTTGCCCGATGATCGGCAGGCTATTAAGAATAAATGGATCTTCAAGAGGAAGACGGACACTAATGGTAATATATATTATGGACTGGTGCAAGCATCTCGGAGTTGGAATATACGCTTTGATGAGGTGACCAAAGCATATGGTTTTATACACACTTATGGTGAAGTCTGTATTTACAAGAAAGTGAGTGGGAGCTCTTTAGCATTTCTGATATTATATGTGGATGACATATTGTTGATTAGAAATGATATAGAATTTCTAGATAGTATAAAAGGATACTTGAATAATAATTTTCCAATGAAAGACCTCGGTGAAGTTGCTTATATATTGGGCATCAAGATCTATAGGGATAGATCGAGACGCTTAATAGGGCTTTTACGAAGCACATACCTTGATAAAGCTTTGAAGAAGTTCAAAATGGATCAGTCAAATAAAGGGTTCTTGCTTGTGTTGCAAGGTGTGAAATTGAGTCAGACTCAAAGTCTGACCACAATGAAAGTCATTCCCTATGCCTCAGCCATTCATAGGTTCTATAATGTATGCCATGTTGTGTACCAGACCTGGTGTGTGACTTGCCATAAGTTTAGCAGGGAGGTACAATAGTGATCCAGGAGTGGATCACTGGACACTAGTCAAAATTATCCTTATGTACCTAAAGAGGACTAAGGAAACGTTTCTCGGCTATGGGGGTGATAAAGAGTTCATAATAAAGGGTTACATCGATGCAAACTTTGACACTGATCAAGATGACTCTGAGTCTCAATCTGGATAAGTATTGAACATGGGAGCAATTAGCTAGAGTGACTCTATGCAGAGCATTGTAGACATAAAAAATTGCAAATTACACACTAATTTGAATGTTGTAGACCCGTTGACTAAAACCTCTCTCACAAGCAAAACATGATCACCCTTAGAACTCTTTGGGTGTTAATCACATGGTGATGTGAACTAGATTATTGACCATAGTAAACTCTTTGGGTGTTAGTCACATGGAGATGTGAACTATGGGTGTTAATCACATGACGATGTGAACTAGATTATTGACTCTAGTGCAAGTGGGAGACAGATGCAAATATGCCCTAGATGCAATAATAAAGTTGTTATTATTATATTTCCTTATTCATGATAAAGGTTCATTATTCATGCTAGAAATGTACTGACCGGAAACTTATATACATGTGTGGATACATAAACAAATATAATGTCCCTAGTGAGCCTCTACTAGACGACCTCGTTCATCAACAAATGTTTAAGGTTTCCTAACTATAGACATGAGTTGTCATTTGATAACGGGATCACATCATTAGGAGAATGATGTGATGGACATGATCCATCTGTTAGCATAGCATATGATCGTTGAGTTTATTGCTACTCCTTTCTAAATGTCAAATACATGTTTCTTCGACCATGAGATCATGCAACTCTCGGACCAGGGAGGAATACCTTGTGTGCTATCAAACATCGCAACATAACTGGGTGATCATAAAGATGCTCTACAGGTATCTCTGAAGGTGTCTGTTGAGTTGGCATGAATCAAGATTGGGATTTGTCACTCCGTATGACGGAGAGGTATCTTTGGGCCCTCTTGGTAATACACATCACAAGAAGCTTGCAAGCAAAGTGACTAAGGAGTTAGTTGCAATATGATGTATTACGGAACGAGTAAAGAGACTTGTCGGTGATGAGATTGGACTAGGTATGGAGATACCGACGATCAAATCTTGGGCAAGTAACATAACGACAGACAAAAGGAACTACATATGTTGTCATAAAGGTTCGACCGATAAAAAAATCATAGAATATGCACGAACCAATATGGGTATCGAGGTCCCGCTATTGGTTATTGACCGGAGAGGCGTCTCGATCATGTCTACATCATTCTCGAACCCGTAGGGTCTGCACGCTTAACGTTCGTTGATGATATAGTATTATATGAGTTATGTGAGTTGGTGACTGAATGTTGTTCGGAGTCCCGGATGAGATCACGAACATGGTGAGGAGCTCCCAAATGGTTCGAAGGTAAAGATTGATATATAGGATGATAGTATTTGGTCTCCGGAAAGGTTTCGGAATGCACCGGTTATTTATCGGATCACTGGAAGTGGTTCCGGGAGGCCACGGGAAGTTACTGGGCCTAACGGGCCAAGGGGAGGGGAGCTTCGCATGCCTTGTAAAGGAAAGGGAGGGGTTGGCCCCCTCCCGCCTTTCTCCACGGAAGAGAGAAAGGGAAAGGGGGTGCCCTAAGGCAGCCAGCCCCCTTTCCTTTCCCCCATGCGCCAAAGAAGGAACAGGGACGCGTCCAGGCCAGGCCCTAGGGATGGTCGTCGGCCCCCTTGGGGGCGCCCTAGGCTGCCTCTCATCCTCCCCCCGCACCTATATATATGATACGAGGGAGAGGGGCAACACACACCACGATCGCCAAGCCGTGTGCGGTGCCCCCTCTCCCTGTAGTTCTAGTTCCTCTTCCGTCCATCTTTGTTGTGCTTGGCGAAGCCCTGCGGGTAGATTCACCACCACCATCACCACGACGTCGTGTTGTCGGAACTCATCTACTACTTCGTTTCTCTTGCTGGATCGAGAAGGCAAGGACGTCATCGAGGTGAACGTGTGCTGAACACGGAGGTGTCATACGTTTGGTACTTGATCGGGGCGGATCATGAAGGTGTACGACTACATCAACCGCATTGATAAACGCTCCCGCTTAGCAATCTTCAAGAGTGTGAAGATGCTCTCCCCTCTCGTAGCTATGCTTCTCCATGGATAGATCTTGCGTGTGCGTAGAATTGTTCTTGTTTTCCATGCAATGTTCCCCAACAGAAATCAATCTCGCTAGCGTGTTGACCACTACTAAAAGTCATAAGATGTGATTCTCTCTTTTTTAAAGAGGGTGTTAGCTACGATCATGTCGTAAGCTAGAGAAGAGCTTAAGACACCTTCTCCTTCTTGATTCCTGATGCCATAGTCAAACTCCCCACGCACCCCTTCTAAACATGTGATATATATACCCATATGGCCATTGAGTGAAGGAAATATGCCCTAGAGGCAATAATAAAGTTATTATTTATTTCCTTATATCATGATAAATGTTTATTATTCATGCTAGAATTGTATTAACCGGAAACTTAGTACATGTGTGAATACATAGACAAAACAGAGTGTCCCTAGTATGCCTCTAATAGACTAGCTCATTGATCAACGATGGTTATGTTTCCTAGCCATAGACATGAGTTGTCATTTGATCAACGGGATCACATCATTAGGATAATGATGTGATGGACAAGACCCATCCTTTAGCTTAGCACTATGATCGTTTAGTTTTACTGCTATTGCTTACATGTTCCTATGACTATGAGATTATGCAACTCCCGAATACCGGAGGAACACCTTGTGTGCTATCAAACGTCACAATGTAACTGGGTGATTATAAAGATGCTCTACAGGTGTCTCTGAAGGTGTTCGTGGTGTTGGCATAGATCAAGAATAGGATTTGTCACTCCAAGTGTCGGAGAGGTATCTCTGGGCCCTCTCGGTAATACACATCATAATAAGCCTTGCAAGCAAATGACTAATGATTTAGTCACGAGATGATGTATTACGGAACGAGTAAAGAGACTTGCCGGTAACGAGATTAACTAGGTATGGTGATACCGATGATAGAATCTCGGACAAGTAACATACGATGACAAAAAGGAACAACGTATGTTGTTATGCGGTTTGACCGATAAAGATCTTCGTAGAATATGTAGGAGCCAATATGAGCATCCAGGTTCCGCTATTGGTTATTGACCGGAGATGAGTCTCGGTCATGTCTACATAGTTCTCGAACCCGTAGGGTCCGCACGCTTAACGTTTGATGACGATCGGTATTATGAGTTTATGTGTTTTGATGTACCGAAGGTAGTTCGGAGTCCCGGATGAGATCGGAGACATGACAAGGAGTCTCGAAATGGTCGAGACGTAAAGATCGATATATTGGACGACTATATTCGGACATCGGAAAGGTTCCGAGTGATTCGGGTATTTTTCGGAGTACCGGAGAGTTACGGGAATTCGCCGGGGAGTATATGGGCCTTATTAGGCTTTAGGAGAAAGGGAGAGAGGAGGCTGCGCCCCTCCCATGGCTTAGTCCGAATTGGACTAGGGAGAGGGGCTGCGCCCCCTCCTTCCTTCTCTTCTCTTTCCCTTTCCTTCTCTCCTACTCCTACTACTTGGAAGGGCTCCTAGTTCTACTAGGAAAGGGGGAATCCTACTCCCGATGGGAGTAGGACTCCCCTAGGGCGCGCCATAGAGAGGGCCGGCCCTCCCTCTCCTCCACTCCTTTATATACGGGGGTAGAGGCACCCCATAGACACATAAGTTGATCTGTTGATCTCTCCCAACCATGTGCGGTGCCCCCCTCCACAGAAACACACCTCGTTCATATCGTTGCAGCGCTTAGGCGAAGCCCTGCGACGGTAACTTCATCATCTCTGTCACCACGCTGTCGTGCTGACGAAACTCTCCCGTGAAGCTCAACTGGGTCAAGAGCTCGTGGGACGTCATCAAGCTGAACGTGTGCTGAACGCGGAGGTGTCGTACGTTCGGTGCTTGATCGGTTGGATCGCGAAGAAGTTCGACTACATCAACCGCGTCACTAGACGCTTCCGCTTTCGGTCTACGAGGGTATGTAGACACACTCTCCCCTCTCGTTGCTATGCATCTAGTAGATAGATCTTGCGTGATCGTAGGAAAATTTTGAAATACTACGTTCCCCAACAGTGGCATCATGAGCCAGGTCTATGCGTAGATGATATGCATGAGTAGAACACAATGAGTTGTGGGCAATACTAGTCATATTGCTTACCAGCATGTCATACTTTGCTTCGGCGGTATTGTGAGATGAAGCGGCCCGGACCGACATTACGCGTACGCTTACGCGAGACTGGTTTCACCGTTATGAGCACTCGTTGCTTAAAGGTGACTGGCGGGTGTCTGTCTCTCTCACTTTAGCTGAATCGAGTGTGGCTACGCCCGGTCCTTGTGAAGGTTAAAACAGCACATACTTGACGAAACATCGTTGTGGTTTTGTATGCGTAGGTAAGAACGTTTCTTGCTAAGCCCGTAGCAGCCACGTAAAACTTGCAACAACAAATTAGAGGACGTCTAACTTGTTTTTGCAGGGCAAGTTGTGATGTGATATGGTCAAGACATGATGAGTTATACGGTTATGTATGAGATGATCATGTTTTGTAAAGTTATCGGCAACTGGCAGGAGCCATATGGTTGTCGCTTTATTGTATGAAATGCAATCGCCATGTAATTGCTTTACTTTATCACTAAGCGGTAGCGATAGTCGTAGAAGCAATAGTTGGCAAGACGACAACGATGCTACGATGGAGATCAAGGTGTCGCGCCGGTGACGAAGGTGATCATGACGGTGCTTTGGAGATGGAGATCAAAAGCACAAGATGATGATGGCCATATCATGTCACATATTTTGATTGCATGTGATGGTTATCTTATTATGCTTTTTATTTTGCTTTGTACAACGGTAGCATTATAAGATGATCCCTTACAAAATTTCAAGGTATAAGTGTTCTCCCTGAGTATGCACCGTTGCGAAAGTTCGTCGTGCCGAGACACCACATGATGATCGGGTATGATAAGCTCTACGTTCAAATACAACGGGTGGTAAGCCAGTTTTGCACACGCAGAATACTCGGGTTAAACTTGACGAGCCTAGCATATGCAGATATGGCCTCGGAACACTGGAGACCGAAAGGTTGAGCGTGAATCATATAGTAGATATGATCAACATAAGATGTTCACAATTGAAACTACTCCATCTCATGTGATGATCGGACATGGTTTAGTTAATTTGGATCACGTAATCATTTAGATGATCGGAGGGATGTCTATCTAAGTGGAAGTTCTTTAAGTAATATGATTAAATTGAACTTTAATTTATCATGAACTTAGTCCTGGTAGTATTAGCATATCTGTGTTGTATATCAATAGCTCGCGATATAGCTCCCCTTTTATTTTATATGTTCCTAGAGAAATATAAGTTGAAAGATGTTAGTAGCAATGATGCGGACTAGGTCCGTGATCTGAGGATTATCCTCATTGCTGCACAGAAGTATTATGTCCTTGATGCACCGCTAGGTGACAAACCTATTGCAGGAGCAGATGGAGACGTTATGAACGTTTGACAAGCTCGGTATGATGACTACTTGATAATTTAGTGCGCCATGCTTTACGGCTTATAAACGGGACTTCAAAAATGTTTTGAACGCCACGGAGCATATGAGATGTTCCAAGAGTTGAAATTAGTATTTCATACTCATGCCCGTGTCGAGAGGTATAAGACCTCTGACGGTACATTGCCTACAAGATGGAGGAGAATAGCTCAACCAGTGAGCATGTGCTCAGATTGTCTGGGTACTACAATTGCTTGAATCCAGTGGGAGTTAATCTTCCAGATAAGATAGTAATTTAAAAAGTTCTCTAGTCACTATCACCCAGTTAGTAGAACTTATTGATGAACTATAATATGCAAGGGATGAGGAAAGTAATTCCTGAGCTCTTTGCGATGCTGAAATCGGCGAAGGTAGAAATCAAGAAAGAGCATCAAGTGTTGATGGTTAACAAGACCACTTGTTTCAAGTAAAGGGCAAAGGGATAGAAAGGGAACTTCAAAAAGAATGACAAGCAAGTTGTCACTCCCGTGAAGAAACCCAAAGATAAACTCAAGCCTGAAACTAAGTGCTTCTACTGCAAAGGAAATGGTCACTGGAAGTGGAACTGCCCTAGATACTTGGCGGATAAGAAGGATGGCAAAGTGAACAAAGGTATATTTGATATACAGGTTATTGATATGTACTTTACTAGTGTTCATAGCAATCCCTGGGTATTTGATATCGGTTCAGTTGCTAAAATTAGTAACTCGAAACGAGAGTTGCAGAATGAATATAGACTAGTTAAAGGTGAAGTGACGATGTGTGTTGGAAGTGGTTCCAAGATTGATATGATCATCATCGCACACTCCCTATACTTTCGGGATTAGTGTAGAACCTAAATAAATGTTATTTGGCATTTGCGTTGAGCATGAATATGATTTGATCATGTTTGTTGCAATACGGTTATTCATTTAAAGTCATAGAATAATTGTTATTCTGTTTACATGAATAAAGCCTTCGATGGTCATACACCCGGTGAAAATAGTTTATTGGATCTCGATCGTAGTGATACACATATTCATAATATTGAAGCCAAAAGATGCAAAGTTAATAATGATAGTGCAACTTATTTTTGGCATTGCCGTTTAGGTCATATTGGTGTAAAGCACATGAAGAAACTCCATATTGATGGAATTTTGGAATCACTTGATTATGAATCACTTGGTGCTTGCGAACCATGCCTCATGGGAAAGATGACTAAAACTCCGTTCTCCGGAACAATGGAGCGAGCAACTGATTTATTGGAAATCATACATACTGATGTATGTGGACCGATGAGTGTTAAGGCTCGCGGCGAGTATCGTTATTTTCTGACCTTCACTGATGATTTAAGCAAATATGGGTATATCTACTTAATGAAACACAAGTCTGGAACATTTGAAAAGTTCAAAGAATTTCAGAATGAAGTAGAGAATCATCGTAACAAGAAAATAAAAGTTTCCATGATCTGATCGCGGAGGTGAATATTTGAGTTACGAGTTTGGTCTTCATTTAAAACAATGTGGAATAGTTTCACAGCTCACGCCACACGGAACACCACAAAGTAATGGTGTGTCCGAACGTCGTAACCGTACTTTATTAGATATGGTGCGATCTATGATGTCTCTTACCGATTTACCACTATCATTTAGGGTTGTGCATTAGAGACAGTTGCATTCACGTTTAATAAGGGCACCATCTAAAAATCCGTTGAGACGACGCCTTATGAACTGTGGTTTGGCAAGAAACCAAAGTTGTCGTTTCTTAAAGTTTGGGGCTGCGATGCTTATGTGAAAAAGCTTCAACCTGATAAGCTCGAACCCAAGTCGGAGAAATGTGTCTTCATAGGATACCCAAAAGAGACTGTTGGGTACACCTTCTATCACAGATCCGAAGGTAAAATATTCATTGCTAAAAATGGATCCTTTCTAGAGAAGGAGTTTCTCTCGAAAGAAGTGAGTGGGAGGAAAGTAGAACTTGATGAGGTAATTGTACCTTCTCCTGAATTGGAAAGTAGTACATCACAGAAACTTGTCCCAGTGATTCCTACACCAATTAGTGAGGAAGCTAATGATGATGATCATGAAACTTCAGATCAAGTTTCTGCTGAACGTCGTAGATCAACCAGAGTACGTTCCGCACCAGAGTGGTACGGCAACCAAGTTCTGGAAGTCATGTTACTAGACCATGATGAACCTATGAACTATGAGGAAGCGATGATGAGCCCAGATTCCGCAAAATGGCTTGAGGCCATGAAATCTGAGATGGGATCCATGTATGAGAACAAAGTGTGGACTTTGGTTGACTTGCCCGATGATCGACAAGCCATCGAAAATAAATGGATCTTCAAGAGGAAGACCGACGCAGACGGTAATGTTACTGTTTACAAAGCTCGACTTGTTACGAAAGGTTTTCGACAAGTTCAAGGTGTTGACTACGATGAGATTTTCTCACCCGTAGCGATGCTTAAGTCTGTCCGAATCATGTTAGCAATTGCCACATTTTATGAAATTTGGCAAATGGATAACGAAACTGCGTTCTTTAATGGATTTATTGAAGAAGAGTTGTATATGATGCAATCAGAAGGTTTTGTCAATCCTAAAGGTGCTAGCAAATTGTGCAAGCTCCAGCGATCCATCTATGGACTGGTGCAAGCATCTCGGAGTTGGAATATACGCTTTGATAAGTTGATCAAAGCATATAGTTTTATACAAACTTGCGGTGAAGCCTGTATTTACAAGAAAGTGAGTGGGAGCACTACAACCTTTCTTATAAGTATATGTGAATGACATATTGTCGATCGGAAATGATGTAGAATTTTCTGGAAAGCATGAAGGAGTGTTTGAAAGGAGTTTTTCAAAGAAAGACCTCTGTGAAGCTGCTTACATATTGAGCATCACGATCTATAGATAGATCAAGACGCTTGATAAGTTTTTTCAATGAGTACATACCTTGACAAGTTTTTGAAGTAGTTCAAAATGGATCAGTCAAAGAAGGAGTTCTTGCCTGAGTTGTAAGGTATGAAGTTGAGTAAGACTCAAAGCCCGACCTCGGCAGAAGATAGAGAAAGAATGAAAGTCATTCCCTATGCCTCAGCCATAGGTTCTATAAAGTATGCCATGTTGTGTACCAAACCTGTTGTGTACCTTACCATGAGTTTGGCAAGGAGGTACAAAAGTAATCCAAGAGTAGATCACTGGACAGCGGTCAAAATTATCCTTAGTTACTGGATAACTAAGGAAATGTTTTCTCGATTATGGAGGTGATAAAGAGTTCGTCGTAAAGAGTTACATTGATGCAAGCTTTACACTAATCTAGATGACTCTAAGTATCAATCTGGATGCATATTGGAAGTGGGAGCAATTAGCTAGAGTAGATCCATGCAGAGCATTGTAGACATAGAAATTTGCAAAATACATACGTATCTGAATGTGTCAGGCCCGTTGACTAAACTTCTCTCACAAGCAAAACATGATCACACCTTACTACTCTTAGGTGTTAATCACATAGCGATGTGAACTAGATTATTGACTCTAGTAAACCCTTTGGGTATTGGTCACATGGCGATGTGAACTATGGGTGTTATTCACATAACGATGTGAACTATCGGTATTAAATCACATAAAGATGTGAACTACATTATTGACTCTAGTGCAAGTGGGAGACTGAAGGAAATATGCCCTAGAGGCAATAATAAAGTTATTATTTATTTCCTTATATCATGATAAATGATTATTATTCATGCTAGAATTGTATTACCCGGAAACTTAGTACATGTGTGAATACATAGACAAAACAGAGTGTCCCTAGTATGCCTCTACTAGACTAGCTCATTGATCAAGGATGGTTATGTTTCCTAGCCATACACATGAGTTGTCATTTGATCAACGGGATCACATCATTAGGAGAATGATGTGATGGACAAGACCCATCCGTTAGCTTAGCACTATGATCGCTTAGTTTTACTACTATTGCTTTCTTCATGACTTATACATGTTCCTATGACTATGAGATTATGCAACTCCCGAATACCGGAGGAACACCTTGTGTGATATCAAACGTCACAGCGTAACTAGGTGATTATAAACATGCTCTACAGGTGTCTCCGAAGGTGTTCGTGGTGTTGGCATAGATCAAGAATAGGATTTTTCACTCCGAGTGTCGGAGAGGTATCTCTGGGCCCTCTCGGTAATACACATCATAATAAGCCTTGCAAGGAAATGACTAATGATTTAGTCACGAGATGATGTATTACGGAACGAGTAAATAGACTTGCTGGTAACGAGATTAACTAGGTATGGTGATGCCGACGATCGAATCTCGGACAAGTAACATACCGATGACAAAAAGGAACAACGTATGTTGTTATGCGGTTTGACCGATAAAGATCTTCGTAGGATATGTAGGAGCCAATATGAGCATCCAGGTTCCGCTATTGGTTATTGACCGGAGATGAGTCTCGGTCATGTCTACATAGTTCTCGAACCCGTAGGGTCCGCACGCTTAACGTTTGATGACGATCGGTATTATGAGTTTATGTGTTTTGATGTACCGAAGGTAGTTCGGAGTCCCGGATGAGATCGGAGACATGACGAGGAGTCTCGAAATGGTCGAGACGTAAAGATCGATATATTGGACGACTATATTCGGACATCGGAAAGGTTCCGAGTGATTCGGGTATTTTTCGGAGTACCGGAGAGTTACGGGAATTCGCCGAGGAGTATATGGGCCTTATTGGGCTTTAGGGGAAAGGGAGAGAGGAAGATGCGCCCCTCCCATGGCTTAGTCCGAACTGGACTAGGGAGAGGGGCTGCGCCCCCTCCTTCCTTCTCTTCTCTTTCCCTTTCCTTCTCTCCTACTCCTACTACTTGGAAGGGCTCCTAGTTCTACTAGGAAAGGGGGAATCCTACTCCCGGTGGGAGTAGGACTCCCCTAGGGCGCGCCATAGAGAGGGCCGGCCCTCCCTCTCCTCCACTCCTTTATATACGGGGGTAGAGGCACCCCATAGACACACAAGTTGATCTGTTGATCTCTCCCAACCGTGTGCGGTGCCCCCCTCCACAGAAACACACCTCGTTCATATTGTTGCAGCGCTTAGGCGAAGCCCTACGACGGTAACTTCATCATCTCCGTCACCACGCCGTCGTGCTGATGAAACTCTCCCGTGAAGCTCAACTGGATCAAGAGCTCGTGGGACGTCATCAAGCTGAACTTGTGCTGAACGCGGAGGTGTCGTACGTTCGGTGCTTGATCGGTTGGATCGCGAAGAAGTTCGACTACATCAACCGCGTCACTATACGCTTCCGCTTTCGGTCTACGAGGGTACGTAGACACACTCTCCCCTCTCGTTGCTATGCATCTGATAGATAGATCTTGCGTGATCGTAGGAAAATTTTGAAATACTACGTTCCCTAACATTGAGGTCTCCTCCTGTGAAGAGCTTCTTGTCAATCGGTGCACTCCTAACCATGTCCTCTAGGCCTTCCCAAAAATCCCTCTTGGTGTTCTCACTGTGGCCTACTTGCGCGACATATGCACTGATAACATTGAGAACTAAGTCCCCAACTACTAGCTTAACCAGGATAATTCGGTCCCCATGCCTCTTGTCGCCTACCATTCCATACTTAAGGCTCTTGTTGATCAAGATGCCTACGCCAATTCCATTTGTAGCCATCCCATGTACCATAGCTTGAAACCGCTATCCTCCACCTCATTCACCTTATATCCCCTCCATTTGGTTTATTGGAAGTACATCAATACCTTTCATAACCACTGCATCAACTAGCTCCCGAAGCTTACCTGTCAGGGACCCTATGTTTCAGCTACCTAAGCAGATGCTCCTAGGCTTGGCTAGCTTTCTTACCCTTCGCACGCGTCGAGTCAAATGCTAATACCCTTGCTCATTTTTCACTAAACCCGGGCGTCGATGTAGCGCGCCACTAAGGATGCGATGACCTGATCCTTGCCTACTTGCCACTGTATCCAGATCTATATACAGCGCGCCATCAGGAAGGGTGACGGCCTGGCCCTTAGCCATTTGACAGCACACTCGGATTTTGATGTGGTGCGTCGCTGAGAACAGGATTACACCCCAACAAAAATATTTGGGGTTTAAACATGACAAGATGAAGAAATGTTACACTCGCCTTTTCTTGCTTATCAATGTAGTGCAAGCAAACAATGACGGAGCAGCACGACAACAATGCAAGAGAGGCACACGTTGGCTCCGACTGGTCTGCGTCAGCCGCCAATAATAACGAGGCCGACATCTCCGCCGCATTAGAAATTCAATAGAAGTTGGGAGTATATTAGTGGCAAGCTTCTTGTTACATAAAGTGTTTGTTACACCGTCATCCAAAACTGTTGCGTGTGTTTGGTTCGAGCTGGGATGGAATCCCATACCGCGTAATCGGTTACCATGCTATACAAAATCGATTACACACACTTTGCCGTTAAGCGATCCCATACCATCCATCTCTCTTGTCGGGACGCCGCCTCCACTGCGTTGTCGTCGGAACGCCGCCTCCACGGCTGCTTTTGCCGTACCACCATGGCCATCTCCGACTCTCTGTTGACGTGTACCGCCGCCACCAACACCACTATGTAACCTTAGGTCTTCGTCCATGCCTCCATGGTGATCTCTTTGTGGAGCAAGCAAATTCCGCAAGGGCAACCCTAATTGCAATTTTCTTTTCTCGTTTTTTCCAGCGTATGACTTCTTTTTGTTACAGTTACCCATGTGAATGAACCAAACAAAACCAGCAAAAATCTCATTACAGCCGCAATACGAGATAACCTCATTACGTTACCATTCAAACTACTCACAGTGGGGAGTAACTTAGACTAATAAAATGTAGTATATGTTACTACCTCTATATAGTGGAGAGTAACATATGTACGGTGTCATGCAACACTTCATTTATTAGGTTGTAGACTCATCTTGCCTTGATATTACTCATTGTATGAGTAACTAGCTATGTTATTTCATTTGTCTCTCACCTCATTAATTAGCCGCCCCATTATATTTTTTGTTTAGATGGCATCTATGTTACTACCGATGTTACTTTCATCGGATAGTTTTACGTTAACGGAGCCCCAACCATACACGTCAATAGTAGTGCTGTCTCCCTCTTATCTTTTATTTTCTCGTCTACGTCATAAAAAAGGATGATGTGGCAGAGAGATGGTTTTGACACAGAGCAATTCAAGATGCTTCTGTATCAGCACGTGGTGAAGGTGCCTCGCCGAAATCAGGCTCCCATGGCTCGATGTCTGCATCCCTGCAACGGTCCAAGAACGGGTTGCACCCGCGCGTGTACTTGTTGGCGGCATCGGTGAGCCTAAGCGACGGGTTCTTGCCGGGCACGTGGTCGGCGAGCAGGGCCTCGTAGTTTATCACTCCGGCGGCGGCGGCGGCCTCCTGGACGGCGATCAGAAGGAGGAGAGCCACCAGCGGCACGCCCGGGATGGCCGTCGAGCGCAGCCTAGCTTTGGCCATGTCGAATGAATGGATTGGACGCTGCTGCTTCTGTCTCGGTGCGGTGCACTAAGACAGTTTGAGGGCCCCTGGTTTATTTATGCACACCCACACACACACTTCTATTTGTAGTAGTTCCCGCATGAGAGATGGTCGGAGGAGAGGAGGTCGGGGGCTTAACTTTAGAGCAACAACAGGAATGCAAGAATAGTAAAACGCCAAGGTTAAAATTATGGGCTCTTGTAGGATGCTCTCAAATCCACATAAGCTGTTAATTATTATTTTGCTATCAAACCAGAGAGCTTTTATTCAACAAAAGAGTTCCTAGGACAATCAGCCAGCAGGCTTGATACCAGGAAACTCGGGGTCTTGTCGAGCCAACTTTCGGTCATATTCAGAGTGCAAGCATGCTTAGCACAAAGATGTGCTGGTAAGTTCGTCGACCGGTTCACATGTTGAATCACAAATATAGGAAAATCAAAAACTAGCTCTCCTATTTCTTACTCCCTCCGTTCCATAATGTAGTGACTATAGATTTTTTGAAAAGTCAAACCTCACAAACTTTGACCAAGTTTGTGGAGAAAAATATGTACATCTAGAGTGCGAAACATATATCACTAGATTCACCATAAGATGTAGTTTCACATTATATATTTTTGTTGTTGTAGACATAAATATTTTTCTCTACAAACTTGGTCAAAGTTTGCACAGTTTGACTTTCCAGAAAATCTATAGGCACTACATTATGGAACGGAGGGAGTATAAGATAGGTGCCACAATTGATCGAGAATTATGGCGATTGTTCCAGAGTGTCACCAACTCCAGACAGTCCACTTCCATTATCACATGCGTTAGACCCCGTAGTGCAGCAAAACGGGATCCTTCTCGCATTGCCAAAGCTTCAACAATAAGTGGGTCAGAGATGCCCACGAACGGTTTGCACTAGGCCCCCAATAGTGCAGTGGATGAGCGTGCAACGCCACCTGCACCC
>LR738715.1:189245518-189309901 GCA_902687465.1 Secale cereale | reverse complement strand
CCTCCATCTGCAAAATTCAGTGCCCCATCAGTAGTTATCTTGATCACCCCTTGTTCTGGTGGTCTCCAACCATGACCAGGGAGAACTATGGGTGTGTTGCGTGGCAGCTCAAGCAGGGCTAGGGCCTCCTTAGTACCTCATAGAGCGACTGTCGTGTTCCTTCCTTCTTCTCCATGTTTGATACGGTTGCGGGAGTGCCAAATCGTCCACATGATGGTAATGATCTTCGCTCGATCATCTTCTGCAAACCGAGCATCACATAGAATATCCCGAGACCAAGAGTCCGGGTGAAGAGGAGGTAGTCTGATGCCAAACCAAGCAAACGCTTCGTCCCAGAAGCGCTTCGCATGAGAGCAGTGAATAAGTGCATGCATGAGAACTTCCTCCATTGCCAAGCAAACATTGCATCTGTCAATGACTGCAATATGGCGGTGTTTGAGCGTACACTCATCAGGGAGGATCCGTCGGAGTATAAGCCGTTAATTTGTGACCTTATTGACCAACATGGAATTCTACTATGGACCAACATACGTACATATCTAGATATACTCTAGTTATTGCACATCTAAGTGACTTAATCAAACTAGAAAGAAGAAAAAAAAAGAATAATGAAAATGCTTGCACGAACCTTCACGTAAAATCAATGGCATAGGACTTAGATGTGCAATATTTAGGGCACATCAAGATATGCTTTAGCAAAACTGATATGAAAACTATAAGGAGTGAACATTAAATGTGTCAATATTTCTTGCCAATCTTGGTATACTCCCTCCTTTCATATATAGGGCCTAATATACTTTTCGAGGTTGCCTTTAACTATTGATAAGATTAATAATATATGAGATGTATAATGTGAAAACTATATCATTAGAAGCTCCTTTCACGTACGAATTTGATGGTGTGCTTTGTGTAACTTGCATGTCATATATTATTGCTCTAACATGTGGTGAACGCTAACCTCGAAAAACACATTAGACCCTATATACATAGAAGGAGGGAGTGCCTAACATGTTTACATAAAAAAATACCCTTGATCAATCAACAATTAGGATTAAATTCTCCTCTTATCTAACAAGGTATAAGTGGAAGTGTCTTAACGTTCCTCTAAAATGGTACTCCAGAAACACCTTCTGATAAAACCCTCTTTTGTATGATCTCGAGTAGACCCTATTATTGTGAGTAGACCCTGTTATTGTGAGTATTACGCCCTCTTCCACCTATAGTTAATTTCAAAGAAGTTTCTTCTTAAGTAGAAACATCAAGGCCAAATATGACCCTCATTGTTTTGGCAAGAAGAACATTGTTACAGATTAGATTTTCCCCTTATTGTTTTTATACTATAGCAACACTTATTTTGAGATGTAGGTAGGTTTGACTAGTCCCTCGGACTTAGGTAACAGTTCGTGATTGTTGGATCCATCGCTCAGATATCTTACCCTAGTTTGAAAAAAAATCGGGATCTGACCCTTTTTTCTATCGTCGTATGTTTGGCGGTAGGGTATAACCACCTACCGTTAAGGGTCTTGACGGTAGGATTTAACTGCGCCGTTACAACTATTTAACGTGAAAATTACCCTACCGTCAAAGCCCTTGGCGGTAGGCTGTGCAACCCTACCGCCAAAAGGCCTTGCGGAAGGCATGCAGCCATATTAAATTAGAAGAGAAAGCTGGGGACATGAGAGCACTTGATTAGGGATGAGAAAGGCAGATAGCTAAAGGTCAAAGTAAAGATGGGGCAAGACAAAAGCTGCATTCATAGGCGGCCCGCAAGCTACTACAATGTGTGCTGCATTTTATCCAGAGACAGAGAGAGAGAAAGTGGCAGAGTGAAGTTCAGTGGGGCACTGTACAGGCTGCAGTGTTTGCTTGTGGAAGGACGAGACCATAGTGGCAGAGATGGCAGCCAGAATCGATGCTTCAAGCAAGCAAGCACCAAAGGCCATCAAATCAAAGAGTAGGAGGAGATGCATGCAGTCCCTTGTGCTTGGCGGTAAGGTAACACTGTCTACCGTCAAGATTGTTGACGGTAGGTTTATTTTAAACGGACGTGACGGTGCTGTTAAGTTTTACCACGGGAGACTCTGTGGTAGGCGACATCAACCCTGGCGGTAGCAAATGGGTGACATCTCAAAAAAATTACAAACTAGGATCAGATCTCGACTAACTTTCAGAAAAACATGAAATTTTGCCGCCTTTGGATGGATAGAAATGAGAGTCAGTCTATAAGAGGCGCTGACATCAGATGGTAGACTAGTCTTTTTTTGTTTCTGGCTACGTTTGTATCCAACTCCTGTAATCTATTCCCAAATGCAAAGATTTTTTGCATGCTCTCGAGAAAAAGTTGGTATACTTTTAAGACAATAAAATGAATCCGAGAATAACCACAATGGAAATAACCTTTTATTACATGCTTATTTATGTCCAGAATGCACACCACCCAAATGGCAACCACGAGTACACAACTCGTTATTAGCATTACACCAAAATAAGGGTGATGCCACTAGAGTTTTGTTGCCAAACATCCACAAAAAAATTCCTAACCTTCGTGTAATCCACATCTAAAGAAATGATGCTGCATCACCCTCGCTCGAACAAGGGGCTGGGGTTTTATGATTGATCCGTGACAAACAATGATTGTTCTGGCAACAAGGCCACCCGCAAGATATTACAGAGACTACAATAGATACAAGAATTTGGACGAGCTCACTCTTCGTCCTCACTGATTAGCGCAAACGAGAATGGTGCGAACTTGTAACCATCACCCTCATAGAACTTGTTCTGGAACTCCACCCAATGGAGCCTCAAGGCGTGAAGGAATGCACTTAGGGTCTCCATAACAAGCAACACACCCACAGTGGCGCAGATGAAGACTACGACACCAATAGCGAGGATAAAAATATTGTTGTACCTACAAAAATGCACAAAGCATGATGAAGATGATCCTACTGAATTAGTACCTCGTTAAGACTACTTAGATTTTCCCAAGATTTTGGCTGCTATTCTGAATTACTCTATTGTTCCGAAGCCAATGAAAAGTAAGATGATGATAACAACAAGAGAGAGAGAGAGAGGGAGAGAGAGATAGATTGCTAACCCCAACGTCAGAAGGAGAACTTTATCATAGAACACAGTGGACAACTCCGAGTGTGCAAGACTGCAAGGAGAAATATTAGTACCTCGTTAGTAGCTAGTGGAAGTGTGATTAAAGATTGTCATATACAAAACTGAGATGATGAAATGGTTCGAATGGTTCTTATTGTCCAGCAGTACCTGAGAGCCCAGAGACGAAGATATGAAGCGGTATTTGAGACTGCACCAAGAACAAACTCAATTGTATGGATCAGCTGGTGAACAAATATTTCACTGAACTCGAACTCCTCATGGTGGTTCGATTCTTCATTATGCTCCCCCAACTCTGCTACAACTGATTCATCTGCACCCTCAAGCATGGCGTACTGATGTCCTTGATGCCTCTGATGAATATCAAACTTAAAAAATCAGCACAGAAGTAAATATGAACCGTAGAAACAGCAACAGAATTTCCAGGTTACTATATTAGACATACTCGCTCATGTTCCCATTTCAAGAAAAATGGCTTTGGAATCAGCATCCAGGGAACAGATACCAGAGCAAGCAGAAGCAAAACTTGCTGTATAAGAAAGAGTGTGTGTTAGGAATAATCCAATGGTTTACTTTATAGTAAGAACTATCTTTCAAAACTTCATAGTGAGAACACAACAATGACAAATATAGACCTGTACAGTTTTCTGGCCAGGAAATAATTGGTTCTCTCCCATGTCATCTGTGGGGCTAAGGAACATATATATCATAACATGGTACAGATCTGCTTTTGACCCTGTGCACCACTTAATGATGATAAGCATGGATAGGTAGCCAAACAAGCTGTTCAAGAAGATCAGCTGGGGAACAAACTGATACCTGTTACAAATGTGAACAGCAATACAATAATTTAGGGACTGCAACACAAGCTACAAAAGGATGGACCGCCTTTCAAATTAGGATTTTCATATGAAGGGGTACACTTACCAGACATTAACACTGTTCCTGAAGAATTTTGCATTAAAGTAACTCATAAAAATTCCAAGGTTCATTTGTGACACTCCAAGAAGAATTGACATTTTCATCTTCAGTGAGTTGAGAAATGGCAGCTCACTTCGACTACCATGCCACACAGGGTCCACGCCAAACGGGTAAGTATCCCTTACCTTGATTAACCCTTCAGTAGTAGAATCACTAATAACAAAAAAAGGATTAGCAAAAGGTAATGCATAAAACCTGCATTTATTCAAAGATAAAATTAGGTTTCTTTTATCTTACCTACAAGAAGAATCGCGGCATGCATAGGCTGATTTAGCAAAAAGTTCAAATGGAACGGAGAAAAACTCATTGTATATTAATCCTGTGTAGATTGAGAAAATTGACATCATCATAATTATGTAGCGGCCTCCAAACATCATCTCCATTATGTCTCCAAGTTTCTGTATTTCAATTCAGACATAAGAGTATAAGACAGAATATGCTAGACTCTTTGGAATCAGTACTATATGTTCCAAAGAGGGGCTGTTGGCTTGCAGCAATAGTGTAATACAGACACGTAAAGGTTTAGCAAAATGTACAAGACGAGGAGCAAACCTGTGAAGCGAGTTTCTTCTCTCGGATAATCAAATAGAGTGTTGCAAGTAATATGCAAATTCCATGACCCCAATCTCCAAACATGACAGCAAATAAGAAAGGAAAAGTGATAATAGTGTATACACCAGGATTTGCTTCTTGATACTTAGCTACCCTGTATCAGACGAAATACAAAGTTAGCATTTACACATTCATACACTTGACTCGAACCCCAAGTAACACAAACACCCCTTATTCATCATTTCTCAAACAAGCAATGTTGAACTCAATGGGAATGTGTTATTGAGATTCCACAAACCGATAAGCTGCAGAAATTTCCATTACAAGGTAATACACATTTGAAAACAAGTAGCTAACATTCTTTTGATGAATATGCATTGTGATTTTAAAGTGGTAGTCAGTCACATGAAAAAAAATGAAGACGGGAAGTGTTTATGGCTAGAGAGACAACTAGATTGAGCCTTGAGGCATGTTTTCACATATACAACAATAAAGAAGAGGGAATAGGCGCTTTCTCAAATGCATAAGGCCTTGTTTGGTACTAGTGTATTTTAGGGAATTGGTGGGGAGTATCCCGGTCAAACCCCTAAATCCCAACATATCCCAAAACACCGTTTGGTTCTAGTGTATTTGACATGTTTCAGCCCCACATTTCCCCACAAATCCCCAAACTCTAGTGCATTTTTCTCAATACTGAATACACAACCCCTACCTAGTGGACTGGGGATAAATGGGGATTGGGTGAAGGTTGGGGTTTCACCCAATCCCTGTGGGGATTATCCCGACGAATCCCATCAAAAACCCTAATACCAAACAAGGCCTAAGGATAAATAAGAGACTAATAAAATAGCAAATCAAGTATAGAATAGTAAAGAAGATTGAATTCTGAGAACATACCCATATGCGTCAACAATTTCCTGGAAGGCTGAGGTAAATTTGTTTGTCTGGAAATATGTTGGAGGAGACTCTTTTGTGTTAAGAACCTGAAAAATCGAGCCAACTTGGGATTTGCTCTCAAGAGTAGCACGCTGAAGTGCATCCTGAATCTGAAAATATACACTATAAATCATAAATCATGCAGACCTCAAACAGAAACCAAAGAATCAGGGTGGACAAATACATAAGAAGGCATCAGGGATTAAGGCGACAAATTTTGTTACCTGATTAGCTGCGAAAACTGGACTCCAGCCCTCACCAACTAAGCATTTCTTCGTCACATCAACGCTCAACATGTTTAGAGTGTGGTAAATTGATTTTTCCTTTTTTGCCTGAAAAATTTCAGTGCCAATTAGCAAATAATGATGGAACCGTGAAAACCAGAATTCCACCACACACCATCTACGGTAACAACCAAAGTACACAGAAATCGAACTCTTGAGTGGAACTTATCAAATGCCGAGATAAGCAATACAAACTCACCAGATGGTTCCAATGCTCAAATTCTGATGCGATAGTTTTGAGTATACTGTCACGATGAGCTAATCCCATGTCTATCGTTGCCTTTAACTCTGATATCTTTCCAGATACCTGCGTGATTGCAAGTATTTCAGTACATGTTATATCTTTATAGGCTCAAATTGGTAGCAGTGTAACACACAAAAATAACAAGGCAAAGATCTCCTCATGACATTCACCTTATGTTCAAAAAAGGATGCAACAACATGAAATCATTTTGCAGTATAGTCACAACAACAAAATAAGATTAGAAGGAGCAAAACATACTGCATAGTCATTTTATTAGATTTGGCATTGGAATGACATCAATGCAGTAGCAGAAGAACAGGAAGTTAAGCAAGCTCATATCACATGCAAAGCACAGTATCTCCTACACACAAACATTCTTAACTACTAACTTCCTCACTATCCAAAAGAACACAAAAAAAATCAATGAAGAATGTCAGAAAATAAATATTGCCAACTGCTGACCTCCTGAACAGTATGCGTTTGTTTAGCAAGGTCTTCAGGAAAAGGGTAACGGTTTGCACGAAAAGCATCACATATCTTCAGAATTTTGGCCTTTGCCCTCTCCCCAGAGTAGAATACGACAAATGTATTTTTGTACACCTGCATTGCCATGTAAAAGGTGTCAGATAAGTGTGTTTTGAATATAATAATGAGTGTAACTTCAGAACTAAAGAAGCACTGGACACTAAATCCATAATACCCATAGGAAATACTGTCAACATGTTAAGTTGTAGATACTGACTTTTGCAAGTAACAAAAAAACTACCTTTTCTCCGGATTGCGGATCAGTGACAGGTTCATCAACAGACTCTTGTCTGAGCAAAATGTTACCCCTCGTGGCACGGAATAAGATACGTTCAAAAGCCATGGCCTTTTCCTTTGGCACAAGACCACTCAAAGAGCCAAGTTTCACTTGTTTCGATGCATCTGTTAACATATCCTATAAATACGACCAACAAATTATCAGCAAGAGAAAATAGAACAGGGCGAGGCAGGATGCTGTTTCTGAAACAATATTTTCACCTGCTCCAACAGAGGACTCTCCAGGGAAGTCTCACCAGACTGATTTGCCTCAATTTGCCTGTGTTGTGCTGCAGCGCTTCTTTGAGCTGAATAGAAAAACTCACCAGCCTGAAAGTTAAAAGGAAATTTAGGAGAAGCACTACCATAGTACTCCCTCCGTCCCAAAATTCTTGTCTAACATTTGTCTAGATACTGATGTATCTAACACTAAAACATGACTCGATACATCCATATTTAGACAAATCTAAGACAAGAATTTTGGGACGGAGGGAGTATATGGCGACAACGGGAAGTTGGATACAATTTTGCATGTTCATATTTAAGAGGATGTGTGACAGTATTGTGAACCCTCACCCCACCCCAACACCCACACACATATATGGTTTAGCTAACAGTTTATCTCTCAAGCCTACCATGTGATACATGTCAAGCATTGTTTCTCAGCATGGCAAAAAAGATACTACTGTCCATTCAAATACTGGTCTTGGGACCTTACAATCTTAATACACAAATCAAGAGTGATTAGCTTAAAACATTTGACGTCTAACCCCATAAGATAAATCTTGGAAG
The DNA here is from genome assembly GCA_902687465.1 of Secale cereale. NCBI lineage: Eukaryota > Viridiplantae > Streptophyta > Magnoliopsida > Poales > Poaceae > Secale > Secale cereale. The sequence continues at coordinate 189,302,191 of LR738715.1, read as the reverse complement.
TAATTCAAGCTGAGGTGACGATAGACATCTCTACTCCTATAGAAGACTCGGTGATGATGGTGTGTGTCATCCGTCATTTCTGACCATCTGATGTAGTGATCTAAACGCTCTTATATTTCTTTACGGAGGGAGTACAAGGTAAGCTGTGGCTTTTTTGCAAAAAGGCCCCTACCACTCTGCTCCATATTTACAGAAATCCCCTTAAGTCTCTCCAGACCAGCTCCACCCGTCGCCCACTTCATCCAAACAGATAAGAGGAATAAATTTGGGTAAAACGTAACATAATTTTAGTGTATATATTACCAAAACTAGGGTGATTTTTATTCAAGTTTGTGAACATGTATCAGTCTATTTTGGATCCATTGCGACGCACGGGCACTTTGCTACTAGCAAATATGTGTGCAACTGATACAACATGCGTACATGCCGCAATATATGCATGTGCGTTCAAGAATAATTACTAGAATGACAAAGCTAGGTAGCTATACCTTTTGAAGGACAGTACTGTACTCAAGTAGCTCATTGTGGGCCCGTTGTAATTTTTCATCGTTTGCATTTACTTCAGTTAGTTCAGCTTCCAGTTCTCCAAGCTTTACCTGTTCCTCAGGAAGTGTTAAAAAAGATCAATTTTTAAGATTTATGAGTTGCACATGATAAGCAGTATCTCACTGATTGGCATACCTCCATGTCATCAAAATCCAGAGGAGTTTCGGTTGATTGCATAGGAGAAACTAGTATTCCAGCTTTCGACATTTGTTCTCTAAAAAATCGCAGCTTGCGGGCCATTTCAGCACACCTTTTGATCTGCACAAGGAGTAGCCAGAGCAACAGAGACAGTGAAAATAACCACATTAGACGGGGATTTATTATAGTGTTGTGAGGACATTATATATATGAATGCCAACCAAGTGTGGTATGATTAATGCAAACCGATAAACTGCTATGATAAACTTTGAAGAAGATAGTCCAGACCTATCAAAATGAAACTTAAGAAAAATGTGTTTACATAAACGAGCAAAAAGTACCTGGGCAGCATAGGTGCGTTGAAACGGGCTCTTGTCTGCATTGAGCTGAGGGAAGAAAAAATAAACATTAGATTAACAGCAAAGGAATCAGCCAAAAATCAAAAGCTGCACATAGCATATAGAACAGTTCCCAAGCATGAAAATGCGCCGCGAGTTCCATTATCTAAGAATCATGTGCACTTGCACATTAATAGCAAGGCAAATAATTCCCTATTAAAGAGCAGAGCCCTGCTAAGTGCTAACTACTCCCTCCGTCCCAAAATACTTGTCATCAAAATGAACAAAAGGGAATGTATCTATAACTAACATACATCTAGATACATCCCCTTTTATTCATTTTGATGACAAGTATTTCCGGACGGAGGGAGTACCAATCATGGGTCACGGCAATGCAAACCAACAGATCACAATTCAGATGGATACGTGTAGTAATAATACGGTGCTAGTACTATACAGCGAATAATTACGCCGCACAAAAGTCTTAGTTCCCAAATTCGCAATGTCATCTGTGAACCCCTGCCAATTCCCAGGGAATCGCGAGCACGGAACAATAGCGACGAGCAAGGCGACCAGCTCAGATCGGCACATCGGGGCGGGCACAAGCCAGATCCTCCACCGAAACAAGCCAGACAGCTAAAATCGACGGCGGGGGAACACGGGGTACTCACGTCTTTGAACTGGATGAGGCCCAGATCGCCGAGGTGGGAGACGGCGAGGTGCGCGGACTCGGTGGGGATGATGACCTGCAGGAGCTGCATCGCCTCCGACCGCATCAGATCCATCGAGGGGCAGCAGCCCCCTCCGCTGCGCGCCATGGCGTGCAGCCCCGGTAAGGGCGATTGCTCTTCCTCCTCGTCCTCCTCTCCGGCGGGGGTGGGCAGGCGAGGAGTACGGCCCCGATCGGCTTCGCGTCGTGCGGAGCAGGGAGGGGGCGAGGGGAGGATGAGACAGGCCGGGTCCTGTCGACCATGTGCTATTATGCGGAGACGTGGCTGGGCGGGGAGGGGCCGATACGCGCAGGGCCCAGATGTCAGAGGGCGGCGGAGGCGGTTCTGTGCTGTGATTTTTTGCTTTTCGGGAAACCAGTTTGCGTTTGTGATTGGAAGAGTTCGTGGCTGTCAGAAGGATCTGGATGTTCTTTTTTGGGGTGTGAAGGATGTGGATTTCGACGGGGAGGGAGGCTGTGAGGCTGGTACGTGGGGTCGATCAACGTGTCGTGTCGGTCCTGATGATCGGTGAGGGAGGATGGCACGTATAGGCAGCTGGAATGCTGGATCGATCGGATCGTAAACTCTTCTCATTTTCCCCGTTTCCAATCAGAGTCTCTTTCTTCTATACTACTATTAAAAAAGCAAACATCAATCCTCCTAAAGCCACACAGTAAATTGTACACGGAATTACCCGGACCCTTGGATCAAATTAACTTAAATACATCCTACCATTCATATTGCATCAATAGTCTAACACCCACATCAACGTCTCAGATTGGATGTCTGCTAAACAGACGCGGTAGTCTGCCAATCCTCGTACCGCTCTCCGCCTCGCCGATCCCGCAACCCCGCCGACAATTCCCAGATTTTCGGATTGACTCCACCGGAAATCATGCCAGAAAAACGGATCAACTTGGGTGGCCCCACCTTCCTTCCTTTCCTCCCGTGTGCTTCCTTCCCCATTGCCGCGAGTTGACCCGGCCTCTGGTCGTCGCCCGCACTATTGCAAGCCGCCGCCGACCTCCTCTGCCTGTAAGCTGCGCTCACGCCCTCCTCCTCTCTTTTCTCTCCATCTCCTCACTAATATCTCCCTCTCTCCGTTCCGTGTTGCAGGACGCCATGGCCATGGAGCAAAGCTCCGTCGGACCTTTCCCGACCAGATCGACGATGGCGACGAGCGGATCTGCCCCTCCCCGAAGAGGTAGAAAGCAAGGGGGAGGCGGCGGCGGCTCTAGTGGGTGCCGACGAAGCCCGCCAGCGCCGCTAGGAGGATGAGCCCGCCCAGGATGGACACGGGCCCGCGCGAACTCCAGCCCCCGCCCATCCCCATGCGTACGCGATCAGATCCCCGAGGCGATGACGGGGACGACGCAAATGTCCGCGTCATGCACACCGTGATGTTGGGGATCACCCGCATGTATGGATGCTCAAGTTGTGCTACTGCTGCTCACCCAGACTGTATACATATTTGTGATGTGCAGCCACATGAATTCTTCCAAGATGGTTAGCGAGACCACTGTCCCTTTATCCTCTCCCTCCACCTCCTATTCCTCTGTTAATCCCACAAGCATATTGTGTTCCTTCAGATCTAACCAAGTGAGATCGCTGATTTGGTGATTGACTTCTCGCCTTCATGGTGTGGGCCCTGCCAACGCATCAAGCCAGCCTTGAGATGCCCCCTACTTCCTCGACGCCATCACCACGTCAACAAGCTCAGGGTACCTGCCACCATATATATCCATGCTTTATGTTGCTCAGTCTAGATCAACTAATCAATGTGTGTAACCTGGTTTCAGTTTGTGCAATTGGGAAGGGGAAAAAAGCTCTGATTTTGTTTGATCTTGGACAAGTATCTAGCTTATGCATTCCGTTTAGTGAATTCCATCCATGTTTTGCCATTTAATAGGATATGTCGATAGTGCTCAGTTCTAGTAGATTTGGATGCATCCTTTTGTTAAGGCGGATCTCAGATGAATCAAGATGGCAGCAATGTTTATGATGTTGACCATGCAGAGCATTAAGTAAAATATTATTCATCACAAATTATCTACCGTGTGTTGTTGGCGTCCTTTAACTGCTCTAGCATGTGGGTTCTATACTTTGCTATAAACAAATTTCTTCTCATCAAGAGTAAATTGATTTCAAGTATTTTTTTTTTGATTTTAGACTCTGCCAAATGTGTGGGGCGTGCCTAATTTGATTAGGTGGTTGCCTGGTTAAACAGGAGGGAAAGCTAACCTTAGTTGCCGCTTGCTGTCGCTGTCAGCAGGTCTTTACTTTGCCAACGTGAGAGTGGGATAGGTGGCATAGGCATATGTTGGTGGGGTTACCTTTGTTTACTTTTCTTAGCCTTTCTGGTTTAAACAGGATGCACATTGTCGATGTATGTCACCTTCTGAGAATTATTAGCATGCTTTCATATGGAGGTATTGTTTGTTTGGATTATGTAGATCCATGGGAGATGTTTCTGATCGCATTTGCCGCCTACTGAAAATGGGACATGTACTGTACTCAAAGCTTGAAGTTTCAACACGTATTAATTTATGCCTTATTTGAACTTTCCATTTCCTATATCAGTTTATAGCATTATGTATGTACTAAAGAGAGTGATGCATTCAGCATGTCTCTTAATTTAAGCCAGAACAATAATGCTGGTGGCGTTTTTACTTATAATACTGATGTGAAAAATTGACCCTGACTGTAGACTTATTGGCCTTCACCTCTATGATGGATTTTTTTTAGAGGACTATGAGGGATCGTTTAAGGTAAGTCCATTGTCTGCTACTTTATTTTTATGAATTTTGGTCATCCGTTCTTGCAGCCAAGCGACACTTTCACACCGCTAACAGTTGTAGTCGTGTTTGATCTGCACAAGCAATGTTCTATATTTCTCATGCCTTGGCATGCGCAGTGTGAGTCCGTGATCTATATGCATCATAACAAAAAAGGAAAACCAGATCATATGAAAATAAAGACAAATATAAAATTATTTAGCCTAAAATTAAAACAGCGCATATGAAAACCAGATCCTAATGTTGGTGTTACATTATTTAGTCTCCAAATAGTCTAATTGATACGTATAAAATCATTCAAGTTTTTAAATATTCCTTCGAGAGTAATGATTCTTTCCAAATTAATGGCACAAAACACTAATAGTGATCTTATATTATTTTGTCGGAAGTTGAAAGTCTAGAGGTTTTTTTCAGGCTGCCCACTACTTTTCCAGGCACTACTAACCTCCTGTGCATGTTTGCACATTGGGACAATGATGATTTTTCTTGGGGAGAAATGATTGCCGAGGAGGTTGAGCAGATGATAGTTAGGTCAAACAGACGGAGACTGATATGTCTACCAAAATGTTGAGTAACATCTTGAGGATAAGCTATATGAATGTCAATGATGAGGTGTGATGCCCACTGTTTTCAATTAGATGCATTGTTTCATTATTCAAGTTTCCAATTGTATGCTGGAAAAAAATTCTCTCAAGTGTTTGAGATAGTTTCCTTTTTCTTTTCGAAAACTTTCATCAGGTTCTGATCTCATTTTTAAGTTGTCTATGAAGTACAAAGTATGCATTAGGAAAATCCCACATATAATTAGTGGCTATGTATTTCTTCATTTCATGGGAGGCATGTTAACAATCTTATGTTGCCTTATAATTTGCCTTGAATTTTTCATTTCATAATTTATCTTGAAAGTTTCCTACTAAAAACTTAAACATTTCCCATTTGTACTCAAGTCGGTGTGGGTTTATATTTTTGTTTCTATGTTTTGGGTATGTCTTCCATGTTGGTCCCAACCACCGGAAGGTGCAGTCTATAGTAATGTCTGAGGCAACATTATTCTTCTTATTAGGTGGGGTTGAGCGTTATAACCGAGGACAACATGGACAATTGATTACCTGCTTGTAGCCGACTACTTGATGAGGTTTATGACATCACCAATCATATAAGCACTTACCATCAAGTGTGCATTGACCCTTGAGAATGCTTGAACACCATCATATTGGCTTGTCTCTCTGTGGTTGAGCGCACCAATTCCTCCACTATCGACCAATCGTTGGTTGGTGTCGGTATGGAGGATATCAAAGCCATGTCATGTTGTTTGGCATAAGTGACTTGTTCTCACATTAGTATCTTAGCTCGGAGGATATCAAAGCCATGTCATGCTGTTTGGCATAAGTGACTTGTTCTCACATTAGTATCTTAGCTCATCGATTTGAACCTTTTGTATGTTCTTTATGTAATGTTGTTCTCGAGTGCACCAGTGTCAACTTTTGTAGATGGAGATGTGCGTTGCACGTGCACATTTACTAGTTCAAGACTAAAAACCGATCTCCGCTAACTCAAAAAAAAAAGACGATCTTCGCTCGCCGCTCACAAATTAAGATGCTTCAGATATCTTCCCATAAAAAAATTGATACCTTCGTATGAACTACTCCCTCCGTTTTTATTTACTTTGCATATTAGATATATTTTTTTGCGGGGTAGATTTACTAAAGTCTATTTTCATAAAGTTTGATCAGATTTATAAAAAAATATTTACCATAACAAATCTATATGATGTGAAAGTACATTCAATAATGAATCTAAAGGTATTGATTTGTTGTTGCATATGTTAATATTTTCTCTACTTCTTATAAAAAACAGAGTCAATGATGATGGTGTGCCTGTCATCCTGTAATATAGGTCGTCCGATCTATATCTGATGGATAGGAAGGAAACTATGACAATTTTGCAAAAAATTACCCGCACTCCTCTCCATATTTGCAGATAAGGTCTTCCCTCATTCATCATTATCTCCCACAGGATAAACTACTCATATAAATGCATCTTGATGTTCCGTGCAATGCACATGCATCTTGCTAGTTGTTTATAAACTTTGTCAAAGTTTACAAAGCTTGACTTTGGTCAAAGATAATACGTTGACTAAATAAAAAGAAAAGAAGTACATACTAACTGAAACGGGTGAACTAACAAACTAAAACGTATTTATATACTTCCAATTCAAAAAAGGCGAGAACATCTTATCTTTACTATTAAAGGAGGATTGAACGTCGTGATGGTTCAACTTGGTTCGACCTTCCCTCCTATCACTACTATGGATACATCCTCCCACAGCTTCTTCCATCCCCGCCCAAAAAAGCGGCAAAAAAAAAAACCACGAGGCAACGACCCCGCGTCCCACGCCCACGCAGGCCTCCTCATCTCCCACATCGCTCCCGATCCTGTCTCTCTCCCCGCTCCAGCGCTCCCGAGAAAAGAAATCTCTGAATCCCCCCTTCTCGTTCGCCCCGCGGTCGCAGTCCAGGGCGGCAGTAGGATCCAGTCCCATCAACAAATTCATTGTTCATCCCTCCCTCTTATCTGCACCACTCTAGATCGCGTCCAACCATGGGCGAGCTTGGCAACCGCACAGAAGGAGAGCCCTGGTACATCGGCGCCAGAGGACGTACTGGGGTTGGGGGTGGTGTGCAGGTGCATCCGTATGACTCGGCCAGCGACGGTAGAGTCCACACGCTGCAGACACACCAATTCGCATATGAGGAGCTGCAGGACCCCACTGGCGGCTTTAGCGACACGCGAGAGCTTGGCGTCCAGCGACGGCTTCGGCACCATGCATGTACAAACGTACATAGCAGGCACGCTCGCGCTATTTCCTTGGTGTTTGACATGGATCAACATGATGACGACCACGGATTTTGTATGTGGTGTTCAGGATAACTACAGGATAGGCGGGCAGTGGTGGTGAAGCGGTTGTACGACAGCAGCTGCTCGCACATGCAGCAGTTCACGAACTAGGCGACGATCCTGTCGTAGCTGCACCACCTGAACCTCGTCATCTTTTACGGATCATGTCTCAGTTGCACCACTTGAACCTCGTCATCTTCTACGGCTGCATGTCCAACCGCAGCCGTGAGCTGCTGCTGGTGTATGAGTAGATGCCCTACAACACCTTGGCCGACCACTTGCACGGCCGCCGTGCGACAGTGCTGCCGCTGCCGTGGTCACTCTACCTCAATGTCGTCATCGAGGCAGCTGCAACGTCTCTCCACCCCATCGAGCCTCCCATGGTGTACCGTGACGAGAAGACTACCAACATCCTCCTCGATGTCGAATTCCACGTCAAGGTGGCCGACTTTGGCCTCTCCCAGCTCTTCCCGCTTGACGGTGCCACAGGGCATGCCAGGGTTCGCCCTCCCTCTCTCTCCTTAGCTTAGGGTAAGGAGTGAGCAGTTGCGCATGTATGTGTGCCTCTATAGAACTCTTAGGCATAATTGTCTGAACATGAAATTTGAGTAGCCATAGGCAAAATGAAACACTAGAATAGAACGTCGTGACAATGCCAGAAGTTACAAATGTAATTTCCTATGTGGCCAAAGAATGTAACTCCATGGAAGGTTGGATTTTGGAATAATTATCACAGATAGATGTTGTAATGGGAGAAATACCGGCCCAGTAAACACCAATTTAGCATTAGCCATGCATGCCTTTGAATACTATAATTCTTATTGCTCTCTTGTACTGTTTTGTGTTTTCAGCTGACATGTGAAAACAATGTATTATTTAATACATAGGTTCCAATATATTCTGAATCTTAATTTCGAAAATGTCGTGTTTCAAAATTTGCTTCACTTCTTGCTCGGTTAGTGTGCTTTATATCTCTGATCTACTATTACCTTTTTTTGTTTCACATTTTTACACTCTATCTTGTGTAGCTTGTATCTGATAGCCGTGAGGGAAGGTAATACGTCATTTTGTCATATATTGGACGAACTAATTCCATGATGTTTTTTAGTGTGTGCATCTGCAGCAATGTTGTATGCAGTCAGATAGTTTACGGTGGCAGGAGGAAGATCCTGGATGAGTTGAACCCTTAGCATGCAATAGATATTGGAATTTCGGAATGCATGCAAGTCATATCAGCTCATGTATTGGGAACATATACAAGGTTTTCTGTGTGGAAGTATTCAGAATTTACATTGTATCCTTGAAGTTATTGGTCTATCTATCCTCTATTTATTTATATTTCATTTTGCAAAACCAAAAGTAGAGCCAAACATTGTACCAGCTTCGAAAAGCGGAACATCATATAATCCACAACCAAATTCATGGTCTGAAATAGAAGTTTAGGAATGCTAGAGCATGCAAGTTCTGTGTTATTAACAGAAGGTTGATTGGTCTGATAAATTTGCAAATAAAAAATTAATTAGACATGGAGGTGTCCGCATATTTGTGGTAAACCTGCTCTGAAAAAATATTTCTTTATTAGTTTTCAACTTGGAGTGGGGAATCCCTTGCTAACCTCCTTTTCATATTCATTTTATGTTGCTAATTTTTTTCAGTTAGTGTACATGGTAGAACATGTTGGATTTTGAGGAATGATGCATCCATGGTCAAGTTTAAACAAATATTCCAAGGCGATGGAAGGGTGAGATGACAGATTTGTTAAGCGGCGACAAGGCTACAACAAGGGCAGATGAAATTGAATAAATGTGCATGCGAACAAGGTGAGATATGGTTGTTAAAGAGACACGATGAGTGTGGTAGATAATCAATGTAGTTGTTATATGGATGGAATCAACATGTTGTCTTGTTTGACACACTTCTTGGAAGAATAAAAATTTCTATTAATATTTTTTTGCCATTTCGTGGCAATGCACGGGTACTCAGCTAGTACATTTTAAACGGAGGAAGTAGGTGGATAATAGACTCGCTCTTTTAGTTCGGGTCATAAACTCTTACTAACTCCCGTATGCTCATAGCCCAGCCCAGCCTAAACATCGTCTTATGCAAAAGAACAATACAGTCTTGGGAGCTCCTAGCTGGCACCTTCAGCGCCGGTTGGTGTTTGTTGCACCTACGCACTTCCTGGTATGGGTCAACCCATCACAGAGGCACAAAATGATGCGGAGCATCCCAAGGTCATCTCCATGGACATACCGTCGATTCACCAAGTGCCCAAAGGACCAATGACACGAGCCCGTGCAAGAGCTCTCGAAGCCGAGGTGAACTCGCTCCTTTATCAATTTCCTCTCAAGTCACATGGGACATGGCTTCTACCCTCATCAGAAACTCTATGCATACTCAGGTACTTGGATGAAGGCCACGGGACAGCTCTGCACAGTGGAGATGGCGGCGGGATCGATAAGTGCTTGAAACAAGAAGAAGTGCGGCTGAAGACGCTATAGGCACCGGACGTCCGGCCCCTACCGGACGACCGGTCATCCCCATGCATCGGACGTCCGACGATCACCGGACGACTGGCGACTCCCAGACGACCGGACGACCGGAGGCCACCGGACGTCCGTGACACCAACTACAGAACGTAATTAGCGGAAATCCGAGGAGTACTGGACGTCCGGTCCCTCCCGAGCCACCGGACGTCCGGTGACCCAGCGGACGTCCGACCCGACGGCGTCACCCCATGTAATATACACTCGTTGACTTCCTTCGTCCTAGGTAGCTGTTGGATAGCTCATTTGAGACCTTCTTGTGGTTCATCTTCTCGAGAGTGATTGCGGCCCTCTTCGGAGAAGATCCACACGGATTCAAGACCTCCTTTGTGGAGAAGATCCGAAGGGATAACCCAAGACTTCCTCCGGGAGAAGACTATCTTTGTACCACCATTGTTGACTATGGATCATGTGTCTTGATATGTATCGCGAATCTAGCACATGTGCGACCATCTTTGTGATGAATTGAGTGTTTCTTCTTGTGTTCCCCTCCGTGTTTCCTTTGTGTTCTTCGTGTTCCTCGTGGGATTCATCTCCTTTTCGTGAAAAATCGGCCTAGCACAGGTTGACCCCACATCATATGGTATCAAGAGCCACGGTTTCTCATGAAATTGGAGCCCCTACCCGTGTTTTCTAGCTTGTTTTTGTTGTGTTTTTTCCTATTTAGAAAATTCCCCACCAAAAATAGCCCCAAATTTTTTTTGTGTCTGTTGATTTGGCAAGATTTTGTTGAATTTGTTCCATGGATTTGTTGTGCCACGAGTGGATCTAGCTTTTCTCCAATTTTCTTCCGCAAATTCGACCAAGTTTGACCAATTTCTCCACGAATACATCGAACCCTAGCCCAGACCTACCAGACGACCGGCGCTTTACCGGACGTTCGACCACCCGCAAAGCACCGGACGTCCGTCACGCACCGGACGACCGGCACATCCCATACAGAAGCTTTTACCGGATTTCCGAGACTTACCGGACGTCCGGCGACCGGACGACCGGCGACCCACCGGACGTCCGACGAACCCTGACGAAACTAAATTTACTCAATTTTGTTCCACCTTCCGCAACCTCCTACCCTTTCATACACTCACATCTCCCATACAACCACCACCATTCCATAACCAAAATCACTACGGTTTTACCTCTTGTGTCTTGGATCATTTGAGTTGTGGTTTTTTCGTTTCCTTGTGTGTTTCGGCTATCTTGGAACGGAAGGATATCGACAAGACCACCTCTCAACCTCGACAAGGACGGTAACATCGACGACGCTTTGTCATTCTACCTTGCAATTGCTTTGTCACCCTATGGACCATTTTGCGTAGCTTTCACATCGAGACTAGCCATTTGAGTATTGCCGGGCCACGACACTTGTGCACATAAGTGATAGTCATAGATATTGCATACTACATCATCATATCTCCGTGGGACACAAGAGTGATCCGCATACACAATAGCTACCTTGATCCGAGAACCATGCATAAGTGGCCAAAGAAAGAGCTCACAAGCTTTTAAGCAAAAGAGCCAACCAAAGCTTATAAGCAAAAGGAAAATAGCATCATACGCCTTGCATCAAAAGAGATCATATGTGATAGCAATACCTCATCTTGTGCTCAAGCATTGGCACATCATACACTAGTATACTTGTGATAGGAAGCCGTTACGTTTTGCCTTATAGGTTGTGCACAAGTGCGTATCCGCCTATTAAGCAATCGGTTAGCGTCTCTCTAGTGTTGTGCAACACGAGCATTTTCCGTGGATTCCACATTTTCGCTCACCCTTGGTTGCACAACCACATTTATCTATCCGTGCGTGTGTTCCGTGTGCTACTTATTGCTTGTGATCTACTTGTTGCATGATGATGGCTTCTCGCCCCTCGTTGGTTACCCCAAGTGGAAGGTTTGAGATGCAATGTAGCGGAAGTTTTCCCTTGGCAATACCAAGGATCGATTTCCCTGAGACTCCCAGTTTCAACAAGAAGGTGTCAACTGCTAACGGCGCCAGATATTAGCAATCAACGTGGACCTGCACACAGATACAAATTACTTTGCTCCCAACGAGTACAGAGAGGTTGTCAATCCCTCCGGCCTTGTAGTTTACAAAGGATCAAACACAAATGATAGTAGTGATAGATATTGCTGCAATAGTAAGTAAAAGCGGAAGGTAAATAGCGGATGTGATCAATGATGGTAATATGGACCGGAGTCTCATGATGTTCACTAGTGATGTCTCTCTCCCAAAAGACGATAAAACAACTATGTGAGGTAAACGAATTACAGCTAGGCAATTGACAGGACCATGTGCGCAAACCAATGCTGACTACATTGCAAGAAAGGTAGAGGTTCAAAGCATGGGCGGTACGCCGAGGTAAGTAGACCGAAATCCATCTGCATCTACTACTAATCATCCACCTTGAGATATCTATCCAGAACATCTCGCTGGTATTAAGTTGCGAGTCCCACCCATAGTGTAAACTCAAAGCAACAGACAACTGCACTAAAAGAACTTTGCGTAAAGTAAACAATCCTTGCACCCGCGGGCACAAGCACCGTTGTTTTCCCCCTTGTGGCAACAGCACATCCCCTAGACTCATGTTTCTGTCACTCAAGCTAGTCATCGAGGGGCATGAACCCACAATCAAGCATAACGTTCCCTCTTGGAGTCACTACCTACTACTTGACCAAAGCAATAAATAACAACGGAGAACATGCAAGAATTACTTACGAACATAAATATAAAAGAGGTGAATCAAATATATTACTCAAACACAATCTGAACATAATCTCATAATCCATCGGATCCCAGCAAACTCATCATAGCAACAACATAAGGATTACATATGTGCCTCGATCATGTAGGGCAGCTCACGAGGACTAATTAGTGAAGCACAAGAACGGGAGGAGAACATCACATAGCTACTGGTCATGGACCTATGGTCCAAGGGAGACTACTCACAACTCATCCGGGAGGCGTCCATGGTGGTGGAGAGGCTCCCGGTGGTGATCCTCCCCTCCGACAGGGTGCCGGGAAGAGTTCTCCTGGTGCTCCCGATCTTGCAAGCGCGGCGGCGGCGGAACAGAGATGAGATCGCAAAAAATGGTTCCCGTCTCGAGGGTTTCGGGAGACGGTATAAATATATGCCAAAGGGAGGCATCAGACGAGGCTCGGGGGGCCCAGGCGCCCCCCCGGCGCGGCCAGGGGGGCCGCGCCACCAGGGCGCCTCGAGCCCTGGTGGCCCCCCTCCGGCTGTGCTTCGGGTGCCTGGTAGCTTCTGGAACGCTGATTTTTTATATAATTTTTCCGGGATTTTTCTGGCAGTTCTCGTAATGTGAAAACCTGAAATACAAAAACAGCCGAAAACAGAAACTGACACTGGGGTGCACTGAGTTAATAGGTTAGTCCAAATATGATCAAAAGTGTATGGAAGTGTATAAATATCATAGCAATATCACCCAAAAGAGGCATGGAGCAAGCAGAAATTATATATACGTTTTGGACGTATCAACATCCCCAAGCTTAATTCCTGCTCGTCCTCGAGTAGGTAAATGATAACAAGAATAATTTCTGTGGTGACATGCTATTAACCATATAGGATTTTTTCATAGTCACATGACAAAAGCTTACTGAGACAATGAATCTATAGTAATTAAGTTGCCTCATGAGAAAATCACAAAGAACTGAAAGTTTTGCAACATGATACTGAAACATCAAATAGATTTGTAATGAACATGGTGTGCAAATATGATAAAGTGATATCTCGCTTGCCCCTTTAGTGAAGCAAAACATAAATTCAGGGGCACCTCCAAGGTTTAAGTGATGACTAGATACAATGATTTCAAAATAAACGATACCACAATCATGCAAAAGACAATGCTACTTTGGGACAATGCACATTACACTCAGAATGACAATCATGCTCTGAGTAGTTGGTGCTTTCAAAAGAAGGTGGAGACTCTCGAACCGTGGCTTTTGTTGGCAAGGTTGAAAACCCGTAGTCGGAAACAAAGACAAAACATGTACCAGAGCTCTTGGTTTTAAAAACAGAGGTAATAATATATATTTTTAGATTATGCATGTTCCGTCAACGAATGCTAGCAGACAACTCAATTACTTCTTGAGATGGACAAGTTTCGAGGAACGGCTCCCGAATGAGGACGATCACATCCTCTTAATCTCCTTTGTTTATCACTGCCAAAGTTTTCTGATTTCTCATGAACAAAGCATGAAGGAGGGTTTGTTTGTTATATTAATTTTGAGCCGGGCGCACTCAATGCCAGTTCCTTCTCATATTATGGGTTTGCACATTATACATGCAATCCCGGGGTGAAGCTTGTCCAACTTAAAAAGATCATGAATTAACTACTACTTCCTCATGAACTTAAAACAGAGGCACAAAATAGGAATGCTTTTTTCTTTGAATAATTTCGAGATGGTACATGCAAGTCTCCGTTAGGAATGGCAGGTAAATACCATGTAAGAAGGTATGGTGGACTCATATGGCATAACTGGTATAAAAGAATTTGGATGCACAAGCAGTCAGTCCGCTTAGTACAGGTGGAGGTTAGCAAAAGACTGGGAGCGACCAACTAAAAGAGCAATGACGGTCATAATCATGCAGAGCGACAAAGCAACATTGAATCAGGCATGGAAGTTATATCGCTACTCAGAAACAAAAGATCATCAAGGCTTGACAGACTTTCTTTACAGTCTTAAATATGCATGAGCATACGCCAAGTCAATCAAAATAAATTCTTTGAAGGAATATATTACTAAACCATACCACATCATAGGCAAACAAATCATGTTGGTACTCCAATAACACATTAGGAACCCCCCAGCTATTTGAGACTAACCATAAGAAAACATGAACTACTAAGCGCCATTATGCACGTAGCATCTTTATCATAGACATATCAACCAATGCAACGGAAGCAAACTCTCTTAATAAGATAAGCATGATAACTAAAGAGAGTTCAAGCAACCAACTAAACAATAGCTCTTTAAAAAGATAAGCATGAAAGTTAAGAGCTAAGCATGATAGTAGCTATTAAAAGACAAAGAACACACACAGCAAAAGATAGACATGAAAATTCTATGTTATGTTCTAGGTAGAAGTGGAGCGTGTTTCTCTCCCACATAAAGAAAGCTGAGTTCCGACTCGTTATGAAAAGCTAAAGAAAACTAAAAAGGAAAACTAAAAGCAAGACGCTCCAAGCATAGCACATAACACATGAAGTGATTAAAATATAGTGGAACGATAGACTAACTGATAATGTTGATGGAGAAGGGGATGCACGGGGGTATCCCCAAGCTTAGACGCTTGAGTCTCCTTGAATATTTCTTGGGGGTGCATGGGGGCATCCCCAAGCTTGAGCGTTTGACACTCCTGGATCTTTTTATCATCTTCCCTCGCACACTTGAAAACTCCCTTCATACATAACTCATCATAATCTGATTAGCGAGGTTAGTACCCTTAATAAAATAATTGTTCCTTGCTGGAAATAAAGATATTCTTGAAGGTCTACTGTTTCTCAAGATTGCCAAAAGGTTTTTGCAAAGAAAAAGCAAGCTCTAGGTTTGCAAAATGAAGGAAAGGCAAAACATGACAGAATCTGTGAAAAACAGAACAGTAGGTAGTAAATGATTTTTTCGGGGCACTTCTGCAACTCTAATAAAAAAACTCAAAACAGACGCACGAAAGACAATTATATAGAGCACGCTTTCGAAAAAATTCAGACCAAAAAGATGATCTGGTGATTTTATACGAATTTTTCTATCCAAGGACAAAATCTGTTTCCTGGACAACACGTCACAAATTTTGAACTTTCTTGCAATCAGAGGCTACACTTGGCACAAAATTGAAAAGCAAATATACAATGATGATGCTACTGTAGTAAACAACATCAAGACACAACAAAAGCAAAATAAAATTTATTCATGTGGGCTGCCTCCCAAAAGCGCTTTCTTTTATGCCTTTAAGCTAGGCATAATGCATAGAGATCAAGTCTTATCAAGAGTAAAAGAATAGCTAGCCCGTATAACGGACTCAAAAGGTAACTTAATCTTCTTTCGAGGGAAGTGTTCCATCCCTTTCTTGAGAGGAAACTGGAATTTTATATTCCCCTCTTTCATGTCAATGATAGCACCAACGGTGCATAGAAAAGGACGTCCCAAAATAATTGGACACGAAGGTTCACATTCAATGTCCATAATAGTAAAATCAACGGGAACATAATTGTCATTGACAATGATAAGAACATCGTCGATCCTCCCCAAAGGTTTCTTTATGGAAGAATCAACGAGACGAACACCAAAAGAACAAGAATCAAAAGGTTTCAATTTAAGCATATCATATATTAGGTACTAGCACCAACATCACATAAAGCATAGCAAGAGAAGTTATTCAACTTAATTTTAATCATAGGATCCCAACTATCTTCTAGCTTTCTAGGTATGGAGGCTTCTACTCTAAGTTTCTCCTCCCTAGCTTTGATAAGAGCATTAGTGATATGCTCTGTGAAGGCAAGGTTAAGCGTGCTAGTGCGTGGGTCTCTAGACATCTTGTGAAGGAAATCAATAACTTCAGTAAGAGTGAAATTATCAAAATCAAGGTCACTACTATCAAGTAATGTGGTAGTGGTGTCCTTTAGGTTCACTTGTTTGGTAGTTTCTATAGTCATAGCATCACCATTAATAGGTCCAATGGGACCAGGAGTGCATTGGGTGCTAAGAGTTTGGATATCCTCAACAACTTGGATAGTAGCGACAGTGTGGTGGGTAGGAAGGCTCTTAATTCTATCTTCTTCCTCCCTTTCTCTAGCCCATCTCTCTTTAAGTTCAGCCATCATCCTAATATTTTCATTAATTTGCACTTGAATAGCATTCATAGGAGTAACCTTCCTCTCTTCAAGAGGAGAAGTTCTAATTTTAAGCAATTCTACCTCATTGGCTAAATTGTCTACCTTCAAAGAGAGATCACCTAGTTTGTTTAGTTTTTCTTCTACACTATTATTAAAAGCTTTTTGGGTAGTGATGAAATCTTTAAGCATAATCTCTAGTTCAGTAGTGGAGTTCTTGGTGCTAGGATAAGCATTGTTGTTCCCATAGGAATTAGAGGGGAACGGTCTAGGATTGCTACCAAAATTACTCCTATAAGCATTGTTATTAAAATTATTTCTAGAGATAAAGTTCACATCTACTTGTTCTTGAGCAATCAAAGAATTTAAAGGAACATCACGAGGATCAACAGAAGATTGCTTCGAAAGTAGAGACATGATCAAGTCAACTTTTTCATTTAGGGAGGAAATCTCCTCGACAGAGTTTACCTTCCTACCTGTTGGAGCGCGCTCGGTGTGCCATTGGGAATAGTTGGTCATCATCTCATCGAGAAGCTTTGTGGCAGCACCAAGTGTAGTTGACATAAAAGTTCCTCCCGCGGCAGAATCTAACAAGTTCCGCGAGGTAAAGTTCAAACCTGCATAAAAAGTTTGGATAACCATCCAAGTAGTCAAACCATGAGTAGGGCAATTCTTGATAAGAGATTTCATACGTTCCCAAGCTTGGGCAACGTGTTCATTATCCAATTGTTTAAAATTCATTATGTTACTTCTTAGTTGGATAATTTTAGCAGGTCGATAGTATTTTCCAATAAAAGCATCTTTGCACTTGTCCCATGAATCTATGCTATTTCTAGGCAAAGACTGAAACCAAATTTTAGCTCCTCATCTCAAGGAGAAAGGAATAAGCTTAAGCTTAACAATATTACCATCTATTTCTTGGTACTTTTGCATATCACAAAGTTCAACAAAATTGTTTAAGTGTAAAGCAGCATCATCTCCAGCACCGGAGAATTGATCTTTCATGACTAAATTCAGTAAAGCAGGTTTAATTTCATACGAAGGTTGTGAAGTGGCAGGTGTAGTGATAGGTGTGCAGATAAAGTCATCGTTGTTGTGACTAGTGAAGTCACACAACTTGGTGTTCTCGGTGGAACCCATAGTAGCAAGCAAGCAAGATAACTATTTTTGTGATTTTCGATAAAAGATACTAAAGCAAAACTGAAAGGTACACTAACAAGACTAATAAGCAAAGGTAAAAGATAGCGTGCAACTCCCCTATCCTGAAGAGTGGAGTTCCCCGGCAACGGCGCCAGAAAACTTTGCTTGATGGCTTCTCGCCCCTCGTTGGTTACCCCAAGTGGAAGGTTTGAGATGCAGTGTAGCGGAAGTTTTCCCTTGGCAATACCAAGGATCGATTTCCCTGAGACTCCCAGTTTCAACAAGAAGGTGTCAACTGCTAACGGCGCAAGATATTAGCAATCAACGTGGACCTGCACACAGATACAAATAACTTTGCTCCCAACGAGTATAGAGAGGTTGTCAATCCCTCCGGCCTTGTAGTTTACAAAGGATCAAACACAAATGATAGTAGTGATAGATATTGCTGCAATAGTAAGTAAAAGCGGAAGGTAAATAGCGGATGTGATCAATGATGGTAATATGGACCGGAGTCTCATGATGTTCACTAGTGATGTCTCTCTCCCAAAAGACGATAAAACAGCTATGTGAGGTAAACGAATTACAACTGGGCAATTGACAGGACCATGTGTGCAAACCAATGCTGACTACATTGCAAGAAAGGTAGAGGTTCAAAGCATGGGCGGTACGCCGAGGTAAGTAGACCGAAATCCATCTGCATCTACTACTAATCATCCACCTTGAGATATCTATCCAGAACATATCGCTGGTATTAAGTTGCGAGTCCCACCCATAGTGTAAACTCAAAGCAACAGACAACTGCATTAAAAGAACTTTGCGTAAAGTAAACAATCCTTGCACCCGCGGGCACAAGCACCGTTGTTTTCCCCCTTGTGGCAACAGCACATCCCCTAGACTCATGTTTCTGTCACTCAAGCTAGTCATCGAGGGGCATGAACCCACAATCAAGCATAACGTTCCCTCTTGGAGTCACTACCTACTACTTGGCCAAAGCAATAAATAACAATGGAGAACATGCAAGAATTACTTATGAACATAAATATAAAAGAGGTGAATCAAATATATTACTCAAACACAATCTGAACATAATCTCATAATCCATCGGATCCCAGCAAACTCATCATAGCAACAGCATAAGGATTACATATGTGCCTCGATCATGTAGGGCAGCTCACGAGGACTAATTAGTGAAGCACAAGAACGAGAGGAGAACATCACATAGCTACTGGTCATGGACCTATGTTCCAAGGGAGACTACTCACAACTCATCCGGGAGGCGTCCATGGTGGTGGAGAGGCTCCCGGTGGTGATCCTCCCCTCCGGCAGGGTGCCGGGAAGAGTTCTCCTGGTGCTCCCGATCTTGCAAGCGCGGCGGCAGCAGAACAGAGATGAGATCGCGAAAAAGGGTTCCCGTCTCGAGGGTTTCGGGAGACGGTATAAATATATGCCAAAGGGGGGCATCAGACGAGGCTCGGGGGGCCCAGGCGCCCCCCCGGCGCGGCCAGGGGGGGCCGCGCCACCAGGGCGCCTGGAGCCGTGGTGGCCCCCCCTCCGGCTGTGCTTCGGGTGCCTGGTAGCTTCTGGAACGCTGATTTTTTATATAATTTTTCCGGGATTTTTCTGGCAGTTCTCGTAATGTGAAAACCTGAAATACAAAAACAGCCGAAAACAGAAACTGGCACTGGGGTGCACTGAGTTAATAGGTTAGCCCAAATATGATCAAAAGTGTATGGAAGTGTATAAATATCATAGCAATATCACCCAAAAGAGGCATGGAGCAAGCATAAATTATAGATACGTTTTGGACGTATCACATGAGCAAATTGTGAATCATTTTCAACATCATTGAGTCACTTTGACAATTGCATTGAATTTGTGCCACCATCCTAACCAAGCTCCTCTCAAAGCCTTACTTGTGTAGGTGTGAGAATCAACACGAAGTGGTACCAATAGTGCTATTTCTGGGTTATATTATTGAGTGATCATTGATCCATTTTCAACTTCGGTTAAAGTACTTTGGTATCGTCTTCTCCTTTCTCCCAATCACACTCTTGCTTGCAATGATGGGTAGGCCAAGTACATCTTCGAACCCGCTCTTCGATGATCCCCAAGAATCGAACAACTACGTCACCAAACTACATCTTTTTGGTGTACAACGAGCTCTACACCAAGAGAGTGAAGCTATGCGCGAGCACATTGAGCAAGTCGCCGCCGACGCAAGACAATTTGAAGCAAGAACAAGAGAGCAATTCAACATCATCAACACCAACATGTCTACCCAATTCAATGAGCTTCGGACTTTGATAGTCAACCGACACTCCTCATCCACATCTTCTCAAAGACGAAGCCGCTCAAGTCGCCACACCTACTCTACGGACGGCTCAAGTACCCCTACATCAAACACTCTTCGTCAAGCCGCCCGTCAAGCTCGACATGACAACCAGAACCCCCTTCACGACAAGAGCTCCCAAGAGCTATTTGAAGAGCAAGAAAGTTGACATCGTCAAAACTAAGCTACACTTGAGCAAGCACAAGAACGGCAACGACTACGCCAACAACAACAAGAGCGAGCGCGTCAACATCAAGAAGAAGAAGATGCCTAAGCTCATCGTCAAGCACAACAACACCGAGAAGCTCAAGCTCTTGAGGCGCAACGAGCATTACGTGATTCACATCGCAATGTGGCAGCTCGCACTCGACACACTCGTCAAGAAGAGGATTTCCTTCGCAATGAGATGCAAGAGAGGCGCCACCAAGCAGGAATGCAAGACGAAGTTCCTCCTCAACAAGAGCAACAAGAAACACAAGCTCGACAAGAACCACAAGCTCGACAAGTACACCATGACAGTGACCATCCATTCCGCCAAGAGCAACATGAGATTGACAATCGTCACAATCAAGAACACCCTCACCATAGGCAAGCAAACAATGAAGAGCACCGCTATGGCAAGCTCAAGTTCACCATGCCAAAGTTTTTCGGAAGCATTGATCCCGAAGACTACCTCTCATGGGCATTGAAGGTTGACAAGATCTTCCGCTTACACAACTTTGATGAAGAAAAGAAGATTGCAATGGCCTCCCTTGAGTTCCAAGACTATGTTCTCATTTGGTGGGAGCAAATCATCAAGAGAAGAGAAGCAAAAGGCGAACCTCCTATCACTACTTGGGCTCAAATGAAGGAAGTCATGAGAGCACGCTTCGTGCCAACACACTACAACCGTGACTTGTTCAAGAAGCTACAACTCCTCAAGCAAGGTACCAAGTCTGTTGAAGAGTACTACAAGGAAATGGAGATTGCCATGATACGCGCAAACATCACGGAAGATGAAGAACAAACGATGGCGAGATTCTTGAATGGACTAAACTATCCTATCAAGAAGATTGCGTACTTTCAACCCTACACGACCCTCCTTGAGCTAGTACACCAAGCAACCAAAGCGGAGCGACAAGTTCAAGAGGACTACAAGTACTCCAAGTTCAACTCCAAGAATTCCGGCTCCTACAACCAAGCTTCAACGACTTCGGCTACTCCTACCTCTACCAAGCCATCTACAAACTTCGGTGACAAGTCAAGCTACAAGAATGCGACTACATCAAGTCGTCCACCTACTACGAGCAACTTCAAGCCAAGAACTTCATCTTCTACAACCCCAACCGAGGACAACTCCAAGATGAGTTCCATCAAATGTTTCAAGTGCCAAGGGCGCGGCCACAAGTCATTTGAGTGCAAGATCGTTCGAACAATGATCATCAATGATGACGGATCCTATGACTCAATTAGCGACGATGAGATGGAAGGCCTTGAACATGTAGCTATGCATCGACAAGTGAATGAAGATGAAGACCATCAAGTGTTTTGCGACAATGACTCGAGTCCCAATCTCGTTGTCTCCAAGGTCTTGACACTCCAACATCAACAAGATGACGACCAACGATGTCACATTTTCCATACCAAGGCCGACATCAATGGACGTTCCATCAAGGTTATCATTGATGGAGGAAGTTGTCATAACTTGGCAAGCGAAGAGCTATGCGACAAGCTACAATTGGTCAAGACGAAGCACCCTCATCCCTACAAGGTCCAATGGCTTAACGACGCCGGAATTCTTCGAGTCGAGCACACCGTGCAAGTCTCCTTCAAGATAGGCGCCTACGAGGACACACTTGAGTGTGATGTGGTCCCTATGTCCGTGTGCCACCTTCTACTTGGACGACCATGGCAATACGATCGTGGAGTCACACACAATGGACGGACCAACCACTATAGCTTCAAGATGAAGGGCAAGGAATTCGTGCTACGTCCAATCTCTCCAAGTCAAGTAGCCGCCGACAAACACTTACCTACCAAACATCATGGAGAGAATGGTGAGAGAGTGAGCCACCAAAAGGAGAGTGACAGCCACAAGCCAAATATGAGCGACTCCACGATGAGTGACAAGAAACAACTAGTGCTATTTGCCACCAAAAGTGAGATGAGAGAAGTGTGTGAGAACCCCCTCGAGTGTATTTCACCTTGTGCTTTTATGCAAAGGGGAAGCCAAATCTACTAACACTTCACCACCTCTACCTTTAGTGTTGTCTCAATTGTTGCAGGAATTCTCGGACGTCTTTCCCGATGAGCTACCTCCGGGTCTACCTCCACTTCACGTAATCGAACACCGCATCGACCTCATTCTTGGCGCACCACTTCCAAAGAAGGCTCCTTACCGCGTCAACCCCGAGGAAACCAAGGAGATGCAATGGCAAGTACAACAACTCATCGACAAAGGTCATGTACGTGAAAGCTTGAGCCCTTGTGCCGTTCCGGTTATTCTCGTGCCTAAGAAAGATGGAAGTTTTCGCATGTGCTCCGATTGTCGCCCGATAAACGCTATCACCGTTAGATACCATCACCCTATCCCACGCTTAGACGACATGCTTGATGAATTATGTGGTGCCACAATCTTTTCAAAAATTGATCTTAAAAGTGGTTACCACCAAATTTGCATTCAAGAGGGTGATGAGTAGAAAACGGCTTTCAAAACCAAGTTTGGGTTATATGAGTGGTTGGTCATGCCAATGGGTTTATCTGAAGTGCTCGGTTCATTTATGCGTCTCATTCATTTCGTTCTCCGACCCTACATAGGCGTCTTTGTAGTGGTTTATTTTGACAACATCCTCGTGTTTAGCAAGTCGCTTGAGGACCATGTGACACACATCCGTATGGTTTTATAAACCCTTCGGAAAGAGCGCTTGTATGCTAACATGGATAAATGCACCTTTGGAGTTGACAAGGTCGTTTTCCTAGGATTTGTCATTTCTTACCAAGGTGCTCACGTTGATGAAACTAAAATTGAAGCAATTAAAACTTGGCCACAACCAACGAATCTCCAACAAGTGTGTAGCTTTCTTGGTTTAGCCAGTTTCTATCGACGTTTTGTGAAGGACTTTAGCACAATTGCTATGCCTCTTCACGCCTTGAGCAAGAAGAACGCACCCTTCATTTGGGGTCCTTCGCAAGACACCGCGTTCAATGAGCTTAAAAGCTTGCTTACGCACGCACCACTCCTTGCCCTACCAAACTTTGACAAACCTTTTGAGATTCATTGTGACGCTAGCGGTACCGGCATAGGTGGCGTGCTAATGCAAGAAAAACGCCCAATTGCGTACTTTAGCGAGAAGCTATCCGGAGCGCAACTTAACTACCCCATATATGATAAAGAGCTATATGCCTTGGTGAAAGTTTTGCGTGTTTGGGAACATTATCTTAGGCCTCATGAATTCATTCTTCATACGGACCATGCGCCGCTTAAGTATCTCAAGGGTCAAACTAAGTTAAACAAGCGTCATGCTAAATGGAGTGAGTTCATTGAGTCTTTCCCCTATGTCATCACATACATCAAAGGCAAAGAGAATGTTGTGGCGGATGCGCTTTCCCGCAATGCATGCTTGTTACACAACTTGAGTTGAATGTTATTGGCTTTGAGCACATAAAAGATTTATACGAGCATGATCCTTTCTTTGCAAATCCGTATGATAAGTGTTTGACTCACACTTCTTGGGAACTTTACAACATAAAGGATGGATATCTTATGAGAGCTAGCAAACTTTGCATTCCCGAGTCTTCGCTTCGTTTGCTCCTTTGGCAGGAATCTCATGGAGGAGGACTCATGGGACACTTTGGACGCGAAAAGACATTTTCTACGCTCTCCGAGAACTACTTTTGGCCCAAGATGCTTCGTGACGTCTCCCCGTCAACAACCGATGCTCTACATGTCACAAAGCTAAGTCAAAAGCTCAATCTCATGGTCTTTACATGCCACTTCCTATTCCATACCATCCATGGGAAGACATAAGCATGGACTTTATACTTGGATTGCCTAGGACTCAAAATGGCAAAGATGCCGTGTTTGTTGTCGTGGATAGATTCTCTAAAATGGCTCATTTCATTCCTTGTCACAAGATCAACGATGCTTCACATGTTGAAAATCTCTTTTGTAGGGAAATCATTCATCTACATGGAGTACCCAAGACGATTGTGTCGGACCGGGACGTCAAGTTCTTGAGCTACTTTTGGAAGACTCTATGCGCCAAACTCGGCATCAAGCTCCTCTTCTCTTCGGCATATCATCCACAAACCGACGGCCAAACAGAGGTGACGAACCGCACACTTTCGACGCTTCTTCGCGTGTTGATCAAGAAGAACATCAAGGAATGGGAGCAATGCTTGCCCATCGCCGAGTACGCCTACAATCGCGCAAGACATTCAACTACCGGCAAGTCCTCCTTTGAGGTCGTCTACGGCTTCAACCCGTTGTCCCCATTGGACATCCTACCTCTACCGCTACAAGAGCGCATCAACATGGACGCAAGTGCACGAGCAAGCTATCTCAAGAAGGTGCATGAAGATACAAGGGAAACGATCGAGCGACAAGTCAATTGCCTCACCACCAAGCTCAACGTCAACAAGGCACCAATGGTGTTCCAACCGGGAGATCTCATATGGCTTCATCTTTGAAAGGACCGCTTCCCCAACGAACGCAAGTCCAAACTACTACCTCGAGCCGACGGACCTTTCAAGGTGCTAGCATGCTACAACAACAACGCCTACAAGATCGATAGTCCACGATACAAGTACAACGTGAGCAATACCTTCAACATCAAGGACCTATCTCCTTTCCATGGTGATGAAGATTTCGATCCGAGGTCGGATCTTTCCCAAGGGAGGGGAGATGATGCAGAGCATCCCAAGGTCATCCCCATGGACATACCGTCGACTCACCAAGTGCCCAAAGGACCAATGACACGAGCCCGTGCAAGAGCTCTCGAAGCCGAGGTGAACTCGCTCCTTTATCAATTTCCTCTCGAGTCACATGGGACATGGCTTCTACCCTCATCAGAAACTCTATGCATACTCAGGTACTTGGATGAAGGCCACGGGACAGCTCTGCACAGTGGACAAGGCGGCGGGATCGACAAGTGCTTGGAACAAGAAGAAGTGCGACTGAAGACGCTACAGGCACCGGACGTCTGGCCCCTACCGGACGACCGGTCATCCCCAGGCATCGGACGTCCGACGATCACCGGACGACCGGCGACTCCCAGACGACCGGACGACCGGAGGCCACCGGACGTCCGTGACACCGACTACAGAACGTAATTAGCGGAAATCCGAGGAGTACCGGACGTCCGATCCTTCCCGAGCCACCGGACGTCCGGTGACCCAGCGGACGTCCGACCCGACGGCATCACCCCATGTAATATATACTCGTTGACTTCCTTCGTCCTAGGTAGCTGTAGGATAGCTCATTTGAGACCTTCTTGTGGTTCATCTCCTCGAGAGTGACTGCGGCCCTCTTCGGAGAAGATCCATACGGATTCAAGACCTCCTTCATGGAGAAGATCCCAAGGGATAACCCAAGACCTCCTCCGGGAGAAGACTATCTGTGTACCACCGTTGTTGACTATGGATCATGTGTCTTGATATGTATCGCGAATCTAGCACCTGTGTGACCATCTTTGTGTTGAATTGAGTGTTTCCTCTCGTGTTCCCATTCGTGTTTCCTTTGTGTTCTTCGTGTTCCTCGTGGGATTCATCTCCTTTTCATGAAAGATTGGCCTAGCACGGGTTGACCCCACATCACAAAAGCAAATCGACCGCCAGCACACACCTACACGCACGCTTCGTTCAATGGTCACGGTAGACCAGATGACTGGTCAACAGTTGAAACTTTTTTTAAAAGCCATGAATGTCAGAAATGTTCACGGACTTAAAAAACACAATTTTTTTAAAAAGGTTCATGAATTTTAAAAAACAGGTTCATGGAATTTCAAAAAAGTACAACGAATTTGAAAAAAAATAGTAATCTATATCTATACCAATATAAAAAGACCAAGTGGGGCAGATCCAACAGATCTCGACCATCCATTAGCGTTAATCCGACAATCTTTATTGTCCTAATGGTGAGCAACTAAACACGTTTAGCGCTAAACGTGTTTACTGCTAATCAATCCTTTCTCTCCCCCGATCACCTTCCTTACACACCCTTTCACACGAAAGGAAACTGCCACATCAAAACATGTTTACTGCTAATCAATCCTTTCTCTCCCCGATCACCTTCCTTACGTACCCTTTCACATGAAAGGAAACTGCCACATCAAAGCGTCGCACGATCCCCTTCCTTGCGTACCTTTTCACACGAAAGGAAACTGGCATCGCGAACCATCGTGCGATCCCCTTCCTTACGTACCCTTTCACATGAAAGGAAAGTGACACAGTGGACAGCGCCACAGCGTCGCCCCATCATCTTGCTTCAGCGACGCACGCCGCCCCCATCGCCTTGACCTGCAGCACCTTCAAGGATGCCTCCCCTCACATCTCTGTGCCGCCTCTACCCATCGCCTTTGCGTGGCCTCGGTCGGAGCGACGCCATCACAACTTCAAGAACGCCGGCTGTCGGGGACGCCGCCTAGACCGCCTGGCCGACCAGCGGGGGCGCGTCGGAGGCACCGCCGGGACTGCACATCGCTGTCGGATCTGTCAGGGACGCCACATGGCTGTTCGTTGGCGTCGGGCCATTGGACCATCATGGACACTGCCTGGACCGCCTGCCCGTCCCTCTCCATCGGGCCTAAGTCGTCAGCACCGCCATCAGGGGACACGCCACTGTCAAACATGCAGCTGCGGGGCCATAGGTCTTTTATCTCTGCTTTCTTCATTTCTTCCGGAGAAGATTGATTCATGTTTCACTAAACAGAAAAGCAGCCTGTATACACTAAAAACTGAACCCAAATCAGGCTTCGTAAAACTGAACCAAAAGCATTCTTGTGTGCACACATTCAACAGTTATGAAGCTTCATTAACAACGTCCGCATATTAAGATTTACGTATATCTTCAAGCCGGATTAAGATTACATGTGTGTTGCACGTGCGTATTTACTAGTCATGAAAAAAGTTCATTGACTTCAAGAAAACTCCACTAATTTGAAAACAAGTTTATCACATTTGAAAAAAAAGTTCATCAATTTTGAAAAATGTTCATCTTTACCTATTAAAGGGAGGAGACTTTCATAGTTCTCCATCCATCACCCTTTTATAAAGATTGACGACTGAAGATTTAAAAGGAGGAAAATTGAGCTTCTATTCGGCCTGCAGACCCAAGAAAACGATTCGTAGGGGCCTGCAGAGTGCAGACGCACGGACGGGAAAACACCGATGCATACATCACCGCACACCCAGGGAGACTTGATCAGCCCAGCCCAAAAACGAACACCGTCTGCCAAATTCCATTTGTTTCCATACCTTATGTAGGTCAAATTGTACGTACGTGTCTTATTTGGGCTTGGTTACAAACTCTAATGGTACTGTTTCTACTCATCGGTCGTCTTCCAAGCGCAGCCACTGCCAGCCTACCACATCTCATCATCGGCGACGACCCTGCCCCTAGACGTGACCCACAACGATGATCTTGCAACGGTTGCCAAACCACGACGCCGCCCCAATTTTCCCTTGACTGCCGCCAATGCTTGCGCTGCAGGCTGAAGCCGTCGTCGCCCCCTCCATGGTCTCCTCATGCCTCGAGCGGATCTCCGCCAAGTTTCTGTCTACCGTGCATCCCCAGTCGTCACTTTGGCAAGTACTCTGAGGCTCGCCTCGCCATAAGATTTTCGAGCTTGAGAAGACCATGGTGTCATGTGGTGCCAAGTACGAGTCACTCTACGACCGGAAGGCGGAGGCCTTGGCGTACAATGATAAAGTCGCCAACGAACACGTTGCACGGCCCATCCTTCCCGAGCTGATTGGGTACACCTCCAAGTTTGGATGGACACCGTGTCACCAGCGCACTGCCCGACTTCATATTTGTTTTAAAGAAGACCGAGTCATCGAGGAGGGCCTCAAGATGCCGATGTGGGGGGACTAGGATGGCCTATGGCATCGCATACATAGTCTATAGAAGGTCATGGATGTATCACTAATTCACTATGGACTCCCCCAAACAGCGGATGCACAACTTTTGTAGCCCTGGTAATTAAGTATCGAATGCCATGAGAAATTGAAGAAGGGTGGAGACGGCTAGCTTGGTTGGGTTCTCCACGAAATGCCCATATAACTGGCTATGGCGATGGTGACTCAGGGTGTGTTTGGTAGCCTGCACGAAGAGTGTATAGGCCCAAAAGTTCCCTATCCGACCCACTTTTCTTTGTTTGGTAGACTGTATGGGCTCCCTTGGACATAGTCCAACTGATGCAAAAAAGGGCCTTGGCATAGCTGGATTGAAGCACCCCCCACAGGCCTGCTGGGTCGAGCTAAGCTGAGATAGCGCTGGGAAAAAATCTCTCCCCGACCCACTTTCGTCGAACGACCACCCCGAGCGACCAGCCCAGGCGCGACCCCTCCCCCCCTCCCCTCGCGCGACCCCCTGCCCCTCCCCTCGAGCGACCCAGGAACCCTAGCCGCCAGCGCTCCCCGCCGCCGTTCCCCTCGCGCTACCCCGCCGCCGTTCCCCTCGCCCTTCAATCCCCTGCCGTCGTTCCCCTCGCAATCCCCCGTCGCCGGTCCTCTCCTTCTTCAACACTCCGTCGACGTGAAGAAGCTGTGTACCTCGCCACCGCCCCGTCCTGCGCCTGGCCGGTCCTCCACTCGCCGTCGCCGCCGCCGGAGTGGATCCTCACACGGGAGAGGTAGGAGATCCGACCCTTCCTTCCATTCCCCCGCCTTCCTCGTCTCTTCCTTCCCTCATCCTTCTTGTTGTACAGAGAACCAGATCAGATCCGAGTATGGTTAATTGGAATATGTGGGGATTGGATTGTATGTGCTGTCTATTTTCTGTAGAGAGATCCTACTATGGTTAACACAAAATATTATGCATGAAGGAATTTATTGAACTATTTATCTTCTGTTCATTGTTTGCAATGTTGAAATAATTGTGGTGTGCTAAGTTTACTGTTATTTGTTTGTATTATCATAGATGGATGAATTGGCAAGAAAAAGAAGGCAACTAATTGTGAGAGGAGCCGGTCTAGTGGCTGGATTGTATGCATACATGATGGTCATGTTTAGAAGATCTAGGCAACAATCACCAAGGATAACCGTGGGCAGCATGGCCGATCGTGCCATATCTAGAGAGTCAAATTTGAGATACATTTATCACTCTAGTGACATAAATTGTTCAAATCAACTCAGAATGAGAAAAGCTCCGTTTTTCAGTTTGTGTACTATATTTAGAGAGAGAAATTTGTTGTTGGATAGCATCCATACTTCTATTGAGGAACAAGTTGCCATGTTTCTTTACGTAGTTGGCCATAACCAAAGGTATAGGACACTACAACCTATCTTTAGAAGATCTATCGAAGTCATTAGTAGGTATTTTAAGGCAGTGCTTTATGCTGTTGGGGAGTTGAGAGATGAAATGATTCGGCCTCCCTCCAACCATTGCCATCGTAAAATACAAGAAAGCACCCGCTTCAATCCATATTTCAAGGTAAATGTTTTATTCAAACAAAGACAAACAATTGATTGGAGCTTATGAATAATAACCATTTGTCTTTATTAATTAGGATTGTGTTGGAGCAATAGATGGGACTCATGTGCTTGCTAGAGTCCCAAAAAGTATCTCAGCTGCCTTTAGGGGTAGAAAGGAGGGGACTACCCAAAATGTGATGGCCGCGGTAGACTTTGATCTAAAGTTTACCTATGTACTTGCGGGTTGGGAGGGGTCAACTCACGATGCCCTCATACTTGCAAATGCATTGGAGAGGGAAGATGGGTTGAAAGTTCCTACAGGTAATAAATTAGAGCCTACTACCTAAGTATATTAATATTTCTACCCATAGCTAATAGTTGCTTGTTCATAGGAAAATTCTTCCTTGTTGATGCGGGGTATGCTGTGAGGCCGGGTTTTCTTCCACCATACCGTGGCACGAGGTACCATTTGAAAGAGTATGGTCGAGGGAACCATCCTCAAAATGCCAAAGAGTTGTTCAACTTAAGACACTCTTCTTTGAGGACATCGGTTGAGAGGGCTTTTGCTGCGTACAAAAACCGTTGGAAATTTGTGTACAATAAGCCATTCCATGGTTACAAGACCCAAGTCAAAGTAGTGCTAGCTTGTGCAATTCTTCACAATTGGGTACTTCAATATGGTGAGGATGAATATTTCCCGCCCGAGGAAACATGGGATCCAGAACCCGATGATGATGATCCCAATGATATTGTCCATGACAATCATTCTTGGGCTCAAAAGCGAGATGAATTTGCAAATCATATGTGGGCGAATAGAGGGCCAGCAAACATTTGATGTATCATGTGTCTTGTTGTAAAACAATTGATGTGTGACTTGGTGTTGTAAAACAATGGGTGTACTATTTTATTTATGTGCTCAAATATCAATTCTAGGTGCTGGAATATCATTTTTTTGGTGCTGGAATATCAATTCTAGGTGCTGGAATGTCATTTTTGGTGCTGTAATGTCATTTTTTGGAGCTGAAATATCAATTCTAGGTGCTGGAATGTCAATTTTTGGTGCTGGAATGTGTTTTTTATGTGCTGAAATATGTATTTGAGCTGCTGAAATATGTTTTTGTGGTGCTGGAATATCATTTTTATGTGCTGGGATGTGTTATTAACTTCTGGAACTTTTATTTTGTAGATGGATGATGACGTGCTGGAGGTTCCAACTGTTGGTGCTCTGCCCAAGAAGGCCCCCAAGGTCATGAATTGGACTCCGCCTATGTCGGCAATGATGTTGAAAGGTCTTTCAGAGGTGGCGGCAAGAGGTGCCAAGACTGACAAAGGATTCAAAGAGGCTGCAAAATTGAAAGTTGCAAAGTGTATATCTGCTCTCGTTGGTTATGACGTGTCTATTACTCAAGTGCACAATCATATTCGCAAGTGGCGGAATAGGTGGACAAGGATTGTTTACTTGAAGAGTTTAAGTGGGGCACTTTGGGATGATGACAAGAAGATGGTACTTCTAGAAGAACAACACTATTTGGGCCACACTCAGGTATGCATCATGTATCAACCCTTCTTGCCTGCTGAAATGAATAGATTTTATAGCTGGAATGAAGTTGTAGTCAATTACTCTTGTTGAACTGAGGGCCAAATTAGTTGCTTATGGTCATATGATGATGCTTGATTGCTGAAATGATGCCTTTGTTAATTACTAATGTTCAAACAATGGTGTTGTAGGATCATCCAACAGATGCTGAACTTCTCAATTCCCCACTTGAGAACTACAACTATATGGAAAATTGCTTTGCTAATAAGCAAGCCACCGGGAATTATGCAATGGCCACCGGTGTGCCACTGGGAACGCCTATTGTTGTGGAAGACAAAGATAAACCCCATGTCATGGAGGGGCATGGAACAACTGATGAGGTATTGCAACATCTTCATGGGTCTAATTCCGTACTTCCAACTGCTAGTGCCACTCAGGACCCTTCACCTACTTCAAATAAGAAGAGAAAGAGGGCATCAGGTTTGACTGAGGAGGACACAATCCAGTGCAGCAACATGACTGATGCTATGCGTGAGATTGCAAGTGCTATCAACAACACTTGCCATGCCGAAACACACCCTGACTTGTACAAGGCTGTCATGGACCTTGTTGTGTTTGATCAAAATGATCGCTTGGTTGTTCTAGATTATCTCACAGAACATAAGGCAAAAGGCCTCAACTTTGTGAAGATGAATGATGAAGCCCGTCAAGCATCGTTCAAACGTATCTTGAAAGCCAATCCTGATCTTCTTTGAGTTCGTGTTAGTCTGTTAGTCGTTGCTTGTTGAGACTACCCCTTTTGTAATGACTATTATAAAGTGTATTTCGAATGAGGTCATGTAATATGAATCTACTGATGCAGTACTAGAAATTATGGTTATTATGTCTAGTGTAATATGAATCTAGTGATGCACTACTACAATTCATGGTTATTATGTCTTATGTTAATTGCTGAATTTTTTTCTTTACATTATCATCATTCAGATTATGCTGGCATAGTAATGTTTATTGCTTGACTTGTTCAAATTATCTCATCGAACATATGGCAAATTATCTGTTCATGCAGCCTGCCTCATGCAGTCTACGAAACACGGTCTCAGCACACCATGTCTTCTCTGATGCAGGCTACCAAACACAGTCTCAGCTGAGCATGCATCAGTACATACATTGCTACCAAACAGCTGCAGTTGCATGTATTCGACATGTCTTGACTAGGCATGTCTCAAAGGGGAACAACTATGCTATGGTGGGAATAGCTACCAAACACACCCTCAAGGGACGGATGCATCGATCATGCTCTGCAAACAGTCAGGAATTGGAGTTGTACATGACTTCCCCGCCTCAACCCTCATCGCTTGATTGTGTTTTGTAGAACGTAGGTTGAAGGAGAGCCCAGCTTGATTGATTGATTGGAGATTGACTGACTGATGATTATACTGTAATTTTATATAATCACATTTTTTGGACAGCCAAAGACAATTGTAGGGCATTGCATGGTTTGCAGGGGGCGCCTAGATGTACCATCTAGGGATGAAGCAGGGAGCCAGGGGGCAGCAGCATGGTGGTGCTGGTTTACTAAATTCATGCGCGAGGTTGAAGGAGGAAACTGGGGCGGTGAGTAGATGTTGCACTCACGACACCGACCAAACCCTTAAAAGTAATGCGTCTTTAAAGCATTGTATTTTATTTTCAAGAATAGTGATTTTACACTGTAAAGTAGAATTATTATTTACACGATGGGTACTCATAGTGATGTTTTTCCTTGTGAGAACTTTTCACATTTGTCTAGGTTTTGAAAATTATGTTTTAAAGAATGGATAGTACATTTTGTGTAAATATTGAAGATGCTAATGCATGGTCTTTCTTTTCGCAATGTGTTGACACCGGAGTTGGATTGGGCTAATGCCACGTTGATTGAGAAGGTTGTATACCTCTGCGTTCTAGGTGACGCCGCTACCATTTGCCGCCCCTCCGAAGGAGGTGGCAGGCCATGCGCGGCTCCTGAGTGCACGCCACCTGCAGGCCGTTGGGGGTGCTCGGCTCTTTGCGCATTCCTCTGGGGCGACGATGGCGGGAATATGACGAGGGAGGATTGTTGGGGAACATAGTATTTCAAAAAAATTCCTACGATCACGCAAGATCTATCTAGGAGAGAAGCATAGCAACAAGCGGGGAGAGTGTGTCCATGTACCCTTGTAGACCGAAAGCGGAAGCATTTAGTAATGTGGTTGATGTAGTTGAACGTCTTCACTATCCAACCGATCCAAGTACCGAACGTACGGCACCTCCGTGTTCAGCACACGTTCAGCATGATGACGTCCCTCGAGCTCTTGATGCAGTTGAGGACGAGGGAGAGTTTCGTTAGCACGACAGCGTGGTGACGGTGATGATGAAGTTACCGGCCAGGGCTTTGCCTAAGCACTGCAACGATATGACCGAGGTGTGTAACTGTGGAGGGGGGCATCGCACACGGCTAAGAGATTGTTTGTTGTGCCTTTGGGGTGCTCCCTGCCCACGTATATAAAGGAGGGAGGGAGAGAGGTCGGCCTCCTAGGGCGCGCCAAGAGTAGGGGGTCCTAGTAGGACTTCCAAGTCCTAGTAGGAAACACTTTCCTATTCGGAGTAAGATAGAATGAAAGAGGGAAAGAGAGAGGGAGTAGGGAAAGGCAAGGGGGCGCCGCCCCTTCCCCTAGTCCAATTCGGACCCATGGGGGGCGCGCGCCACCTCCCCTTTGGCATGCCTCCTCTATTCCTGTATGGCCCAATAAGGCCCATTACTTCTCCCGGTGAATTCCCGTAATTCCCCGGTACTCCGAAAAATACCCGAATCACTCGATACCTTTCCGATGTCCGCATATAGCCTTCCAATATATGAATCTTTACCTCTCTACCATTTCGAGACTCCTCGTCATGTCAGTGATCTCATCCGAGACTCCGAACAAATTTCGGTCATCAAAATCACATAACTCATAATACTAATCGTCATCAAACATTAAGCGTGCAGACCCTACGAGTTCGAAAACTATGTAGACGTGACCGAGACACATCTCCAGTAAATAACCAATAGCGGAACCTGGATGCTCATATTGGCTCCTACATATTTTAGAAGATCTTTATCGGTCAAACCGCATAACAACATACATTGTTCCCTTTGTCATCGGTATGTTACTTGCCCGAGATTCGATCATTGGTATCATCATACCTAGTTCAATCTCGTTACCGGCAAGTCTCTTTACTTGTTCCGTAATACATCATCTCGTGACTAACTCATTAGTCATTTGCTTGCAAGGCTTATTATGATGTGTATTACCGAGAGGGCCCAGAGATACCTCTCCGACACTCGGAGTGACAAATCCTATTCTCGATCTATGCCAACACCACAAACACGTTCAGAAACACATGTAGAGCATCTTTATAATCACACAGTTACGTTGTGACGTTTGATAGCACACAAGGTGTTCCTCCGGTATTCGAGAGTTGCATAATCTCATAGTCAGAGGAACATGTATAAGTCATGAAGAAAGCAATAGCAATAAAACTAAACGATCATTATGGTAAGCTAACGGACGGGTCTTGTTCATCACATCATTCTCTAATGATGTGATCCCGTTCATCAAATGACAACACATGTCTATGGTTAGGAAACATAACCATCTTTGATCAACGAGCTAGTCAAGTAGAGGCATACTAGGGACACTCTGTTTTGTCTATGTATTCACACATGTACTATGTTTCCGGTTAATACAATTCTAGCATGAATAATAAACATTTATCATGATACAAGGAAATATAAATAACAACTTTATTATTGCCTCTAGGGCATATTTCCTTCAGTCTCCCACTTGCACTAGAGTCAATAATCTAGGTCACGTCGCCATGTGATTTAACACCAATAGTTCACATCGTCATGTGATTTAGCACTCTATAGTTCACATCGCCATGTGACCAATACCCAAAGGGTTTACTAGAGTCAATAATCTAGTTCACATCGCCATGTGATTAACACCCAAAAAGTACTAAGGTGTGATCCTGTTTTGCTTGTGAGAGAAGTTTAGTCAACGGATCTGTCTCATTCAGATCCGTATGTATTTCGCAAATTTCTATGTCTACAATGCTCTGCATGGAGATACTCTAGCCAATTGCTCCCACTTTCAATATGCATCCAGATTAATACTTAGAGTCATCTGGATTAGTGTAAAAGCTTGCATCGGCATAACTCTTTACGACAAACTCTTTATCACCTCCATAATCGAGAAACATTTCCTTAGTCCTCCAGTTACTAAGGATAATTTTTGACCACTATCCGGTGATCTACTCCTAGATCACTATTGTACCTCCTTGTCAAACTCATGGCAAGGTACATAACAGGTTTGGTACATAGCATGGCATACTTTATAGAACCTATGGCTGAGGCATAGGAATGACTTTCATTCTCTCTATATTTTTCTGCCGTGATCGGGCTTTGAGTCTTACTCAACTTCAAACCTTACAAATCAGGCAAGAACTCCTTCTTCGACTGATCCATTTTGAACTACTTCAAAATCTTATAAAGGTATGTACTTAATCGAAAGTCTTATCAAGCGTCTTGATCTATCTCTATAGATCGTGCCCAATATGTAAGCAGCTTCACCAAGGTCTTTTATTGAAAAACTCCTTTTAAACAATCCTTTATGCTTTACAGAAAATTCTACATCATTTCCGATCATCAATATGTCGTTCACATATACTTATTAGAGATGTTGTAGTGCTCCCACTCACTTTCTTGCAAATACAAGCTTCTCCAAAAGTCTGTATAAAACCATATGCATTAATCACCTCATCAAAGCGTATATTCCAACTCCGAGATGCTTGCACCAGTCCATAGATGGATCGCTGGAGCTTGCACACTTTGTTAGCACCTTTAGGATCGACAAAACCATCTGGTTGCATCGTATACAACTCTTCTTTGAGAAATCCATTAAGGAATGTAGTTTTGACATCCATTTGCCAGATTTCATAAAATGCGTCATTTGTTAACATGATTCGGACATACTTAAGCATCACTACGGGTGAGAAAGTCTCATCGTAGTCAACCCCTTGAACTTGTCGAAAACCTTTCGCAACAAGTCGAGCTTTGTAGATAGTAACACTACTATCAGTGTCTGTCTTCCTCTTGAAGATCCATTTATTCACAATGGCTGGCAAGTCAACCAAAGTCCACACTTTGTTCTTCATACATGGATCCCATCTCAAATTTCATGGCCTCAAGCCATTTTGCGGAATCTGGGCTCATCATCGCTTCCTCATAGTTCGCAGGTTCGTCATGGTCAAGTAACATGACCTCCAGAACAATGTTACCGTACCACTCTGGTGCGGATCGTACTTTGGTTGACCTACGATGTTCGGTAGTAACTTGATCTGAAGTTTCATGATCATCATCATTGGCTTCCTCACTAATTGGTGTAGGCATCACTGGAACTGATTTCTGTGATGAACTATTTTCCAATTCAGGAGAAGGTACAATTACCTCATCAAGTTCTACTTTCCTCCCACTCACTTCTTTCAAGAGAAACTCCTTCTCTAGAAAGGATCCATTCTTAGCAACAAATATATTGCCTTCAGCTCTGTGATAGAAGGTGTACCCAACAGTTTCTTTTGGGTATTCTATGAAGACCCATTTCTCCGATTTGGGTTTGAGCTTATCAGGTTGAAGCTTTTTCACATAAGCATCGCAACCCCAAACTTTAAAAAATGACAGCTTAGGTTTCTTGCCAAACCATAGTTCATACGATGTCGCCTCAACGGATTTAGATGGTGCCCTATTTAACGTGAATGCAGCTGTCTCTAACGCATAACCCCAAAAATGATAGTGGTAAATCGGTAAGAGACATCATAGATCGCACCATATCTAATAAAGTACGGTTATGATGTTCGGACACACCATTATGATGTGGTGTTCCAGGTGGCATGAGTTTGTGAAACTATTCCACATTGTTTTATTGAAGGCCAAACTCGTAACTGAAATATTCGCCTCTGCGATCAGATCGCATAATTTTTCTTGTTACGTTGATTCTCTACTTCACCTGAAACTCTTTGAACTTTTCAAATGTTTCAGACTTGTGTTTTATCAAGTAGATATAACCATATCTGCTCAAATTATATGTGAAGGTCGGAAAATAACGATACCCGCCGTGAGCCTTAACACTCATCGGACCGCATACATCGGTATGTATTATTTCCAATAAGTCAGTAGCTCGCTCCTTTGTTCCGTAGAACGGAGTCTTGGTCATCTTGCCCATGAGGCATGGTTCACAAGCTTCAAAATGATTCATAATCAAATGATTCCGAAAGTCCATCTGCATGGAGTTTCTTCATGCGCTTTACACCAATATGACCTAAACGGCAGTGCCACAAGTATGTTGCACTATCATTATCAACTCTGCATATTTTGGCTTCAATATTATGAATATGTGTATCACTACGATCGAGATTCAATAAACCATTCATAATGGGTGTATGACCATTGAAGGTTTCATTCATGTAAACAGAATAACAATTATTCTCTAATTTAAATGAATAACCGTATTGCAATAAACATGATCTAATTATATTCATGCTCAATGCAAACACCAAATAACATTTATTTAGGTTCAACACTAATCCCGAAGGTAGAGGGAGTGTGCAATGGTGACCGTATCAACCTTGGAATCACAACACACATCGTCACTTTGCCCATAACTAGTCTCTGTTCATTCTGCAAACTCTTGTTTGTAGTTACTAATCTTAGCAACTGAACCGGTATCAAATACCGAGGGGTTGCTATGAACACTAGTAAAATACACATCAATAACATGTATATCACATATACCTTTGTTTACTTTGCCATCCTTCTTATCCGCCAAAATACTTGGGGCAGTTTCGCTTCCAGTGACCAGTCCCTTTGCAGTAGAAACACTCAGTTTCAGTCTTAGGTCTAGACTTGGGCTTCTTCCCGGGAGTAGCAACTTGCTTGCTATTATTCTTGAAGTTCCCCTTCTTCCCTTTGCCCTTTTTCTTGAAACTAGTGGTCTTGTTAACCATCAACAATTGATGCTCTTTCTTGATTTCTACCTTCGTTGATTTCAGCATCACGGAGTGCTCGGGAATCATTTTCGTCATCCCATGCATATTGTGGTTCATCACGAAGTTCCAGTAACTTGGTGATAGTGACTAGAGAACTCTGTCAATCACTATCTTATCTGGAAGATTAACTCCCACTTGATTCAAGTGATTGTAGTACTCAGACATTCTAAGCACATGCTCACTGGTTGAGCTATTCTCCTCCATCTTGTAGGCAAAGTACTTGTCATAGGTCTCATACCTCTCGACATGGGCATGAATCTGAAATACTAATTTCAACTCTTGGAACATCTCATATGCTCTGTGATGTTTAAAATGTTTTTGAAGTCCCGGTTCTAAGCCGTGAAGCATGGCACACTAAACTATCAAGTAGTCATCATACTGAGCTTGTCAAACGTTCATAATGTCTGCATCTGCTCCCCCAATAGGTTTGTCACCTAGCGGTGCATCAAGGACATAATTCTTTTGTGCAGCAATGAGGATAATCCTCAGATCAAGGACCTAGTCTGCATCATTGCTACTAACATCTTTCAACTTAGTTTTCTCTAGGAACATATCAAAAACACACGGGAGCTATAACGCGAGTTATTGATCTACAACATAATTTTCAAATACTATCAGGACTAAGTTCATGATGAATTAAAGTTCAATTAATCATATTACCAAAGAACTCCCACTTAGATAGACATCCCTCAAGTCATCTAAATGATTACGTGATCCATATCAACTAAACCATGTCCGATCATCACGTGAGATGGAGTCATTTTCAACGGTGAACATCTTATGTTGATCATATCTACTATATGATTCACGCTCGACCTTTCGCTCTCCAGTGTTCTGAGGCCATGTTTGTACATGCTAGGCTCGTCAAGTTTTAACCCGAGTATTCTGCATGTGCAAAACTGTCTTACACCGTTGTATTTGAACGTAGAGCTTATCACACCCGATCATCATGTGGTGTCTCGGCACGACGGACTGTCGCAATGATGCATACTCAGGGAGAACACTTGTACCTTGAAATTTTGTAAGGGATCATCTTATAATGTACCGCCGTACTAAGCAAAAATAAGATGCATAATAAGATAAACATCACATGCAATCAAAATATGTGACATGATATGGCCATCATCATCTTGTGCTTTTGATCTCCATCTCCAAAACATCGTCATGATCTCCATCGTCACCGGCTTGACACCATGATCTTCATCGTAGCGTCGTGGTCGTCTCACCAACTATTGCTACTACTACTATCGCTAACTCATAGTGATAAAGTAAAGCAATTACATGGCTTTCGCAATTCATACAATAATGAGATAACCATAAGGCTCCTCTCGGTTGCTGATAATTTACAAAACATGATCATCTCATACAATAACGTATAACTCATCACGTCTTGACCATATCACATTACAACATGCCCTGCAAAAACAAGTTAGACATCCTCTACTTTGTTGTTGCAAGTTTTACGTGGCTGCTACGGGCTTAGCAAGAACCGTTCTTACCTACGCATCAAAACCACAACGATTTTTCGTCAAGTGTGTTGTTTTAACCTTCAACAAGGACCGGGCGTAGTCACACTCGATTGAACTGAAGTTGGAGAAACAGACACCCACTAGCCACATGTGTGCAAAGCACGGCGGTAAAACAGTCTCATGAACGCGGTCATGTAATGTCGGTCTGGGCCGCTTCATCCAAAAATACCGCCGAATCAAAGTATGACATGCTGGTAAGCAGTATGACTATTATCGCCCACAACTCATTGTGGTCTACTCGTGCATATCATCTGCGCATAGACCTGGCTCATGATGCCACTGTTGGGGAATGTAGTATTTCAAAAAAAAATCCTACAGTCACGCAAGATCTATCTAGAAGAAGCATAGAAACAAGCGGGGAGAGTGTGTCCACGTACCCTCGTCGACCGAAAGTGGAAGCATTTAGTAACGCGGTTGATGTAGTCGAATGTCTTCACGATCCAACCGATCCAAGTACCAAACGTACGGCACCTCCGTGTTAAGCACACGTTCAGCACTATGACGTCCCTCGAGCTCTTGATCCAGTTGAGGACGAGGGAGAGTTTCGTCAGCACGACGGCGTGGTGACGGTGATGATGGAGTTACCGGCGCAGGGCTTCGCCTAAGCACTGCAACGATATGACCGAGGTGTGTAACTGTGGAGGGGGGAACCGCACACGGTTAAGAGATTGTCTGTTGTGCCTTTGGAGTGCCCCCTGCCCACGTATATAAAGGAGGGAGGGAGAGAGGCCGGCCTCCTAGGGTGCGCCAAGAGTAGGGAGTCCTACTAGGACTTCCAAGTCCTAGTAGGAAACCCTTTCCTGTTCGGGGTAAGAGAGAAGGAAAGAGGGAAAGAGAGAGGGAGTAGGAAAAGGCAAGGGGGGCGCCGCCCCCTTCCCCTAGCCCAATTGGGACCCATGGGGGCGCCACCTCCCCTTTGGCCTGCCTCCTCTATTCCCATATGGCCCAATAAGGCCCATTACTTCTCCCGGTAAATTCTCGTAATTCCCCGGTACTCCGGAAAAAACCCGAATCACTCGAAACCTTTCCGATGTCCGAATATAGCCTTCCAGTATATGAATCTTTACCTCTTCACCATTTTGAGACTCCTCGTCATGTCCGTGATCTCATCCGGGACTCCGAACAAACTTTGGTTATCAAAGTCACATAACTCATAATACTAATCGTCATCGAACGTTAAGCGTGCAGACCCTGTGGGTTCGAGAACTATGTAGACATGACCGAGACACATCTCCGGTCAATAACCAATAGCGGAACCTGGATGCTCATATCGGCTCCTACATATTCTACGAAGATCTTTATCGGTCAAACCGCATAACAACATACGTTGTTCCCTTTGTCACCGGTATGTTACTTGCCCGAGATTCGATCGTTCGTATCATCATACCTAGTTCAATCTCGTTACCGGCAAGTCTCTTTACTCGTTCCGTAATACATCATCTCATGACTAACTCATTGGTCATTTGCTTGCAAGGCTTATTATGATGTGTATTACCGAGAGGGCCCAGAGATACCTCTTCGACACTCGGAGTGACAAATCCTATTCTCGATCTATGCCAACACCACAAACACCTTCAGAAGCACCTATAGAGCATCTTTATAATCACCCAGTTACGTTGTGACGTTTGATAGCACACAAGGTGTTCCTCCGGTATTCGAGAGTTGCATAATCTCATAGTCAGAGGAACATGTATAAGTCATGAAGAAAGTAATAGCAATAAAACTAAACAATCATTATGCTAAGCTAACGGATGGGTCTTGTCCATCACATCATTCTCTGATGATGTGATTCCGTTCATCAAATGACAACACATGTCTATGGTTAGGAAACATAACCATCTTTGATCAACGAGCTAGTCAAGTAGAGGCATACTAGGGACACTCTGTTTTGTCTATGTATTCACACATGTACTAAGTTTCCGGTTAATACAATTCTAGCATGAATAATAAACATTTATCATGATATAAGGAAATATAAATAACAGCTTTATTATTGCCTCTAGGGCATATTCCCTTCAAGGATGGAGCAGGAGGGAGGCAGGACGCCAGGTCGGAGTACGATAGCACTGGAGTCTTTGTCCCGCACTGTCGGCCCGCTGCCTCATCTTCCGTTCTTCCTCTCCCTCCCCGGCACCATCGTCACCAGCCTCTCCAAGGTGGTTGCCGAGGAGGGGCCATCCTCTCAGAGTATTCTCCTCTTTTCAGCAATCTTCTAGTGGGACCCTCGGCAGGCCTCCTTGTGGATTCCGGCTTCGTCCGCCCTGCCGCGTCTTGCTGGCCCTGCTGGCGGTGATTGGGTAACTACTCGCGCTGCTCCCTTCATCACCTCTCTGCCCAGGCGCTACTTTTGTCCCCTTCCCCTCTTGCCGTAGTACCTAGGAAAGGAGGGACATAGAAGGGGATTACGGGGCACTTATCTTTTTTTTCAATCTTAAACTTATAGGCACTTGGCAAATTTTAGTTCAAATAATGTAATCTCTTTTATCCATGTTTGTGTTCTGTAATATTTGTACTTGTTGATCAGCACATTAATGAAAAAAGATAAACCTTGCCGGGGACTCGTGAATGTAATGTGTCCATGCACAGGTGGGGTGCCTCTATACATTTAAGTAAACAAGTTTCCCCCGGCAGGCTACCTTGCCGGTACCCTCAGTCTTGTTGTCGCGGAGCTAGGCTTACCAGGCACAAGTCATGAAGAGGGACTAGCCCCCCGCCAATCCTTTTTCATCGAAGGCCACTGCGACCATCTTGACCGAAGCAACGTTCGGGTCGAAGGATGGGAGCACCTAAGTTTCGAAAGGCAGCGGAGTTTTCCTATGCACGAGTCCTTACAGAACACGTATGGATAAAGGAAAGGACTTATCTGTTTGGCTTGCCGGAGACTGCAATGTTGGCTTCTCTTTTCATCTCTCCTTGGGGAACCAAGTCCACTGCAGGAACCTGTGGTTTATGCAGATGAAAATGATGCCAAATGCAATCTTATCTACATGAACATGAG
Organism: Secale cereale; assembly: GCA_902687465.1. Classification (NCBI taxonomy): domain Eukaryota; kingdom Viridiplantae; phylum Streptophyta; class Magnoliopsida; order Poales; family Poaceae; genus Secale; species Secale cereale. Next base: position 189,259,123 of record LR738715.1, on the reverse strand, counting down.
ATGCTCATGATATGCTTGTGCATGCATGCAACTTGTCGCCCCCAGCTCTTCGTTTATTTCATTGTTGCTCAGGGTCTGCGCCTGGCTTTGTACAAGGGGTTACATGCAACTGAGGCATGGCCTGTAAAAGGGTGGCTGCCGGGCAGGGCCCGACAGCCACGCCTTACGGGTAGTACTTCCGGAGATGCTCAATGTTCCATGAGTTTTGCAATTGAATGCCATCTCCAGTCTCCAGACGGACTGCGCCAGGTCTTGTGACCCGTACCACCCGGTAAGGGCCTGCCCACTTCGGCGATAACTTGTTTGCACCCTTGGCAGACTGAACACACCTAAGTACAAGGTCGCCTTCCTCAAAACACCGGGCATGAACCCTGCGGCTGTGATAGCAACACAAGGCTTGCTGGTAGCGTGCGGCACGCGTAGCAGCCCGAAGACGGTTCTCCTCGAGAAGCACAGCGTCGTCACGCCGGTGCTGATCCTGTGCTACTTCATTGTAGGCAAGCACTTGAGGAGACCTGTAAATGAGTTCTGTGGGTTAACTTCTTCTGTCCCCATAGACTAGGGAGATGGGAGTCTGCCCGGTAGCTCGATTTGGTGTCGTTCTGAGGGACCAGAGAACCATCGGGAGCTCATCGATCCATCGCTTGCCGCACTTCTGGAGCTTATCAAATGTTCTTGTCTTGAGGCCCCGCAACACTTCGGCATTCGCCCTCTTAGCTTGTCCATTGCTTCTGGGATGTGCAACAGAGGCAAATGAGATCTTGCTTTTGAGGGCATGAACATATTGCATGAAGGCGCGGTTCGTGAACTGGGTGCCGTTGTCGGTGATGATCCGGGCAGGGACCCCGAAGCGGCACACCAATCCTTTCAAGAACTTGATAGCTGACTGAGCGGTCACCTTTCTCACGGCATCTACTTTTGGCCACTTTGTAAACTTGTCGATGGCAACGAACAAGAATTCAAAGCCCCCGTCAGCTAGGGGAAAAGGGCCGAGGATATCGAGCCCCCAGACCAAAAACGACCATGACAAAGGGATTGTTTGAAGAGCTTGAGCAGGCAGATGGATGTTCTTGGAATGGAACTGGCAGGCTTCACATTTGGTGGCTAGCTCGATCGCATCTTGGAGGGCTGTGGGCCGATAGAACCCTTGATCCAATGTGGGAGCCACACATGCCTTTGTGTATTTTTGCCAGCAGTTACTTTCCTCCTTCCTAGCAAATGCACTTCAATTTCACACCGTTGGGCCTTCTTCTGTATAGAGTGTCATTGACAAACTAATACATACTGGCCCTCTGGGCTACTCTTTCAGCTTCTTCTTGCTCTTTGGGAAGTTCTACGGTTTGGAGGAAGTGGACTATGTGCCTTGCCCAAGTTGGATCCTGGGGCTCGGCAACGAGGACTAGCGGTACCTCCGCATTCGTGGGGGCGCGTTCCTCAACCGCAGGGACCCGAGGCCGGCAGGAGGGTGCAACCCGCCAAGCGAATGGGAGTTGTTTCCGGCAGGGTCCCTGCCAGGTGCCCCGGAGGGCTCTACCGGGAGAGGCTTACCGGAGTCCAGTTTTCTCCTCTTTCGGGCCATTGTTGCCGGGGATACGGAGGGCTGAGGAAGGTGGAGAACAAAAGTTCCTGGTCCCATAGGAAGCTTCTGTGCAGCACACTTTGATAGATGACCAGCAACGCTATTTTCCGCATGGGGTACGTGCTCTGTTTGCAATCTGTCAAAGTGTTCCTCTAGTCTTCTCACTTCCTCGACGTATGCCTCCATCAACAGGCTTTGGTAATCCTTGTTGACTTGTCTCACCACAAGTTGTGAATCTCCTCGAATGATCAACTTCGATTCCCAATTCTGTGGCAATCCTGAGCCCGAGAAGGAGCCCTTCATACCTTGTTGTATTGTTAGCTGCCTCCTCCCGGGGAAAATGCATCTGGACAACGTACTTCAAGAGCTCCTCGGTGGGAGAAACGAGAAGCACACTAGCCCCTCCACCTTGTAGGGAAAAGGCGCCATCGAAATACAAGATCCATTCTTAGGGGGATTCCTTGCCGGGAAAAGCTGTTTCTAGCACTTCCTCATCAGGGGTTGGTGTCCATTCTGCAATAAACTTTGCCAATGCCCCGCTCTGAATTGTTGATGTGCTTTCAGACCTCAGGCCAAAGCTGGATAACTCCAATGCCCATTCCACTATCCTGTCGGTAGCCTTTGGGTTTCGAAGTATCCTTTGCAACGGGAAGCGTTTGACAACCGTGATCTCATGGGCTTGAAAGTAGTGACGCAGTTTCCTTGAGGCCATGACTAGGCTAAAAATCAATTTTTACATGCCAGAGTACCAGGATCGAGCCCCCTGCAACAGGGAGTTGACGAAGTACACTGGCACTGCACCACTTTATTTCTTTCCGCGTCCTTGGGTTTTTTCCCGTTGTTGTGCTCTTCCTTGTCCTGACCCATATCTGACCTTGCCGAGTTGTTCTCATTTTCCTCCCCGGAAGGGACATTAGCTGAGGCTGTTTCTTCCTCTACTTCCTGATGCGCCACAAGTGCTGCACTAACCACTTGATTAGTTGCCGCTAGGTATAGCAGCAACGGCTCTTGTGGTTTGGGAGCAACCAAAGTAGGCATAGAGGACAAGTAGGTCTTCAGATCCTGTAATGCTATATCTGCTTCTGAGGTCCACCTCATGGGTCCTGTCTTCTGCAAGATCTTGAAGAACGACAAGGCATGCTCGGCAGACTTGGAGATGGATCTACGAAGTGCGGCAATGCATCCTGTCAAATGCATGATATCCTTTACAGTCTTGGGTGCCTGAATCTTCTCGATAGCCTTGATCTTATCGGGGTTGGCTTCTGCCCCACGATGGGACACAAATAAACAAAGTAGCTTGCGGAGGGAACACCAAACACGTACTTCACTGGATTCAACTTCAAGTTGATTTTGCGCACATTGGCAAATGTCTCTTCCAAATCCTGGATAAGGGTTGATCTGTCCTTGGTCTAACCATAATATCATCCATGTAAGCCTCGATGTTCATGTGCAATTGTGACTCAAAACCAATCTGGATTGCTCTTGCAAAAGTGGAGCCAACACTCTTCAATTCGAAAGGCACGCGCATGAAGCAATACATGCCACATGGGGTGATGAATGAGGTCTTCTCTTCGTCCTCCTTGGACATAAAGATCTGATGGTACCCAAAGTATGCATCCAAGAAAGAGAGCGAATCACAACCTGAAGTGGAGTCCATGATCTGGTCGATGCACGCAAAGTGTGGGTCCTTCGGGCAGGCCTTGTTCAGATCAATGAAATCTATGCATAGCCTCCACTTTCCATTAGCCTTGCGTACGACCAGTGGGTTTGCTAACCATGTTGGATGCAGCACTCCTTTGACCAAACCAGCTGCCTCAAGTTTCTTGATCTCCTCGGCAATGAACTGCTGTCGCTCCAAAGCTTGCTCCCGGACCTTCTGCTTGACGGGCCGGGCATGTGGGCAGACAACAAGGTGGTGCTCGATTACCTCCGTGGGAACACCGGGGATGTCAGATGGTTGCCAGGCAAATACATTGACATTCACCAGCAGGAAGGCAACGAGCGCGCTTTCCTATTTTTCATCAAGGGTGGCATTGATAGTAAAAGTACCATCAGTGCCATCCAGCCCTGCCGGAACCTTCTTCATAGCAGGTGCATCAACTTTGGACCTCTTGTTGTTGGAACTCTTCGGCAAGTCATCAACAGGCGTAGCGCATCCCGGAGAGGCGCGCTTCCCAGGTTCCTCACCGGGGCTCTTAATAGTTCTCTTCTTTTTCTTGCTTTCCTTGGCGGGAATGGTGATCTCCACGGCCTCTACCACAACTGCATTCCTGTACATCTTATCCACACAAATGGTTGAGTCCTTCTCGTCTAATGGAATGGAAAGGACCCCCATTGGCCATGCCATCTTCAAGGTATTGTACGCATAGTGGGATGCTGCCATGAATTTGGCCAAAGCTGGGCATCCAAGGATTCCGTTGTACAGCAAGGGGAGATCAACCACATAAACACAACCTTCTCAGTCCAGTAGTTCAACTCTCCCCCGAACATCACCGGCATTGTGATCTTTCCCTTAGGATGGCTCCTGCCGGGATTAACTCCCTGAAACGTGCCGGTAACCTGAAGCTCTTCCTCTGCTATCTGGAGTTTGTTGATGACCTTTGGGGAAATCAGATTCAACCCGGCCCCGCCGTCAACCAACATCTTCGTGACCTTGAGGTTGTGAATTGTTGGTGAGACCAACAACAGCAAGCACCCTACCACGTGGTGCGGCCAGGGTGGTCCTCTTCGTCAAAGATGATGGGCGTGTGATACGTCTCCAACCAGGGTGGTCCTCTTCCATGCTATTATATTATCCATCTAGGATGTTTCATATGCATTTATATGCTATTTTATATGATTTTTGGGACTAACCTATTAACCTAGAGCCTAGTGCCATTTTCTGTTTTTTTCCTTGTTTTTGAGTTTTACAGAAAAGGAATACCAAACGGAGTCCAATTGACGTGCCAATTTTTGATGATTTTTTATGGACCAAAAGAAGCCCTCGGAGTAAAAGAGTTGGGCCAGAAGAGTCCCGAGCCGTCCACGAGGGTGGATGGCGCGCCCTACCCCCTGGTATCACGCTCCTATCTCGTGGACGACTCGGAGACCCCCCTGACGTGGGACCGACGCCAAAAATCCCTATAAATACATTGTTGGGGATCGTTGCAGAAATTCAAAAAAATTATACGCATCACCAAGATCTATCTATGGAGTGACTAGCAACGAGAGAGGGGGGTGCATCTTCATACCTTTGAAGACCGCGTTATGGAAACATTGCAAGAACGCGGTTGGTGGAGTCGTACACGAAGTGATTCAGATCGCGGCCGAATCCGATCTAAGCACCGAACAACGGTGCCTCCGCGTTCAACACACGTGCAGCCCGGTGACGTCTCTTGCACCTTGATCCAGCAAGGAGAGAGGGAGAGGTTGGGGAAGACTCCGTACAGCAGCAGCACGATGGCGTGGTGGTGGTGGAGTGATACGTCTCCAACGTATCTACTTTTCCAAACACTTTTGCCCTTGTTTTGGACTCTAACTTGCATGATTTGAATGGAACTAACCTGGACTGACGCTGTTTTCAGCAGAACTACCATGGTGTTGTTTTTGTGCAGAAATAAAAAGTTCTCAGAATCGCCTGAAAATGAACGGAGAATTATTTTAGAAAATATAAAAAATATCTGCAAGAAGATCTGCACCGGGGGGCCCACACCCTGTCCTCGAGGGTGGGGGGCGCGCCCCCTGCCTCGAGGGCCCCCCGATGCCCCACCGACATATCCCCAGGTCCTATATATTCCATTTCGTGGAGAGAGAAAAATCAAGGAGAAAGAATTATCGCGTTTCCCGAGACGGAGCCGCCGCCAAGCCCTAATGTCTCTCGGGAGGGCTGATCTGGAGTCCGTTCGGGGCTCCGGAGAGTGGAGATCGTCGCCATCGTCATCATCAACCTTCCTCCATCACCAATTCCATGATGCTCACCGCCATGTGTGAGTAATTCCATCGTAGGCTTGCTGGACGGTGATGGGTTGGATGGGATCTATCATGTAATCGAGTTAGTTTTGTTAGGGTTTGATCCCTAGTATCAACTATGTTCTGAGATTGATGTTGCTATGACTTTGCTATGCTTAATGCTTGTCACTAGGGCCTGAGTGCCTTGATTTCAGATCTGAACCTATTATGTTTTCATGAATATATGTGTGTTCTTGATCCTATCTTGCAAGTCTATAGTCACCTACTATGTTTTATGATCCGGCAACCCCGAAGTGACAATAATCGGGACCACTCCCGGTGATGACCATAGTTTGAGGAGTTCATGTATTCACTATGTGTTAATGCTTTGGTCCGGTACTCTATTAAAAGGAGGCCTTAATATCCCTTAGTTTCCAATAGGACCCCTATGCCACGGGAGGGTAGGACAAACGATGTCATGCAAGTTCTTTTCCATAAGCACGTATGACTATATTCGGAATACATGCCTACATTGCATTGATGAACTGGAGCTAGTTCTATGTCACCCTAGGTTATAACTTCTACATGATGAATTGCATCCGACGTAATTTCCCATCATCGATCCAATGCCTACGAGCTTTACCTATATTGCTAGTTGCTTATTTACTTTTCCGTTGCTATTATCACAAAAACTACAAAAACACTATCTTTACTTTTATTGCTGCTACCGCCACTATCATATTACTTCGCTACTAAACTATCTTGCTGTAGATACTAAGTTTCCAGGTATGGTTGAATTGACAACTCAACTGCTAATACTTAAGAGTATTCTTTGGCTCCCCTTGTGTTGAATCATCAAATTTGGGTTTAATACTTTACCCTCGAAAACTGTTGCGATCCCCTACACTTGTGGGTTATCATGGAGGAGCGTCGTACTTCGGCAGGGCTTCGCCAAGCGCTACGGAAGGAGGAGGAGTTGGAGAGGGGGAGGGCTGCACCAGGGTTCGGGTGTGGCTGCCCTCCCACCCCCTCACTTTATATAGGGGAAGGGGAGAGGGGGCTGGCCCCTCTAGATGAGATCTAGAGGGTGGGCGGCGGCCAGGTGGGGGGGGGGACTTGCCCCCAAGCAGGTGGGGCGCCCCCACCCCCTAGGGTTTCCAAACCCTAGGCGCCTTGGGCCCTTGGGGGGGGCGCACCATCCCACCAAGGGCTGGTTCCGCCCCCTTGCTCAGTCCACTTGGCCCACCGGGGTGGGTGGCTCCACTCGGTGGTCCCGGTATAATACCGGTGACCCCGAAATCACTCCGGTGACCAACACAGGACTTCCCATATATAAATCTTTACCTCCAGACCATTCTGGAACTCCTCGTGAAATCCGGGATCTCATCCGTGACTGCGAACAACATTCAGTAACCACGTACATATATTCCCTATAACCCTAGCGTAATTGAACCTTAAGTGGGTAGACCCTACAGGTTCGGGAACCATGCAGACATGACCGAGACATCTCTCCAGCCAATAACCAACAGAGGGATCTGGATACCCATGTTGGCTCCCACATGTTCCACGATGATCTTATCGGATGGACCACGATGTTAAGGATTCAATCAATCCCGTATACAATTCCCTTTGTCTATCGGTATAGTACTTGCTCGAGATTTGATCGTCGGTATACCGATACCTTGTTCAATCTCATTACCAGCAAGTCTCTTTACTCCTTACATAACACATCATCATGTGACCAACTCCTTAGTCACATTGAGCTCATTACGATGATGTCTTACCAAGTGGGCCTAGAGATACCTCTCCGTCATACGGAGCGACAAATACCAGTCTCGATTCGTGCCAACCCAACATATACTTTTGGGAAGACCCGTAGTGCACCTTTATAGCCACCCATGTACGTTGTGACGTTTGGCACACCCAAAGTACTCCTACGGTATCCGGGAGTTGCACAATCTCATGGTCTAAGGAAAAGATACTTGACATTGGAAAAGCTATAGCAGATGAACTACACGATCTTGTGCTATGCTTAGGATTGGGTCTTGTCCATCACATCATTATCCTAATGATGTGATCCCGTTATCAATTACATCCAATGTCCATGGTCATGAAACCGTGACCATCTACTGATCAACGAGCTAGCCAACTAGAGGCTCACTAGGGACATATTATGGTCTATGTATTCACACATGTATTACGGTTTCCGGTTAACACGATTATAGCATGAACAATAGACAATTATCAGGAACAAGGAAATATAATAATAACCATTTTATTATTGCCTCTAGGGCATATTTCCAATAGTCTCCCACTTACACTAGAGTCAATAATCTAGTTACATTGTGATGAATCGAACACCCACAGAGGTCTGGTGTTGATCATGTTTTGCTCGTGGAAGAGGTTTAGTCAACGGATCTGCGACATTCAGATCCGTATGCACTTTAAAAATATCTATGTCTCCATCTTGAATATAACCACGCATGGAGTTGAAACGACGCTTGATGTGTTTGGTCTTCTTGTGAAACCTGGGCTCCTTGGCAATGTCCATAGCTCTAGTGTTGTCACAGAAGAGAGTCGTCGGGCCCGACGCGCTTGGAATGACTCCTAGGTCGGTGATGAACTCCTTCATCCAGACTCCTTCCCGTGCTGCTTCAGAAGTAGCTATGTACTCCGCTTCACATGTAGACGCCGCCACGACGCTTTGCTTGCAACTGCACCAGCTCACTGCCCCACCATTCAAAATATACACGTATCCGGTTTGTGACTTGGAGTCATCCGGATCTGTGTCGAAGCTAGCATTGACGTAACCCTTTACGACGAGCTCTTCCTCACCTCCATAAACGAGAAACATATCCTTAGTCCTTTTCAGGTACTTCAGGATGTTCTTGACCGCTGTCTAGTGTTCCATTCTGGGATCACTTTGGTACCTCCCCACCTAACTTATGGCAAGGTTCACATCAGGTCTGGTACACAGCATGGCATACATAATAGAACCTATGGCTGAGGCATAGGGGATGACACTCATCTTTTCTCTATCTTCTGCTGAGGTCGGGCATTGAGCTGTGCTCAATCTCATACCTTGCAATACAGGCAAGAACCCTTTCTTGGACTGATCCATATTGAATTTCTTCAATATATTATCAAGGTATGTGCTTTGTGAAAGACCAATGAGGCGTATCGATCTATCTCTATAGATCTTGATGCCTAATATGTAAGCAGCTTCTCCAAGGTCCTTCATTGAAAAACACTTATTCAAGTAAGCCTTTATGCTTTCCAAGAGTTCTACATCATTTCCCATCAACAATATGTCATCCACATATAATATGAGAAGTGCTACAGAGCTCCCACTCACTTTCTTGTAAATACATGCTTCTCCATAAGTCTGTACGAACCCAAACGCTTTGATCACCTCATCAAAGTGAATGTTCCAACTCTAAGAAGCTTGCACCAACCCATAGATTGAGCGCTGGAGCATGCATACCTTGTTAGCATTCTTAGGATCGACAAAACCTTCCGGCTGTATCATATACAATTCTTCCTTAAGGAAGCCGTTAAGGAATGTCGTTTTGACGTCCATTTGCCATATCTCATAATCTTAGAATGCGGCAATTGCTAACATGATCCGGACGGACTTGAGCATCGCCACGGGAGAGAAAGTCTCATCGTAGTCAATTCCTTGAACTTGTCGATAACCCTCAGCGACAAGCCGAGCCTTATAGATGGTAACATTTCCATCTGCGCCAGTCTTCTTAAAGATCCATTTATTTTCTATGGCTTGCCGATCATCGGGCAAGTCAACTAAAGTCCATACTTTGTTATCATACATGGATCCTATCTCGGATTTCATGGCTTCAAGCCATTTGTTGGAATCCAGGCCCGTCATCTCTTCTTCATAGTTCGAAGGTTCACCGTTGTCCAACAACATGATTTCTAGGACAGGGTTGCCATACCACTCTGGCGCGGAACGTGTCCTCGTGGACCTACGAAGTTTAGCAGTAACTTGATCCGAAGTTTCATGATCATTATCATTAACTTCCTCTCTAGTCGGTGCATGCACCACATAAACATCTTCTTGCGCTGTGCTACTTTCCGGTTTGAGAGGGGTGACAATCACCTCATCAAGTTCCACTTTACTCCCACTTCCTTCCTCCGAGAGAAACTCTTTCTCCAGAAAGGATCCATTCTTGGCAACAAAGACCTTGCCTTCAGATCTGAGGTAGAAGGTATACCCAATAGTCTCCTTAGGGTATCCTATGAAGATGCATTTTTCCAATTTGGGTTCGAGCTTTTCAGGTTGAAGTTTCTTGACATAAGCATTGCATCCCCAAACTTTTAGAAATGACAACTTAGGTTTCTTCCCAAACCATAGTTCATACGGTGTCGTTTCAACGGATTTAGACGGTGCCCTATTTAAAGTGAATGCGGTAGTCTCTAAAGTATAACCCCAAAATGATAGCTGTAAGTCGGTAAGAGACATCATAGATCGCACCATGTCCAACAGAGTAGGATTATGACGTTCGGACACACCATTATGCTGAGGTGGTCTAGGCGGCGTCAGTTGTGAAACAATTCCATACTTCCTTAGGTGCGTGTCAAATTCGTGACTTAAATATTCTCCTCCACGATCTAATCGTAAGAACTTTATTTTCCTGTCACGTTGATTCTCAACCTCATTCTGAAATTCCTTGAACTTTTCAAAGGTCTCAGACTTGTGTTTCATCAAGTAGACATACCCATATCTACCTAAGTCATCAGTGAGGGTGAGAACATAACGATAGCCACCATGAGCTTTAACACTCATTGGACCGCACACATCAGTATGTATGATTTCTAACAAGTTGGTTGCTCGCTCCATTGTTCCGGAGAACAGAGTCTTGGTCATCTTGCCCAAGAGGCATGGTTCGCACGTGTCAAATGATTCATAATCAAGAGACTCCAAAAGTCCATCCGTGTGGAGTTTCTTCATGCGTTTGACACCAATATGACCAAGGCGGCAGTGCCACAAGTATGTCGAACTATCATTATCAACCTTACATCTTTTGGCATTCACACTATGAATATGTGTAACATCACGTTCGAGATTCAATAAAAATAAACCATTGACCAGCGGGGCATGACCATAAAACATTTCTCTCATATAAATAGAACAACCATTATTCTCAGATTTAAATGAGTAGCCATCTCGCGTTAAATGAGATCCAGATACAATGTTCATGCTCAAAGCTGGTACTAAATAACAATTATTGAGGTTTAAAACTAATCCCGAAGGTAGATGTAGAGGTAGCGTGCCGACGGCGATCACATCGACCTTGCAACCATTCCCGACATGCATCGTCACCTCGTCCTTCGCCAGTCTGCGCTTATTCCGCAGCTCCTGCTTTGAGTTACAAATGTGAGCAACTACACCAGTATCAAATACCCAGGAGCTACTACGAGCATTGGTAAGGTACACATCAATAACATGTATATCACATATACCTTTGACATTGCCGGCCTTCTTATCTGCTAAGTATTTGGGGCAATTTTGCTTCTAGTGACCCGTTCCCTTGCAATAAAAGCACTCAGTCTCAGGCTTGGGTCCATGCTTTGGCTTCTTCCCGGAAACTGGCTTACCGGGCACAGCAACTCCCTTGCCATCCTTCTTTAAGTTCTTCTTACCCTTGCCTTTCTTGAACTTAGTGGTTTTATTTACCATCAACACTTGATGTTCCTTTTTGATCTCCACCTCCGCTGATTTCAGCATTGAATATACCTCGGGAATGGAGTTCTCCATCCCTTGCATATTGAAATTCATCACAAAGCTTTTGTAGCTAGGTGGGAGTGACTGGAGGATTCTGTCAATGACCGCGTCATCTGGGAGATTAATTCCCAGCTGAGACAAGCGGTTGTGCAACCCAGACATTTTGAGTATATGTTCGCTGACAGAACTATTTTCCTCCATCTCACAACTATTGAACTTGTCGGAGACTTCATATCTCTCGACCCGGGCATGAGCTTGGAAAACCATTTTCAGCTCTTGGAACATCTCATATGTTCAGTGTTGCTCAAAACGCTTTTGGAGCCCTGATTCTAAGCCGTAAAGCATGCCGCACTGAACCAGGGAGTAATCATCACTACGCGACTGCCTGACGTTCATAACGTCTAGAGTTCTGGGAAAACGGGCGCGTCACCTAGCGGTGCTTCAAGGACATATGCTTTCTTGGCAGCTATGAGGATGATACTCAAGTTACGGACCCAATCCGTATAGTTGCTACCATCGTCTTTCAGCTTGGTTTTCTCTAGGAACGCGTTGAAGTTGAGGGAAACATTAGCGTGGGCCAATTGATCTACTAGACATATTGTAAAGATTTTAGACTATGTTCATGATAATTAAGTCCATCTAAACAAATTTAATGAACTCCCACTCAGATAAACATCTCTCTAGTCATCTAAGTGATACATGATCCGAATCGACTAGGCCGTGTCCGATCATCACGTGAGATGGACTAGTCATCAACGGTGAACATCTTCATGTTGATCGTATCTTCTATACGACTTATGTTCGACCTTTCGGTCTTCCGTGTTCCGAGGCCATGGCTGTACAAGCTAGGCTCGTCAAGTCAACCTAAGTGTATTGCGTGTGTAAATCTGGCTTACACTCGTTGTATGCGAACATTAGAGCCTATCACACCTGATCATCACATGGTGCTTCGGAACAACGAACCTTAGCAACGGTGCACAGTTTGGGGGAACACAAATCTTGATTTTTTTTAGTGAGAGATCATCTTATTTATGCTACCGTCGTTCTAAGCAAATAAGATGTAAAACATGATAAACATCACATGCAATCAAATAGTGACATGATATGGCCAATATCATTTTGCTCCTTTTGATCTCCATCTTCAGGGCTCCATGATCATCATCGTCACCGGCATGACACCATGATCTCCATCATCATGTCTTCATGAAGTTGTCTCACCAAACGTTACTTCTACTACTATGGCTAACGGTTAGCAATAAAGTAAAGTAATTACATGGCGTTTTCAATGACACGCAGGTCATACAATAAAATAAGACAACTCCTATGGCTCCTGCCGGTTGTCATACTCATCGACATGCAAGTCGTGATTCCTATTACAAGAACATGATCAATCTCATACATCATATATATCATTCATCACATCCTTTTGGCCATATCACATCACACGGCACATGTTGCAAGAACAAGTTAGACGTTCTCTAATTGTTGTTGCAAGTTTTTATGTGGTTGCTATAGGTTTCTAGCAAGAACGTTTCTTACCTACGCCAAAACCACAATGTGATATGCCAATTACTATTTACCCTTCATAAGGACCCTTTTCATCGAATCCGATCCGACTAAAGTGGGAGAGACAGAAACCCGCTAGCCACCTTATGTAACTAGTGCATATCAGTTGGTGGAACCTGTCTCACGTAAGCGTATGTGTAAGGTCGGTCCGGGCCGCTTCATCCCACGATGCCGCCGAATCAAGATAAGACTAGTAGCGGCAAGTAAATTGACAAAATCTACGCCCACAACAACTTATGTTCTACTCGTGCAAAGTAACTACACATAGACCTAGCTCTAATACCATTGTTGGGGATCGTTGCATAAATTCAAAAAAATTCTATGCATCACCAAGGTCTATCTATGGAGTGACTAGCAACGAGGGAGGGGAGTGCATCTTCATAACTTTGAAGATCGCGTTACGGAAGCGTTGCAAGAACGCGGTTGGTGGAGTCGTACACGAAGCGATTCAGATCGCGGCCGAGTCCGATCTAACAACCGAACAACGGTGCCTCCGCGTTCAACACACGTGCAGCCTGGTGATGTCTCCTACGCCTTGATCCAGCAAGGAGAGAGGGAGAGGTTGGGGAAGACTCCGTCCAGCAGCACCACGACGGCGTGGTGGTGGTGGTGGAGGAGCGTGGTACTTCGGCAAGGCTTCGCCAAACGCTACGGAACGAGGAGGAGGAGTTGGAGAGGGGGAGGGCTGCGCCAGGGTTCAGGTGCAGCTGCCCTCCCACCCCCTCACTTTATATAGGGGAAGGGGAGAGGGGGCCGGCCCCTCTAGATGAGAACTAGAGGGGGGGGGGGG
>LR738715.1:189202825-189245463 GCA_902687465.1 Secale cereale | reverse complement strand
GGGGGGACTTGCCCCCAAGCAGGTGGGGCGCCCCCACCCCCTATGATTTCCAAACCCTAGGCACCTTGGGCCCTTGGGGGGGGGGCGCACCAGCCCACCATGGGCTGGTTCCCCCCTTGCTCAGTCCACTTGGCCCACCGTGGTGGGTGGACCCCCGGACACCTTCCGGTGGTCCCGGTACAATACCGGTGACCCCAAAATCACTCCGGTGACCAAAACAGGACTTCCCATATATAAATCTTTACCCCCGGACCATTTTGAAACTCCTCATGACGTCTGGGATCTCATCCAGGACATCGAACACCATTCGGTAACCACGCACATATATTCCCTATAACCATAGCGTCATCGAACCTTAAGTGTGTAGACCCTACGGGTTCGGGAACCATGCAGACATGACCGAGACATCTCTCCTGCCAATAACCAACAGCGGGATATGGATACCCATGTTGGCTCCCACATGTTCCACGATGATCTTATCGGATGAACCATGATGTCAAGGATTCAATCAATCCTGTATGCAATTCCCTTTGTCTATCGATATAGTACTTGCCCGAGATTCGATCGTCGGTATACCGATACCTTGTTCAATCTCGTTACTGGCAAGTCTCTTGACTCGTTCCGATCATCCCATGACCAACTTCTTAGTCACACTGAGGTCATTACGATGATGTCTTGCCAAGTGGGCCCAGAGATACCTCTCCGTCATACGGAGCGACAAATCCCAGTCTCGATTCGTGCCAACCCAAAAGATACTTTCGGGGATACCCGTAGTGCACCTTTATAGACACCCAGTTATGTTGTGACGTTTGGCACACCCAAAGTACTCCTACGATATCCGAGAGTTGTACAATCTCATGGTCTAAGGAAAAGATACTTGACATTGGAAAAGCTATAGCAGACGAACTACACGATCTTGTGCTATGCTTAGGGTTGGGTCTTGTCCATCACATCATTCTCCTAATGATGTGATTCCGTTATCAATGACATCCAATGTCCATGGTCATGAAACCGTGACCATCTATTGATCAACGAGCTAGCCAACTAGAGGCTCACTAGGGACATATTATGGTCTATGTATTCACACATGTATTAAGGTTTCCGGTTAACACAATTATAGCATGAACAATAGACAATTATCATGAACAAGGAAATATAATAATAACCATTTTATTATTTCCTCTAGGGCATATTTCCAACATACATAAACCCCCGAAAAGAAACCTAGATCGGGAGTTCCGTCGTCGCAAGCCTCCGTTGCCACCGAAAACCAATCTAGACCCGTTTCGGCACCCTGCCGAAGGGGGAATCCCTCTCCGATGGCCATCTTCATCTTCCCGGCGCTCTCCATGATGAGGGGGGAGTAGTTCACCCTCAGGGCTGAGGGTATGTACCAATAGTTATGTGTTTGATCTCTCTCTCTCTCTCTCGTGTTCTTGAGATGGCACGATCTTGATGTATCGCGAGTTTTGCTATTATAGTTGGATCTTATGATGTTTCTCCCCTCTACCTTGTTGTAATGGATTGAGTTTTCCCTTTGAATTTATCTTATCGGATTGAGTCTTTTAGGATTTGAGAACACTTGATGTATGTCTTGCATGTGCTTATCTGTGGCGACAATGGGATATCACGTGATCTACTTGATGTATGTTTTGGTGATCAACTTGCGGGTTTAGTGACCTTGTGAACTTATGCATAGGGGTTGGCACACGTTTTTGTCTTGACTCTTTGGTAGAAACTTTGGGGCACTCTTTGAAGTTCTTTGTGTTAGTTGAATAGATGAATATAATATTGTGTGACGCATATCGTATAATCATGCCCACGGATACTTGAGGTGACAATGGAGTATCTAGGTGACATTAGGGTTTTGGCTGATTTGTGTCTTAAGGTGTTATTCTAGTATGAATTCTATGATAGATCGAACGGAAAGAATAGCTTCGTGTTATTTTACTATGGACTCTTGAATAGATCGATCAGAAAGAATAACTTTGAGGTGGTTTCGTACCCTACAATAATCTCTTCGTTTGTTCTCCACTATTAGTTACTTTGGAGTGACTCTTTATTGCATGTTGAGGGATAGTTATATGATCCAAGTATGTTATTATTGTTGAGAGAACTTGCACCAGTGAAAGTATGAATCCTAGGCCTTGTTTCCTAGCATTGCAACACAGTTTACGCTCACTTTTATCATTAGTTACCTTGCTGTTTTTATATTTTCAGATTACAAAAACCTATATCTACTATCCATATTGCACTTGTATCACCATCTCTTTGCCGAACTTGTGCACCTATACAATTTACCATTGTATTGGGTGTGTTGGGGACACAAGAGACTCTTTGTTATTTGGTTGCAGGGTTGTTTGAGAGAGACCATCTTCATCCTACGCCTCCCACGGATTGATAAACCTTAGGTCATCCACTTGAGTGAAATTTTCTACTGTCCTACAAACCTCTGCACTTGGAGGCCCAACAACGTCTACAAGAAGAAGGTTGTGTAGTAGACATCAAGCTCTTTTCTGGCGCCGTTGCCGGGGAGGTTAGTGCTTGAAGGTATATCTTTAGATCTTGCATTCGAATCTTTTTTATCACTAGTTTGGTCTATAAAACAAAACTAAAAAAATGGAATTAAGGTTACCTCATATGCTTCATCTTTTTAATGTCTTTCGTGAAAATGATGGGAAGGAAAATTGTGCCCAAGTACTAGAAGAAGAATGTATTAAAATGTTTAGCACTAAATACTTGAATGATGAGCATGATTGCAATGTTATTAGTGTGAATTCTTCGAATATCCGTAGTAATAATGATGATTGCACTAGTCATGATGAAAATATCTCATACAAGCATGTCGATTTTTGTGGAGTGCATAGAGTTTGCAAATATATACCAAATAGGAAAGATAGATTTTGCAAGCGGCATAAGTATTTGGAAACTAAATGGTTGCAAGAAAGGCTAGATGTTTGTGCTGAAAATTTGAATTGTCTTAGCCGTACTTGTGAACTTTGCAATGAACGTGGTCATTTAACTCTCTAATGCAAATTGTTTCATGATCAAATCATGTCCAAAAATTGTGATGACTTGATTTACCTTGCACATCATAGTGAACTTAGTTTGCTTTTGGGTTATGAAGAAATCAAACGTATAACTAAGAATATTCCAGAATTTTCCTTTGATAAACTTCTTGATTTTTATCTAGAGGAAATTTATATGTATTGTGTGGTGAATTGCATTGAAAATCCTTATATTGCCAATTACATAAAGACAAGAAAACAAATAGAAGATTAAGAGAATACTAATGAAATGGAAGATATTTCCCAATATCCTCCTATTCTTTCTTATGATGAATCAGGTAACGAGGAGGAGCCTTCTACTCAACCAATCTTATTAATAAGGAGCTCCAAAAAGAGGATTAAACCCATACTTAATGTGAAGAAGAAAAAGAAAAGACGGAGAAGCAAAAATAAAAAGGTATCCCTCCCAAATGATGTTGCTCCTATTACTCATTGTGACGATGATAATTGCTATACTATTGGTGCTATCCGTACTATTAATGAAGAGAGTGATTATGCTTATGACATGCAAAGGCCCAAGCTTGGGGATGCTATGTTTGATGAGAATGACATGTTTGAGAATATTTTTGCTGCAATTGATGTTTGTCCCAAGCTTGGGGATGCTACGTTTGATGAAGATGATATTTTTAGCCCCCCAAGTTTTGATATGCAAATTTATTATGATGATAGCATGCCTCCTATTTATGATAATTATTGTGATGACACTTATGCTATAAAAAGTAGTGATGATTATATTTATAAATCTTTTCATGATTATGATCACCCTTTTTCTGAACATTACTCTTTTAATGTGGAAACAATCTAGAGTATTCAAGTTTCTTATGATACTCCCACTATTCCGAATGAGAAGAATTTTGCTTATGAGGAGAGTAATAAAATTTATATGCTTGGGGATCATGAAAAGAATGCTTTATGTGATGGTTATATTGTTGAATTCATTCATGATGCTACTGAAAATTATTATGAGGGAGGAATATATGCTTGTAGGAATTGCAATAATATCAAGTTTCCTCTCTATGTGTTGAAAATCTTGAAGCTATGCTTGTTACTTTCCTATGCTAGTTGATTCTTGTTCCCATAAGTTGTTTGCTCACAAAATCCCTATGCATAGGAAGTGGGTTAGACTTAAATGTGCTAGTCATATTCTTCATGATGCCCCTTTTATGTTTCAATTCTTATCTTTTATGTGAGCATCATAAAAATTATCGTGCCTAGCTAGGGGCATTAAATGATAGCGCTTGTTGGGAGGCAACCCAATTTTATTTTATTTGTTTTTTCTTCTGTTTAGTAATAAATAATGCATATAGCTTCTGTTTAGATGTGGTTTTGTGTTTTAATTAGTGTTTGTGCCAAGAAGAACCTTTGGGAAGACTTGGGTGAAGTTTATGTGATCATTGTGTAAAAAACAGAAACTTTAGCGCTCACGAGATTAGCTACCATTTTTTTTACAGAAGAGTACTTTTAAGTTGATTCTTTTTGCATATGATTAATAAACAAATTGATCACTTCCACCAATTTATTTCAGATTTTTTTGAGTTACAGAAGTATTCGAAAGTTACAGATTGCTACAGACTGTTCTGTTTTTGACAGATTCTGTTTTCTATGTGTTGTTTGCTTATTTCGATGAATCTATGAGTAGTATCGGAGGGTATGAACCATGGAGAAGTTGGAATACAGTAGATATAACACCAATATGAATTTAGAATGAGTTCACAATAGTACCTAAGTGGTGGTTTTATTTTCTTATCCTAACGGGGCTTACGAGTTTTCTGTTGAGTTTTGTGTTGTGAAATTTTCAAGTTTTGGGTCGCCGCGACATTGCTCAATGGTGACACGCACGCTCCCTCTGCTTGCCCTCCCGGGCTCGCTGTTGTCCTTGATGTGCTCGAGGTTCTGATGAGGCCATCGAGACGTTGTCAGGCTCCTGGTTGTGTGGCTCACGCGCTGGCTGCCGTGGCGGGGACTGCACCGTGGCGGTGGCCCCTTCAGTACAACCAGCAGCATGGGCCGTCGCCGTTGCCTGGGGAGCCCGTGACGGGCCAGCTCGCTGTGATCCTCCCGCTTCGGCAAAACCAATCAGACTTTGGATAGTGGCTCGCCATTCATCCATCTGATCGGATACCGGCGGAAATCTCAGCAGCGGTTGGGCCTGCGCCGTAGCCTCCGAGGCAGTGCTTGGCATATGCAATGATGGTGCGGACCACGGCGTCGCCTGGCTCCTGATGGTGCCGGTGGCGATCGTGCCGCGCTCTCATCAATGCGAACCAGCCACTTGGATGGCATGAGGACGAGGTGGAGGCGCTTGAGGGCTAGCAGCTCCGTTGGGCACAGTGGTCAAGTTAGCTAGTCCCGGGGGTGGCACATGCTCTGCGGTCGCGCCCGCAATGGGAGTGATCGGAGAGTTGCGATTTTCCCTAGAACGAGCGACACCTCCAAAGTTACGCTCCTTGGCTAGGCAAGGAGGTGCAAAAGGAATGACCTCTCTACTCGTACCTCGCAGAGCTTTGCCGCTGGGATGCTGATGATGCTGGCCTTCTCCGGTGCCCTCCGCTCCTACTTCGGTCGTGGGGGGTTGATACGTCTCCAACGTATCTATAATTTTTGATTGTTCCATGCTATTATATTATCATTCTAGGATGTTTTACAATCATTTTACAACCATTTTATATCATTTTTTGGGACTAACTTATTGACATAGTGCCAAGTGCCAGTTTGAAAGAACATGCGGTGCCCCTATGTTTGGTTTTGGTAATTGATGACAATCTCTATGGACTAATGGTTGCCTTGAGTTATATTTGAAGGATTTGTCCATATGCATTTCTTGAAGTCCATGTGTTGGTTTCATGGAGTTTATGAGTTGACCAAGGTGCTATTAAGGAATTATACAAAAGATTGGTCATGTGAGTATTGAGCTTATTGCAAGCATGTCTTGAATAAGAAGATTGTGTGATCATTCATGTTTACCTTCAAGACATCATCCAAATGAAGAGAGTTGGAAAGAGTGAAGGTTGATCAAGACTAAGTACAGTGAGTGTTTCAAGTTGATCAACACACAAAGTGTAGAAGATGTACGGAGAGGAATCAAGCGATCCCATGGTATGGTAAGCATTGCTGTCAGGACCGGTTTTTCAATAAAATAATTACCGAAAGACCGACCTTTTTATTAAACCAGCGAGGAAGAATACTTCTTGCTAATAGACAATTCCTTGATACAGAATTCCAGAATACTGAATAATTATACAAGGTTGAGCTGAGGTGGCTCAACAATTTTATTACAAGTATGCCAATATAGCACATAAAGGCGGATATGACACAATGGCAGGGTGGCTTACTACTAACTCGTAATAAAAAGGTGGTGGATATGTCATAGTGAAGTGGGTGACGTGACTCCAATATAATACAGTTCATCGAGTGTCGGAGTGATACCCGATGAATCTATTTGGTGGATGGCGGAAGCGGTTATAAAACAGTGATCAACTCCAGGATCGCAAGAGACTGACTGGGACTCCACTAGACGTCGGACTCGCTATGGAACTCTTCATCCATGAGATCGCCTTCGTCCACATCTGGCCAAATCAACAAGCCAGGTGAGTACTTTGAATGTACTCGCAAGATAGTTCGGACTTAAGATATAATAAATGCCAACATGATGCATGTGAGTATTCTAGCAAAATGCAACCGGATACATATATACCTGTGCCGTAGGTAAATAATTAGAAGTTGGGCGGTAATCCTCCCGAAATCCATAAGATAAATAAAAGGAAACCAAACGAGTGTCTGAGTGACGCCTCGTGAGGAAATAATAAAATGAAAACATGCCACAGTCGGGCGTCTGAGAGACACCACATAAAGGGCTTATAGCGAAAATAAATAACCAGAATGCCTCAGTCGGACGTCTGAGCGACATCACATAAAGGGCTTATAAACAACAAGAATGCCACAGTCGGACGTCTGAGCGACATCACATAAAGGGCTTATAAATAACAAGAATGCCACCGTCGGACATCTGAGCGACATCACATAAAGGGCTTATAAATAACAAGAATGCCACAGTCGGACGTCTGAGCGACATCACATAAAGGGCTTATAAATAACAAGAATGCCACAGTCGGACGTCTGAGCGACATCACATAAAGGGCTTATAAATAAAAATAGTATAACGGTGAAATACTTCAGGAAGTAAATCAATGCAAAGATAATTGGTTAGTTCATCTACCAAATGAACCTGAAAGAAAAAGAAAAGTCACTACTCTTGTTACTATCAAGAATATACCAAAGACAGTCACCGGGTTGACACAAAGACTGACCCTAGGCCATAAACATGGCTACTTGAAGGATTTAACTCTGCAGAGCTTGTACTATTAAATCATAGCCAACGGATTCTACTAGCCACAGGGACTTGTTTCGTCTACGGTGTTTTAGCAGAAACCCAACTGACCAGTACACACCCATTTCACATCCTGCTGTCCGGAATCACCCGTGACAACGTTCACGAAAAACTTTAAGATGGGGAGGCCACAACCTCCAATAGCATGGGATCAAATTTATATATGCACGCTCTAAGGGGTGCCCCCCTCTCGGTCCCAACCGGAAACACCCATGCCCCCTGACCGGATGACGGGCTTTAATCCAGGGCCATGGAACCCTCATCCCGGCCCCTCTACTTGGTGTGTACTCGGAAAGTGGTTTACAACTGACTAGACCGCAATCACAACATATGGCATATGATAGTACCAAAAGGAGATGAGCGGGATCATGACTCGATCCACGCGGATACTAAGTTAACCAACTACTGGCATGCTTCAACAATACCAGTACTCCACCCATCATGTCACCACATGATTGGGGTGGTTCAATCATATCATACGGGGCTCACCCGAAGCTTGCTTGCATGAAATATAACCATACACAAATGCTTATATAACCATGCTTATGAAAAGAACTACTCGACCAAACATGCAACACATCCATCATATCAAAGGTTCAAACATGCTTGCCTGGTTCGGAGTAGTCGGAGTCTAATTCGGTGAGGTTCGCGGCTCCGTCACGTCCTTCGGTATCTACGTATTCAAACGAAACGGATACCAACATAAATACTGAGCGTGCAAAGAAATTTGCTCCAATTTTTTTCACATAAATATGACAAAAAACTAGACAGAAAATTTAAGAGGACAGAAAAAGAATCAACTCAAAATCATCTTTAGTTAAAAAGATATTAGAGTTTCTGTCCAGGGACTCATCTGTAATGAAACAGAAAATTTCCAGGGGCAAGAATAGAAAACAGAAAAGCGAACCGGTACGTAGTACGCCAACTGAAGACGAAGACGTACTTTGCCCGAAGGCGCTTTCCAGAAAAACGATTTGTGGGGAGAACAAGAGGCTGACGAGGGGGTCCCACTCGTCGGGTTTAAACTCTAAAACAGAGTCGCGCCGGCGCCAGGAGCTGCGGTGGTCGCCGGCACCGATCCACGGCAAGTTAGGGGAGGGGAGTGGTACGTACAGCTTCTTGGTGTTCTTCTGCGTCGATTGGTGGTGGAGTTGAGCGTCGGCGAGCCCCACGTCGATGGCGACCCTGTCTCCGGCGGACGGTGGCTCGGGTGGTCGTGGGCCTCGTCGGAGAGAGCTCCTGGGGTCAAATTGGAGTGGGGGTTAGGTTTAGGTAGGTGCCAGGGTGCTACACTCGAGTCTAGGGTGGCGGAGGAGTTCTCACCGGAGAGAATGTTGCTGGAGCCCGAGGCGGACGGAGTTGGCCGGAGTTGGGGAAGAAGGGCCCCTCGAGGCTCTTCCAGAGGCTGGGCGCGGTCTAGGGAGATGGTGGAGGTGTGCGGGCTCGAGAACGAGCTCGGGGGCGCTTTATATAGCCGGTCCGAGGCGGTTGCCGTGAACGGGATAAGTCCGGCGAGCGATTACGGCGATGGAGTGGCTGGACGGCTGGTTTAGGGGCTTGAGCATCGACTAGGAGGCGCACTGGTTCCATTCCCATGCCTAACTCAGCAGGGGAGGGGTGATTACAGGCTGCCCTCGATGGAACGGCCGTGCGGCACGTCGGCGCCAGAGAACGCGCTCTATGCGCGCCAGGCCACAGCGACGGTGTTGCAGGCGTGCGCTGGCAGTGGAGAAGGCCACGCGGAGCTCTGGGGTGACTTGGGCGGCGCCAAACGGCGTCGAGCTGCAGGATCCTCCCTGTCGGCCGCCACGGGAGGTTCTGTTGCCGTGGAAGTCGCCGACGTGGTCGGGCCAGGGCGCCACCGATGCCCGGAAGCCGCCAAGCAAGCATGCGGCGTGCTGGATAAGCACGAGGTGCAGTGAGCATCGATCCAAGGCAGGCACTGGTGAGATTGACGCCGCGGCTTTGACGAACTGACGAACTGCACTGTCGACAGTGAATCTTCAGTTAGCAGTTTCTGAAACTGACAGCATAGTGTAAGCCAGGTGTTCGATGAAATGATTCTGGCATGTTGGAAATGTTTCTGGAGCTGATATTTGGTGGAGTGGCCTCTTGATGCATCTAGAGGCTGCCTGAATTTTCACAGAATTTTTGGAAAAAGATAAATATGAATTTCACCAAATTTTGCAAATCTGGTCCAAACTTGCAGCAAGTAAAATTTGAAAATTTTGAACTGTGGACCAGTGAAACAAGATGAATTTAGGTTGTGGGTACTAAGGACTATCTAGGGAAGTTAGTTTGGAATCAAATAACAAGATGGATATGGTGGTTCCTTTGTAAATCACAAGTTCCACTATAAATGACAGAAATAGAATTTGGAGCAAAATAAATAGAGAAAAAAATTCCAATAAGGTTGACACTCACTGGAATTGATGAGAGACTTGTCCTAAGGTGTAGAGGGGGTCTTGGAGGGAAATATTTCTGTTGGGGTCATGGCAAGATGAAGGTTGGTGTGGGGACCCCGACTCGTAAGTCGTGATCACCGAATGCACGTGTACAGTGATCCCAGAGATCAATGCTCACTGAACACACAGAAGCTGAATAACAAGAGTCTTACATCCTTACATACCGTATTACACAAATAGGACCATTATGGTCAAGCCTTGAGTATATCATCGCAGCGGAAATCTTCAAAGACAAATGGGACCCATGCCATCTGCCTTAACCCTACAGGCATTCTGACTGGGAAGCGTCCTAGCTCGCATGCTCGTCACCGAGAAATCTTCATCATAACCTGTTCTCTCCTGCCTGGCCAATAAAATAACCAGTGGCAAGCCAATGAGTACATTGAATGTACTCACAAGCAACCCAAGTGTGATAACAGAATATTTTATGCAAGGCTCTACTGCTAAATTGGTAGTCTTGCGGAAAGCTAGTTTTTCATATGCAAGCTATGATCAACATTTAACATGGATATGCATGTGTCTGTAACAAGTATCAGGAGGTCACAGACATCATTTTCAAGGAAGAGTTGTAATCAATTCATGCTCAAGCTCATTGTGACTTTCTCACAATCACATCAATCAATATCACTGAACCATGTTGACTTCATCAATATCTCTGAATCGTGTTGTTTCCCAGAAACTTAAGGACATAGTCTAAGTAGCACCACCCAACTGTCCCTGGCCGTGGACACGGCTATTCGAATAGTTTTACACTCTGCAGAGGTTGCGCACTTTACCCACAAGATCCGGGGAACTTCCGTGTCATCCACGACCCGCGGTACCTCAAGTACCCGGGGTAAGCACCCGGTCATTACCTTTCCTTAGACGACACTAACATAGAGTCCACTCGTTGGTACACGGCCTTTGGGTACAACAATAGATCACGGGACTTGCCCTAATTCAATGTTACGCGTACCCGCATGGACCAACGGTGTGTCCGGTGCCCTGTGAAAACAGTCATGGTCGCCTATCCAAGCACGACCCCGTCCCGGGAAAGACCTCAAGTCTTCCCATCACTAGTAATGCGGGCACCATGCTAGTATCGACCTAAGTAATCAATAAGGCCCCGTCCCATAAGGGGTAGTGTGGTTGCACATGTTTGGTTGGGACGGTAGTCATACATAAATCTAATCCATCTCTGTTAACAACACTTTCGTCAAGCCTCGGCACACTACTTCTTCACCAAGTAGTGCCCTAGCTCCTCATCAACTCCCAGGGGCATTAGTGGCACCCACTGGGTCATTTGCAAGTATGTCAGACCACACTTGTTTCACTCAATGCATATCCCCGACCCATTTTGCGTAGCCAACTACTATAGCATACATCTTTCTACTCCCACCCACATAACCCTCTGTAATGCCCCGGATGTAATACTTTCCCTTTTGGGCTTATAATATCTCCGGCTTCTTCTATTTCCATTTCGGGTTCTTTGTCTTTCGGGCTTTCGTCGTTTTGTTGTGGGAGTGTGTGGCATTCATTCATATCATGTAGACATGTGCATTGCATTGCATCTGTGTTGTGGGTTGTTTCCGGTTCGTGACGTTTCTTCCCGTTGTCCGTTTCGTGTTCCGGAGCTCCCTCACGTGTCCGTGACGTCGCGTAGGCCTTCTTTGTTGTTCGGGCGTTTTTCGTTACCGGTGTGCCGCGAGGTTGTGTTGTGTGTTGTTGTTTTGTTGTGTGCAACCCGCCTCTCAAATCTCGTCTCGTTTGGACTCCGTTGACTTTTCCCTCCTTTGTCCGTGTGGGTCCGAAGTGCCCTTACTTCGTGTCCCGGAAATACCCCTGTTGCTTTCTTCTATCTCCGTCTGGTACTTTTAATCATCCCGCGATCGGATCCGTTGGATCCAGATCGGAGGGTTCCTAAACATCCCTAACCTCCAAACCCTAGTCTAAATTGCTATATATAGACCCCTAGGTCTATTTGGGCATCCCTCTTCTTCTTCCCCTTCTCCTTTTTCCTTTTTTTTTTTTCCTTTTTCTCAGATCCACCGCACTGTTCTTTGGGATCCCGAGGGATCCCCTCGATCCGAATCGGGCCAGCCGCAGCGAGCAGCTCCGTCGACCGAAGTCAACGCAGCCTGCCGCGATCTCCACCGAGCCAGGCGATCGAGCCGCCGAGCCGGCCGCTTCGACCGAGCGGCCTCGACCGCACCGGGCTGGTCCTGGGGACCAGTTCCCCGGCCCGTACCGCCGAGCGGCCCGTACCGCCGCCTCACGGGTTGACCCGCCAGCTGGGCTCGGCCACCGCGGGTCTCTGCTCCGCCGGACGCCCTCGTGGGCTCCCTCTCCTCCGCGGCCCATCGCCGTGCTCCGCACCGCCGCTCCACCGGGGCGACCGGGCCGTCGCTCCTGCGGGCCACCCAGCCCCGGGCCGCCGCGCGCCGCGTGGGCCTCCCGCGCCGCCGCGCCGGCTGGGCCGGCCGGGTTCCTTCGCCGCCCTCTGCCTCCGCTGGGCCTCCCGCCGCCGAAGCCCAGCCGCCTCCTCGCACTGTTCATCCGGGCCTCCCCGCACTATTCATCCACCAGATCCAGATCTGCTCAGGTTGACCCCAAAAATTCCACTAAGTCCCTGTTTATTTTGTTCTGAGATCCATACTTTGACCATGCATAACTTTTACTGTGGTGCTCCGTTTTGTGCGTGTGATATGTCCAGATGTTCGTGGAGATGCCCTCTACGTTTTACCTGTTGTAGTCATGCATGTTAGAGGTCATCTAGGGCCTTGTTTTGCTGTTGCAAGAGTGTATGATGATATAAACTGCTGTTGTGTGATATTTTTGTGCCACCTTTGACATGTGATATCTTTTAGCTCGTTTGTCCAAACGATGCAAATGTCATGTCCACGTGTTCGTCTTGCCACGAACTACGTGTTGTGTGTGATAGGTTGCATGGTAGATTTATTGTTTCCTTGTTATCATCGTTGCAAGATGCCATGTTCAAATGTTGTGTTTTTACTTGTTATGAAATGCCATCTTGTTGAGCTCGTTGTAATCGGTGTGTTCATCACATTGATGCATGCTTGTGTGTTTCGGGATCACCGTCATATGTATTTTGATGCGGTGCTTACCCTTTGTCATGTTTAGTTTAGATGTGTCTTAAACATGCTCTTTTTGTTGCTATGATGATATTGCTGTTTTGGGACTTAGTGAAATTTCACTAAGTCTGAAATCTGTAACGTTCCGATGCCATGTTCGTGTGATGTTGTAGGACAAAGCATGATAGTTTTGGGGTGGATTTTAATTGTTCCATGAAGTATATATTGTTGTCTTTCCATCCATGTCCTCACATGTCCATTTGAGGTGCTGTAGCATGTTTATCTTTTGCTCCAAACTTTCAATAAAATTCTGCTGCCAGAATTTTATTTCAAAGTTCAATATGTCCAAGATCATTGCTGTTGATCCGTGACTCCGTTGGGGGTGCACTTTGGACCTAGTTGCTGTACATTATATCTAGTTTATGTTCAAGTCCTTTGCCATGCCTTTTGGGTGCTGTAGATTATTTATTTTGTGCTCCCAAGATGCCATGTTGCTGTAATTTGCAGTTTTCGCTCAAATCTTGTTTCGGGCATAACTTTTAGCCCGTAACTCCGATTTCAGCGATTCTTATATCAAACTTGGGTGATTTTCTGTGTAGATTAATAATATCAGGTTGTTATCTTGTTTTGAGGTGTTTTGCTTGAGTGATGTTTTACGTGCTCCATGTGCATCACTAGTGCATCCATCATGCATACATGTTTTTCGAGTGCGCATTGCATCGTGTTGATTGGTGCTTGGTGTGTTTGTCTTGTTTAGACCCGGAGGTTGAGCACGAGTTTTCCAACGAGGTTGAGCACGAGGTTTCCAACGAGTTTGAGCAAGAGGACCCTTCTTTTGATCCGAACTTCTTCTCTTCAGGCAAGATGACCGAACCCCGATAACTTTACTATCTTTGTCTATTGCTAGTAGTCTCGATCTTTAGTTTTGCCTCGATGCCCATGTTCTTCTTGTCAGCCTCCTACTTGTAACCAATTGCCATGTTTAACCACCCTACCTATGCAAACCGTTGCTTGGCTAAGTACGCTTCGCTCAGCCCTTCTTATAGCGTTGCTAGTTGCAGGTGAAGTGAAGATGCTTGCTCCATGTTGAAGTTTGGTTGGGTTATATCACACCATATAAATGCTTTAACTGAAATCACATATATATTGGCAAGGGTGGAAGGCTAAGCCTTTTGCTTGGTGTTTTGTTCCACTCATGCCGTTAGGATCCGTATAAGCCGGTTTTATGTTCCTTGATTATGCGTTCCTAACACGGTTGGGGTGTATGGGACCCCCTCGATAAACCGCTATGTGCTAAGTCTTTTCCAGCAAATCCCAACATTGGTACTATTTGCCTAATAACAAACTAAACTTGCATAAGGGAGTAATTAACCCTCTTTCTTAATCAACAACCCCGGGCCAGTGCTCCACATGAGTGTTGGTCCGAAACGGGGAGTCTGCGGGGCCACCTCAAGGAAACTCGAGGTTTGGTAAAAACCTGTAGAATCGCCCATCCGGTCGTGTCCTGAGACCTAGATACGCGCGGCTACTATCAGGGTGTCGACACGCCGGGAGGATTTGCTGGATTAGCCTTACCTTAGTTCGGTTTAACGTGAGCACGGGATTCCGAGGATACTCGGGTCTTCCCACTTTGGAGTTGCGACTCCGCGGATCGTGGGCTTGTAATGGGTCAAGTTGGAACACCCCTGCAGGGTTTGAACTTTCGAAAGCCGTGCCCGCGGTTATGTGGCAGATGGGAGCTTGTTAATTCCGGTTGTAGATAACTTGACACAATGATACTAATGCACTACCAGCGTGAGTTCCGTGACTGTCAATTTCCGAATAGGGATTCGGAAGTTGAACACGGAGGGGTTATGTTTGTGAACTTGTAGCTAGGATCACTTCGTGATCACTTCTCGCCGATGCCTTCTCTTCTCGCTCTCACTTGCGTAAGCTAGATGCTAGTTGCTGCTGCAGACTCTTTGTTGTTCCTTCACCTCATTTCTTTCTTCCGCCTTTTCCCTCACCTAAAGGCTTTGTTAGTTCTGTTACCCGGGAACGGGATTGCTGAGTCCTCTGTGGCTCACAGTTACTTCACACCAGATGCAGGTCCAGCCGTGAGCTATCCAGGTGATGGCACCGAGCTGGATTGGGAGTACGACGAGGAGCGTAGTCGTTACTACGTTCGCTACCCGGACGATCAGTAGTGGAGACTCTTACTAGGATTCGATCCGCCTGTGGTTGTTTATTTATCTGAGTTTGGTACTTTGACATTTGGATTTTGCCCTTAGAGGGTTGTAGTGATCTTATTGAATGATGTTTGAGACTTGTATTGTTATTCTGTGACGTGGCGATTGTAAGCCGACTATTTTAAGTTTACCATCCCTCTTTTACATGAGTTGTGCAAAGATTACCAAACTTGAGATCATTCTAGGATGGACTTATGCCTTTAAGTCGGGCCTCGACCCGTAGGAGGTATAACTCCATCCTGGGCATTACAAGTTGGTATTCAGAGCCTTCTCCGACCTAGGAGCCCCCACTGTTTGATCGAACCGTTGACGGTTGAGTCTAGGCACACACTGAAAAACTTTTTGAGTCATATATTATATCGGAGAGTAGGATTCTTTGCTTCTCATCCCCTTTCTCTCTGGTGAGGACTCCTGACGTCTACTCTTGTCTCTCCTATCTTCAAAATTTGCACAAAATTTTTTTTTAGGATTCCCGCGAGTATTCTGGGATTGTTTCGATGTTCTTGTGACAAGGATATTGTTCCCGATGCCTCCTGTTACCGAGGAGTTGAGCTTCGGGGTATCACTGTAACAAGCATATCGCGACAGTACTAAATACTTAAGACGGCCGACATCGAAAATCTCCCCTATACGGCCAGTGGCACGATAACCCCGACATCACCCAGTACTGGGGAGGTAGTTCGGGAGTATTGCCATAGCTTGTTATAGTGGATGCTTTCGAAGGTCCGAGGTACACAGTTTCCGAGAAAGACTGGTTATGTGTTGAAGGATGGATACACCTGGATGTAGGTTAGAGTTGATTGCGCGGTGCTTCCCGTGTATCCCCAACACCTGATTGCATAACTGGAATCTTTCGGAAAGCTATAGGTGGGTTTTATCCAGTAGATCGTAGGCATTCTTCCAACGAATGCAGGTTAGTGAGTTCGGGGTTCGACATTGAGTGAAGAGGTTATATGACCGAGGTTACTATCAGGAGTTGCATCTTAAAGGGTCCTTGGCTATGCTGATCCGGGGATTGCAAAACCTTTTCGTAACGCGTTCATATGCTTTCAGCACAAAGATGTTAGAACGAAACTCCTCTCTTGTGTTTGTTCCGTCTGTACCTTGTTGTTTTATTTATTTTATCCTTTTGATCCCTATGTGGCTTCTCGTGAAGACTGATGTTATCAATTAACTGAGAAATTCATTCGTTCCTCTTGTTCGGATGATTTCATTCGTTCTTATTGTTCGAATGATTATTGTGAAGACTTGTTGCAATTCATTCCATTGATTCAGCTTATTCCTTTTGTCAATCAATTGCTGATTCGTGGTCATCTCTTACAGGATGGCTCCGAAAAGGGTTCCGAATGCCAACCCAGAGGGTGAAGAGGTTCCAGAACGTCCTCCTTCACCTCCTCCTCCGCCTGAGGCTTGGAGAGCAATTATGCAGACTACTGCTCAGAACACTCAGTTGATGATGCAGATGATGCAGCAAATGCAGGCTATGCAAGCTAATCAAGCTAATCAGGGCATTCCAATGAACCAAGGCAACTTCTTCCAGCAGCACCATGCTACCCTCAACCAGTTCTTGGCTAACAATCCTAAAGCTTTCAGTTACTGTGTCGACCCTCTTGATGCTGAGGATTGGCTGACCGATATCAAGAAGCATTTTGAGTGCAGTAACGTGAAAGAAGATGACTATGTGAAGTTTGCAGCCTTCCAACTGAAAGATCAAGCAGCTGACTGGTGGCAGCAGTATAAAGACTCAAGGCCGGGTCAAGTGATCTCGTGGGAGAACTTCTGCAGGGATTTCCGCTCGCATCACATTCCTACAAGTGTTATTGAGGGTATGCGTGAGCAATTCCGCAACCTCAAGCAGGGCTCCATGACAGTCTACCAGTATAATGTCAAGTTCCAAAACCTCGCTCGCTATGCAAAGCAAGACATACCTGATGCAAAGAGCAAAATCTATCAGTTCCGTGGAGGTCTCAAAGATGAACTTCAGCTTGCTCTCACTTTGTTCGAGCCAGACGAATTCGATAAGTTCTATAATATGGCTTTGAAACAAGAAGCAGCTCAGCTCAAGATGGAGGCTTCTAAGAAGAGAATTCGAGATGCTGTTCACTCTACCTCATCGTCTCAGTTGGCTGCGAAACAACAGAAATTCTGGCTTCCTCCTCCTCCAATGATTCGAGCTCCATACAACAACTCCAGCAACTTCAACAACTCCAACAACAAGAACTCTAGTGGCCGTGGTTTCTCCCACCCACCCAACCCAAGCAACCAGTCGAAGAAGCAGTTTCAGTCTCAAGGCTCCAAGTCCAGTGGCTCTCAGTTCCGTCCTCTTTCAGAAGTGACTTGCAACAAATGCACTCAGAAGGGTCATTATGCCAACAGATGTCCGAATCCGAAGCGTCTTCCTCCTCCACCACCTATGAGTTCAGCTATTGTCAAGCAAGATCCAAAGTCTGCAAGGGTTAATCTGATGAATGCAGCACAAGCCGAGGCTTCTTCTGATGTCATTCTGGGTAACCTTCCAGTTAACTCTATCCCAGCTAAAGTGTTATTTGATTCGGGTGCATCATGCTCTTTCATGTCTCAACCATTTGCATCCAAGCACAGTATTGCCACTTCAAATTTGCCTCAGAAGTTGCAAGTTGTTTCTCCAGGCAAGATTATGACTTCTAGTGTTTATGCTCCGGATGTTTCTATTCGCATGGGAGATTATCGTTTTCTGGCTAAACCGGTGATTCTTGGTCATTCTGACATCGACCTCATTCTCGGAATGGATTGGCTTTCTCAGCACGATGCTCACATTGATTGTGCTCAAAAAGAAGTCAAGTTGACTCATTCTGATGAAGATGTGATTATCTTCGCCTCCAGGGATAATACTATTCGGCTTTTATCTCTTAATGATAAGGGTGAAATTAATGCCATAGAGCAAATTCCAGTGGTGAATGAATATCAAGACGTCTTTCCAGAAGAACTTCCAGGCATGCCTCCACACCGTCAGGTGGAGTTTGTCATTGAACTCGAGCCGGGCACCGAACCTGTTTGTCGGCGTCCTTACAAGCTCTCTTCAGAAGAATTGAAGGAATTGAAGAGACAGTTGGATGAACAGGAGCGTATGGGTCTCATCAGACCGAGTACATCTCCGTGGGGCTGTGGTGTCTTATTTGTCAAGAAGAAAGATGGCACGGAGCGTCTCTGTGTTGACTACCGGCCACTGAACAAGAAGACGATTAAGAACAAGTATCCGCTCCCCAACATCAATGAACTCTTTGAGCAGCTCAAAGGAGCTAAAGTATTCTCTAAGCTTGACCTCCGAATGGGCTATCATCAAATTCGCATTCGCGAGGAAGACATTCCCAAGACGGCGTTCAGAACGAGCTACGGTTCATATGAGTATACCGTCATGTCCTTCGGGCTCGCCAATGCTCCTCCTACCTTCTCAAGGATGATGCATTACATCTTCAACCCCTATACAGGCGAGTTTGTGCTTGTGTATCTGGATGATATTTTGGTGTTTTCCAAGAATGAAGAAGATCATGAAAAGCACTTGCGTCTGGTTCTTGATCGACTCCGAGAGCACAAATTCTATGCCAAGTTCTCAAAGTGCGAGTTTTGGCTCGATAAGGTTCTCTACCTGGGCCACATTATCTCAGCTGACGGTATTGCGGTTAATCCCGAGAAAGTTGAAGCAATTGTCAACTGGGAAGCTCCTCAGAACGTCAAGCAGCTCCGCAGTTTTCTGGGTCTTGCCAGCTATTGCAGAAGGTTTGTGGAGAACTTCTCCAAGATTGCCAAGCCTCTTTCCAACCTCCTCCAGAAGAATGTCAAATACTTTTGGTCTCCCGAGTGTGAAGTGGCTTTCAAAACCCTCAAAGAGAAGCTTGTCTCAGCTCCAGTTCTGATTCCTCCTGATGAATCCAAGCCCTATGAAGTGTTCTGTGACGCTTCCCTTCAAGGTCTTGGTGGTGTGCTTATGCAAGAGAAGAGAATTGTGGCATATACTTCACGTCAGCTCAAGCCAGCTGAGAAGAACTATCCCACACATGATCTCGAGCTAGCAGCTGTGGTACATGCTCTGATTACGTGGAGACATCTGTTGTTGGGCAGAAAGGTCGACATCTTCACTGATCACAAGAGTTTGAAGTACATCTTCACGCAGCCGCATCTGAACCTCCGCCAGACTCGTTGGGTCGAGATGATCCAAGAGTACAACCCCAGCATTGAGTACACTCCAGGCAAGGCGAATGTGATTGCAGATGCTTTGAGCAGAAAGGCATATTGCAACAGCCTTCTTATCAAGCCACACCAGCCTGAGCTTTGTGAAGCTTTCAGGAAGCTCAACCTTCAGGTTGTTCCGCAGGGTTTTCTTGCAAATCTCCAAATTGCTCCTACCTTGGAAGATCAAGTCCGTGAGGCCCAGCTCAGTGATACCATGGTGAAGAAGGTGAAACATGGGATTGCAAAGGGCACTACAAAATATAAGTGCTTCCGTGTTGATGAGAGAGATACCTTGTTCTTCGAGGACAGACTCGTTGTTCCCAAAGGTGATCTCAGGAAGCTCATAATGGAAGAAGCTCATGACTCTCTCCTTTCCATTCATCCTGGCAGTTCCAAGATGTATCAAGACCTCAAGCAATCTTACTGGTGGACACGCATGAAAAGGGAAATTGCCCAATTCGTGAACGAATGTGATGTATGCAGAAGAGTGAAAGCAGAACATCAACGTCCAGCCGGTCTTCTCCAACCTCTTCCTATTCCTGAGTGGAAGTTCGACCACATTGAAATGGACTTCGTCACTGGCTTTCCTAAATCCAAGCGAGGCAATGATGCTATCTTTGTGGTGATTGACAAGCTTACTAAAGTCGCTCACTTTCTTCCAGTCAAAGAATCAATCAATGCAGCTCAACTTGCAGAGCTGTACACTTCCAGAATTGTGTCCCTACATGGCATTCCTCAAGTGATATCCTCAGACCGTGGCAGCTTGTTCACATCAAAGTTCTGGGACTCCTTTCAGTCCGCCATGGGCACGAAGATCAGATTCAGCACTGCCTTTCACCCTCAGACTAGTGGTCAAGTCGAGCGTGTGAATCAGATCCTTGAAGATATGCTCAGAGCCTGTGTCATCTCCTTCGGCATGAAATGGGAAGACTGTCTTCCATTTGCAGAATTCTCTTACAACAACAGCTTTCAGGCAAGTGCAGGCAAAGCACCGTTTGAAATTCTCTATGGCAGAAAGTGTCGTACCCCTCTCAACTGGTCTGAAACAGGTGAACGCCAACTTCTTGGCAATGATTTGATCTCTGAAGCCGAAGAAATGTGCAAAGTCATACGTGAGAATCTCAAGGCCGCTCAGTCGCGTCAGAAGAGTTACTATGACGGAAAGCATCGTGATTTGGCTTTCGACATCGGTGATCATGTCTATCTCCGAGTTTCTCCGATGAAAGGAACCCAAAGGTTCGGTATCAAAGGAAAGCTTGCTCCTAGATACGTCGGTCCTTTCAAAATTCTTGGCAAAAGAGGCGATCTAGCCTATCAGCTCGAGCTCCCTTCCAACTTTGCATGTTCATGATGTCTTCCATGTGTCTCAGCTTCGCAAATGCTTCAAGGCACCTGAGCGGATGATTCCGTTTGAGGAGATTGATCTTCAACAAGACCTTTCCTACCGAGAGCATCCAGTTGCAATTCTCGAAGAAACCGAACGCAAGACTCGCAACAAGACCATCAAGTTTCTGAAAGTCAAGTGGTCACATCACACAGACCGAGAAGCTACCTGGGAACGAGAAGATCATCTTCGTTCCGAGTACCCTTCCTTTTTCCAGTCCTAGATCTCGGGACGAGATCTTTTTGTAGTAGAGGAGAGTTTGTAATGCCCCGGATGTAATACTTTCCCTTTTGGGCTTATAATAAATCTCCGGCTTCATCTATTTCCATTTCGGGTTCTTTGTCTTTCGGGTTTTCGTCGTTTTGTTGTGTGAGTGTGTGGCATTTCATTCATATCATGTAGACATGTGCATTGCATTGCATCTGTGTTGTGGGTTGCATCCGGTTCGTGGCGTTCCTTCCCGTTGTCCGTTTCGTGTTCCGGAGCTCCCTCGCGTGTTCGTGACGTCCCGTAGGCCTTCTTTGTTGTTCGGGCGTTTTTCGTTACCGGTGTGCCGCGAGGTTGTGTTGTGTGTTGTTGTTTTGTTGTGTGCAACCCGCCTCTCAAATCTCGTCTCGTTTGGACTCCGTTGACTTTTCCCTCCGTTGTCCGTGTGGGTCCGAAGTGCCCTTACTTCGTGTCCCGGAAATACCCCTGTGGTTTTCTTTTATCTCCGTCTGGTCCTTTTTAAAATCATCCCGCGATCGGATCCGTTGGATCCAGATCGGAGGGTTCCTAAACATCCCTAACCTCCAAACCCTAGTCTAAATTGCTATATATAGACCCCTAGGTCTATTTGGGCATCCCTCTTCTTCTTCCCCTTCTCCTTTTTTCCTTTTTTTTCCTTTTTCTCAGATCCACCGCACTGTTCTTTGGGATCCCGAAGGATCCCCTCGATCCGAATCGGGCCAGCCGCAGCGAGCAGCTCCGTCGACCGAAGTCAACGCAGCCTGCCGCGATCTCCACCGAGCCAGGCGATCGAGCCGCCGAGCCGGCCGCTTCGACCGAGCGGCCTCGACCGCACCGGGCTGGTCCTGGGGACCAGTTCCCCGGCCCGTACCGCCGAGCGGCCCGTACCGCCGCCTCACGGGTTGACCCGCCAGCTGGGCTCGGCCACCGCGGGTCTCCGCTCCGCCGGACGCCCTCGTGGGCTCCCTCTCCTCCGCGGCCCATCGCCGTGCTCCGCACCGCCGCTCCACCGGGGCGACCGGGCCGTCGCTCCTGCGGGCCACCCAGCCCCGGGCCGCCGCGCGCCGCGTGGGCCTCCCGCGCCGCCGCGCCGGCTGGGCCGGCCGGGTCCCTTCGCCGCCCTCTGCCTCCGCTGGGCCTCCCGCCGCCGAAGCCCAGCCGCCTCCTCGCACTGTTCATCCGGGCCTCCCCGCACTATTCATCCACCAGATCCAGATCTGCTCAGGTTGACCCCAAAAATTCCACTAAGTCCCTGTTTATTTTGTTCTGAGATCCATACTTTGACCATGCATAACTTTTACTGTGGTGCTCCGTTTTGTGCGTGTGATATGTCCAGATGTTCGTGGAGATGCCCTCTACGTTTTACCTGTTGTAGTCATGCATGTTAGAGGTCATCTAGGGCCTTGTTTTGCTGTTGCAAGAGTGTATGATGATATAAACTGCTGTTGTGTGATATTTTTGTGCCACCTTTGACATGTGATATCTTTTAGCTCGTTTGTCCAAACGATGCAAATGTCATGTCCACGTGTTCGTCTTGCCACGAACTACGTGTTGTGTGTGATAGGTTGCATGGTAGATTTATTGTTTCCTTGTTATCATCGTTGCAAGATGCCATGTTCAAATGTTGTGTTTTTACTTGTTATGAAATGCCATCTTGTTGAGCTCGTTGTAATCGGTGTGTTCATCACATTGATGCATGCTTGTGTGTTTCGGGATCACCGTCATATGTATTTTGATGCGGTGCTTACCCTTTGTCATGTTTAGTTTAGATGTGTCTTAAACATGCTCTTTTTGTTGCTATGATGATATTGCTGTTTTGGGACTTAGTGAAATTTCACTAAGTCTGAAATCTGTAACGTTCCGATGCCATGTTCGTGTGATGTTGTAGGACAAAGCATGATAGTTTTGGGGTGGATTTTAATTGTTCCATGAAGTATATATTGTTGTCTTTCCATCCATGTCCTCACATGTCCATTTGAGGTGCTGTAGCATGTTTATCTTTTGCTCCAAACTTTCAATAAAATTCTGCTGCCAGAATTTTATTTCAAAGTTCAATATGTCCAAGATCATTGCTGTTGATCCGTGACTCCGTTGGGGGTGCACTTTGGACCTAGTTGCTGTACATTATATCTAGTTTATGTTCAAGTCCTTTGCCATGCCTTTTGGGTGCTGTAGATTATTTATTTTGTGCTCCCAAGATGCCATGTTGCTGTAATTTGCAGTTTTCGCTCAAATCTTGTTTCGGGCATAACTTTTAGCCCGTAACTCCGATTTCAGCGATTCTTATATCAAACTTGGGTGATTTTCTGTGTAGATTAATAATATCAGGTTGTTATCTTGTTTTGAGGTGTTTTGCTTGAGTGATGTTTTACGTGCTCCATGTGCATCACTAGTGCATCCATCATGCATACATGTTTTTCGAGTGCGCATTGCATCGTGTTGATTGGTGCTTGGTGTGTTTGTCTTGTTTAGACCCGGAGGTTGAGCACGAGTTTTCCAACGAGGTTGAGCACGAGGTTTCCAACGAGTTTGAGCAAGAGGACCCTTCTTTTGATCCGAACTTCTTCTCTTCAGGCAAGATGACCGAACCCCGATAACTTTACTATCTTTGTCTATTGCTAGTAGTCTCGATCTTTAGTTTTGCCTCGATGCCCATGTTCTTCTTGTCAGCCTCCTACTTGTAACCAATTGCCATGTTTAACCACCCTACCTATGCAAACCGTTGCTTGGCTAAGTACGCTTCGCTCAGCCCTTCTTATAGCGTTGCTAGTTGCAGGTGAAGTGAAGATGCTTGCTCCATGTTGAAGTTTGGTTGGGTTATATCACACCATATAAATGCTTTAACTGAAATCACATATATATTGGCAAGGGTGGAAGGCTAAGCCTTTTGCTTGGTGTTTTGTTCCACTCATGCCGTTAGGATCCGTATAAGCCGGTTTTATGTTCCTTGATTATGCGTTCCTAACACGGTTGGGGTGTATGGGACCCCCTCGATAAACCGCTATGTGCTAAGTCTTTTCCAGCAAATCCCAACATTGGTACTATTTGCCTAATAACAAACTAAACTTGCATAAGGGAGTAATTAACCCTCTTTCTTAATCAACAACCCCGGGCCAGTGCTCCACATGAGTGTTGGTCCGAAACGGGGAGTCTGCGGGGCCACCTCAAGGAAACTCGAGGTTTGGTAAAAACCTGTAGAATCGCCCATCCGGTCGTGTCCTGAGACCTAGATACGCGCGGCTACTATCAGGGTGTCGACACGCCGGGAGGATTTGCTGGATTAGCCTTACCTTAGTTCGGTTTAACGTGAGCACGGGATTCCGAGGATACTCGGGTCTTCCCACTTTGGAGTTGCGACTCCGCGGATCGTGGGCTTGTAATGGGTCAAGTTGGAACACCCCTGCAGGGTTTGAACTTTCGAAAGCCGTGCCCGCGGTTATGTGGCAGATGGGAGCTTGTTAATTCCGGTTGTAGATAACTTGACACAATGATACTAATGCACTACCAGCGTGAGTTCCGTGACTGTCAATTTCCGAATAGGGATTCGGAAGTTGAACACGGAGGGGTTATGTTTGTGAACTTGTAGCTAGGATCACTTCGTGATCACTTCTCGCCGATGCCTTCTCTTCTCGCTCTCACTTGCGTAAGCTAGATGCTAGTTGCTGCTGCAGACTCTTTGTTGTTCCTTCACCTCATTTCTTTCTTCCGCCTTTTCCCTCACCTAAAGGCTTTGTTAGTTCTGTTACCCGGGAACGGGATTGCTGAGTCCTCTGTGGCTCACAGTTACTTCACACCAGATGCAGGTCCAGCCGTGAGCTATCCAGGTGATGGCACCGAGCTGGATTGGGAGTACGACGAGGAGCGTAGTCGTTACTACGTTCGCTACCCGGACGATCAGTAGTGGAGACTCTTACTAGGATTCGATCCGCCTGTGGTTGTTTATTTATCTGAGTTTGGTACTTTGACATTTGGATTTTGCCCTTAGAGGGTTGTAGTGATCTTATTGAATGATGTTTGAGACTTGTATTGTTATTCTGTGACGTGGCGATTGTAAGCCGACTATTTTAAGTTTACCATCCCTCTTTTACATGAGTTGTGCAAAGATTACCAAACTTGAGATCATTCTAGGATGGACTTATGCCTTTAAGTCGGGCCTCGACCCGTAGGAGGTATAACTCCATCCTGGGCATTACACCCTCATAGGAAGGTAGGGTCATGTTGATGCAAGTTTCAACAGTAAAGTAACAGGGGTAGTAACCAAAGTGGTTTCCACCTCAACATGATTCCGATGCATTGAATAATAAAGGTGCTATGAGACATGCATAAAAAGGTTTCTCGAACATGGTCAAAGGGCTGCTTGCCTTATTCTTCAGAGTCTTCAAATCTTCTGGTCCATCTTCGAATACTCCGTTTATTACGTCAACTAACGATGGAAACAATCACAATAAGCAACACAATCAAAGCAACAATAAAAGTGCTCTAAAAACAGGAGTTGGACTTTTCTAGGATTCCTCTGGTCATATTAGAAATGACAAGGTGGTTTCATAGGTATTGGATCAATGGGTAGTTTGGAACATTCCAATATGATGGAACCAAAAGGGTTTATGGAGTTGGAAGAAGTATACAGAAATGATTCCTTGAATGATGAGCAAAGGTACCCATCATCAAGTCATGATTTTAGAAGCATTTAGGAGTTGGTTTCACTGGATTTGGAATTCAAATGAATTTCCTAGGATTTTCCAAAGCTGATAAATAGGAAGAAATGGCTCATTATTTGGTGGGGTGCAGAAACTATTATTAAAAATGTTCCAAAACTAAGTTTGGACATGACAAGCATCTAGGAATTTGAATCACTACATTTGGATCAAGATTGGGCTCTCTGTGATTTTCTAAAGTTAATCACAGAAAGTGGAAAATGGGCATTTGATAAATATTTGTATAGGAAAAGTTTCTGGAATAATGTGCATGTTGCACCATGTGATAGGGCATGATTTTAGAAGCTACCAGAAATTTGAATCATGCCATTTGGAGTTTATATGAATATTTGGGAAATATTTGAAGTTGACAGAATAAAGAAAAAGAAATAGAGAAGGGGTTATACCCTATCTTGCGCTCTGGGCGAAAGATAGCCGCTGGGCCGGCCCAGCGGCTCGGCTGCGGCGAGAGGAGGCGACGCAGAAGGCGTATCCCGGGAAGACGCCACCCCGTGGGGCAAGCGAACCGGCCCGAAGCCGTTTCCACTTAACCCGACGGGTGGGCCGGCTCAGTTGGCACAGCCGCTGACGGGCGGGGCCCCCCTGCCAGCTGGTGGGGAGGTCGTCCCCTACCTCTCGCCTGAGGCAGAGGAACGACGGGGAGGCCCGGCCTCGCTGGCCGCCGGCGCCACGCCGCCAGCTTGCGCCGGTCGGAGACGGGGGCGGTGCCGCGCGGCCCGGCCGCGCCCGGAGGAGGGGTTAGAGGCGAGGCAGCGCCTCCCTTACGCGCGCGCAGCGAGGTCGGAGCAAGGCCCGGCCGCCACCTATGTCGGTGATTCCGGCCACCTCCAGCGGTGTGCGGCGCACCGGGGTATCCAGGGAGGAGTGCCGCATCCATCCAGATGCTCAGGGGAGGTCGGGGAAGGCCCGAAGAGGCGAAGGGCCGAGTGGCCGTGGAAGGGGCCGCGGCGGTACTCCGGCCTTGGAGGAGGTAGGAGGCCACGGGAGGGGGGTTAGGGATGTCTGGGAGGTGCACGGAGAAGAGGAGCATCCAGAAGAAGCAACGGGCGCTCAGGGGGAGACCCTTTTATAGCTACAGCCGCGGTGCACCGTGGGCGACGCCCATGGACGTGCCGGGCGAGCTCATGGAGAGAGGAGGGGGACCGGGGAGGATAGGGCCGACCATCCAGCGTGTTGAGGACGTCGAGGGGGCCTCGGGGGACACGCTCCCTCTGCCCAAGGTGGTCGGAGGCATCTGATTGGGGGCGGCTACAGTGCGGGAGCGCACTGTAGCGCGCTCCAGAGCACGTCTTTGGCCGGCATGGTTGGGCCTGTGCTATCCTGGCCGTGTCCTGTTGTGTCCAACCGTGTCCAGGGGGTAGAGGGGGTAGTAAACAATGGCTCTGTAGTCTTGGATGCCCTGGGGAACCACTGGGATGAGGAGGGAGGTGAAGGAGGAGAAGAAAGTGGCTGTCCACAAGGGTAAAGATGGGGTTTTTACCCTCCAATAATTGAGATAAGGCAGAGGAGAGTTACTGGAGGTAGAATAGGACTAGGGGAGGCTGTGGTAAGAACTTGAGGCCATGGAGAAAAATAAAAAGGGTTCAACCACTTGTTTTGGTAAATGAACAGAAGGTGTTTGATCAGTGTTTGGTCAAGCAAATGACATCCACTTGACATGGGACTTAACAGGATCAAATGTCACATATAGTTAGGCCCCTACACCAAATTTGAACTCATTTGGGCAAAGTGGCCAATGTAACTTTGGTGAACCCTAGAAATGAACAGAAATGGTTTCACCATGTTTGAGTCAAGCAATTCATCTCCCCTTGATGCACCACTTGGTGTAGCATCATCATTTGGGGTTATGAACATGCCCACAAAGTTTGAGGCTCCAGATAAAAAGTTGACAATGTAAAGTTGTTCAAATTTGAATTTGAACAGAAGTGGTTTTGGGGTGATCTGATCAAGTTGCTCTATTCCAAATCTTGTGCCATTTGGTCTAGATGCCTTATTAGGCCATTCTAGCATGTGCACCAAGTTTGAGAGCATTTGGACAAGTTTGGCAATGTAGAGTTGCTCAAACTTCAAATATGGACAAAATGGTTTTGAAGGGGTTTGAGGATGTTTCCTTGATCTCCAATGCATGAGGCTTTGCAAGATCATCAAATATGTCATATGTGACATGATAGAATTTCCCTGGAATTTTTGGAGAATATTTCCTTTGTAAATATTTCAAAAGCTTGAAATATCCAGAAAGGGTTTTGGAAGGATTTGTCCAATATTTTGAACATGACCATGTGTTAAAACTCTTATATATGGACAATATATGTCCTATGAGTCTCCCTGAATTTTGGCAAATATTTTTGAAATGTTTAAATAATTTTTCCCTATTAAAGACCATTTCTGGCCTTAAGAAAAAGCTTTTAAATAAAATATAAAAATAACTTTTAAAATTATACTTTTGTGGTTTCTGGGAGTCCTATATCTAATAGGATTCAAATAAACTTTTTGAAAGATTTTTCTCACCCTAAATAAGGTACTTGCAGTGCAAACCTCAATTCAGGGGTTTTTGGAAAGCTAATTTTAGAAAATACCATTTGGCCAAAATATTTTTATAAGAAAATTCTATACTGGTCTATACACATGGCATGATCATTGGGAAAAGGTTTTGGGTCAAGAAGATGAAGTATAAGAGTTGGAGGATTTATTTGATTTTTTAGAGCACTAGCAATTAGCAAACAAAAGTCAAATCAAGCAAAGTCAAAAACACTCAAAAGTTTTTGCAAATCCACATTTTTGACATGAAAACAAGCTTAAGCAATGTGACATGAAAATCAGGGTGTGACAGACCTACCCCGCTTACAAGAATCTCGTCCCCGAGATTCCCAGACTAGGCGTGGAAAGAAAGACGGAGTCTTGGATACGGGGTAGTCTTCACTTCTTCTTGTTGGTTCTGCTTCCGAGCGGTGCTCCTTGGAATCTTGAAGTGCTTGATGGTATGGCTTCTTGCTTGATGTCGTCCTCGTTGGAGGTTGCTGAGGGGTCTCTAAGATAGGTTAGGTTGGGTTAGCTGCCAAAGGCTCGGTGATCGATGTCCTTGCGGGCATCGGGCTAGCTAGGAGGTAAGAAGTATTCCCAGAGTGGGGGCTTAAGGGTTTCAAGGATTCTAGTGAGTGAATGAACTTATATCATCTTATTCTTAAGCACAGTTTCTGAGATGCCAATAGCTCTATCTAGTACTCCGAACGGAAAAGCATCTTCTCGCAGAGACCAACTTCAATCACCCTCATTGCCATACATATCCTCATGACTCTCAAGAGACGGTCTCACCAAATTATACTTGTCTAAGATCCCCAATTCCATATGCACGTCTACCTCTAAAATCCAAAGGTAGATCATACATGCTGCTAAGCTGAAATTAAACTCCACAATCCAAGCACTCAACCTAATCTTGCAAGGCTCACGATAATGCATCTCTAATCTAAGGAAACACGTCATATGCCACTCCAAGATTTTGTTTCCTTCCTATAGATCAACTCCGATAGCCCGGTAATTACCATGAATCACCACATAATCCAACAATCCTACAAATCCAACGTCTACGGTGTTCCACAAAATCTCAAGTCCTTATAATCCCCAAATACTCGGAAGGACTATGCATCACGTTAGTTAATCCACCAAATTCCCATCATCCGGGTCAAGTAAACTCCAAGATCACGACTATATAGATCCCTAAATCAACTCCGACAAATAATCCAATCTCCTAGGTTATTGTCCACCGAGAAGCATGATATCATAATCAGGATCATAGGCCTAAATCCAATCTTACTCCGAAACATGCAGACATATCCAGCATTATACCGACCAGAATCACTTACATAAATCTAAGTCTCATGTCCAACGGGCACTCCTACATACTTCCCAAAGTCATGACCCAACCAACATGAAAACCTCACAATCCATCAAGGTCTCAGATAGTTCCTCGAAGTTACTGATATAAACCACCAAGTCATCTGTCCAATATCCTCGAACTGGTCTATCTATGGCATCGTCAGACCTCGTGCTATATCAGGATGAAAATGTACTCACTCATCGTGTCCACTAGCTCCTTTACGAACCCAGTGTTGTGCAAGGTTACAAAGGCTTAACAGGTTCTCACGCTTTACCATGAGTTAGGCACATGGTTAAGGATTCGTGCTGGAGTGTCTCGGGAAGTCTCAAAGGGTCTAGGAAAAAGGGTTACTGGTCTGGAGGGTTAGACATAACACTACGGGGTTGCACTTGGTCACGGGGTTGTAGCAGAAGTCTTCAGTGCCAGTTGGTTGTCGAGGTAGGATCCTTGGTGCATCTTGTCTTGCGGGTCTTCAATTGGGGAAAGAGAATAGAGAGGAGAAGCAGCATAAAGGAGGGAAATGCCTAAAGGGGGTTCTATAGTGCAGGTGCAACAAACAGGTGCAAAAAGGCAGAAACAAAAGAAGCAAGGCAAGGGAGGTGATATAGCCATGCACTTGTTGCCTGGGGCAAAAGTGCGACTTATATCAAAACACAAACGAGTAAAAGCAAACAACACACAATCATGGTTCTATTCGAACCATCATATGGACTCGAGTGCGCATAGGGGGTACACGACTCATCCTACCCTAGGGGTTCTCGGACCATGTGTCGTGACTTGTGCCTCGTGCAATCTTCTGAGCTTCCTTGGATGTTGCTATGCCACTTGTAGTTGCTTGATGAATGATCCGGGTTGAGCCTGAAGAATCTTCAATATCTTCTCGCCTGATGAGGTGATGGGGTGAAGGTGCCTCCTTGTAGCTGGCGTTGACTTGGTCTTCTCTTGTCTCTTTAATCATGGCGATCCCTTGCGCCTTCTGGGGCGTCGAGGGTACCAGGTAGGCAATCCATATGTAATGACAATTACAAGGCATAATAGAGGTCCAACATGTCGGTTTCGTTGATGAAAATATCGACACCAAGAGCGGGGAATGAAGAGAACCGTTTTCCTGCTCACTATAGTGAGGCGGACCAAATGGCAAGGTTCTCGTCCACCGGTGGTTGTCGACACAACAACGGTAGTGACATGATTACTCTATTAGCGGTGTATATCACGATTTTGCATAACCTATACCCTGGTCATCGTAGGCTAGGGTTGCACCATCTTAGGACACTGTCAAGGGTGTCCCCCATCTTCTGGGTCTTCATGTCCTCATCCATCGAGGATG
Source organism: Secale cereale (assembly GCA_902687465.1). Lineage (NCBI taxonomy): Eukaryota > Viridiplantae > Streptophyta > Magnoliopsida > Poales > Poaceae > Secale > Secale cereale. The sequence goes on along the minus strand of LR738715.1, from coordinate 189,214,507 downwards.
TAGATTCTGTTGATACCGTCTTGTCGTGGTGTCACTAATCTTGTGTGCAAAAAGTGGTGGGTAGGTGTTCGGCAAGGTGCACTCCACGAGATTTACAGAAAATCCAGTGGTCACGGGCATAAAGGTTTTAGCGACCAAGGTTTTGAAGGGGAAGAGATCAAGTATAACCTAGTTTTCGAAAAACTGAGAAGGGAAGAGAAGTATAGATAGTTTTGAAAACTACTAATAGTTTTGAAAAAAAATAGTTTTACCCTAACTAACGACCATGCTAACTAAGGCTTCCTACAGTCAGGATGGCTCTGATACCAGCTCTGTGGGGACCCCGACTCGTAAGTCGTGATCACCGAATGCACGTGTACAGTGATCCCAGAGATCAATGCTCACTGAACACACAGAAGCTGAATAACAAGAGTCTTACATCCTTACATACCGTATTACACAAATAGGACCATTATGGTCAAGCCTTGAGTATATCATCGCAGCGGAAATCTTCAAAGACAACTGGGACCCATGCCATCTGCCTTAACCCTACAGGCATTCTGACTGGGAAGCGTCCTAGCTCGCATGCTCGTCACCGAGAAATCTTCATCATAACCTATTCTCTCCTGCCTGGCCAATAAAATAACCAGTGGCAAGCCAATGAGTACATTGAATGTACTCGCAAGCAACCCAAGTGTGATAACAGAATATTTTATGCAAGGCTCTACTGCTAAATTGGTAGTTTTGCGGAAAGCTAGTTTTTCATATGCAAGCTATGATCAACATTTAACATGGATATGCATGTGTCTGTAACAAGTATCAGGAGGTCACAGACATCATTTTCAAGGAAGAGTTGTAATCAATTCATGCTCAAGCTCATTGTGACTTTCTCACAATCACATCAATCAATATCACTGAACCATGTTGACTTCATCAATATCTCTGAATCGTGTTGTTTCCCAGAAACTTAAGGACATAGTCTAAGTAGCACCACCCAACTGTCCCTGACCGTGGACACGGCTATTCAAATAGTTTTACACTCTGCAGAGGTTGCGCACTTTACCCACAAGATCCGGGGAACTTCCGTGTCATCCACGACCCGCGGTACCTCAAGTACCCGGGGTAAGCACCCGGTCATTACCTTTCCTTAGACGACACTAACATAGAGTCCACTCGTTGGTACACGGCCTTTGGGTACAACAATAGATCACGGGACTTGCCCTAATTCAATGTTACGCGTACCCGCAGGGACCAACGGTGTGTCCGGTGCCCTGTGAAAACAGTCATGGTCGCCTATCCAAGCACGACCCCGTCCCGGGAAAGACCTCAAGTCTTCCCGTCACTAGTAATGCGGGCACCATGCTAGTATCGACCTAAGTAATCAATAAGGCCCCGTCCCATAAGGGGTAGTGTGGTTGCACATGTTTGGTTGGGACGGTAGTCATACATAAATCTAATCCATCTCTGTTAACAACACTTTCGTCAAGCCTCGGCACACTACTTCTTCACCAAGTAGTGCCCTAGCTCCTCATCAACTCCCAGGGGCATTAGTGGCACCCACTGGGTCATTTGCAAGTATGTCAGACCACACTTGTTTCACTCAATGCATATCCCCGACCCATTTTGCGTAGCCAACTACTATAGCATACATCTTTCTACTCCCACCCACATAACCCTCATAGGAAGGTAGGGTCATGTTGATGCAAGTTTCAACAGTAAAGTAACAGGGGTAGTAACCAAAGTGGTTTCCACCTCAACATGATTCCGATGCATTGAATAATAAAGGTGCTATGAGACATGCATAAAAAGGTTTCTCGAACATGGTCAAAGGGCTGCTTGCCTTATTCTTCAGAGTCTTCAAATCTTCTGGTCCATCTCCGAATACTCCGTTTATTACGTCAACTAACGATGGAAACAATCACAATAAGCAACACAATCAAAGCAACAATAAAAGTGCTCTAAAAACAGGAGTTGGACTTTTCTAGGATTCCTCTGGTCATATTAGAAATGACCAAGGTGGTTTCATAGGTATTGGATCAATGGGTAGTTTGGAACATTCCAATATGATGGAACCAAAAGGGTTTATGGAGTTGGAAGAAGTATACAGAAATGATTCCTTGAATGATGAGCAAAGGTACCCATCATCAAGTCATGATTTTAGAAGCATTTAGGAGTTGGTTTCACTGCATTTGGAATTCAAACGAATTTCCTAGGATTTTCCAAAGCTGATAAATAGGAAGAAATGGCTCATTATTTGGTGGGGTGCAGAAACTATTATTAAAAATGTTCCAAAACTAAGTTTGGACATGACAAGCATCTAGGAATTTGAATCACTGCATTTGGATCAAGATTGGGCTCTCTGTGATTTATTAAAGTTAATCACAGAAAGTGGAAAATGGGCATTTGATAAATATTTGTATAGGAAAAGTTTCTGGAATAATGTGCATGTTGCACCATGTGATAGGGCATGATTTTAGAAGCTACCAGAAATTTGAATCATGCCATTTGGAGTTTATATGAATATTTGGGAAATATTTGAAGTTGACAGAATAAAGAAAAAGAAAAAGAGAAGGGGTTATACCCTATCTTGCGCTCTGGGCGAAAGATAGCCGCTGGGCCGGCCCAGCGGCTCGGCTGCGGCGAGAGGAGGCGACGCAGAAGGCGTATCCCGAGAAGACGCCACCCCGTGGGGCAAGCGAACCGGCACGAAGCCGTTTCCACTTAACCCGACGGGTGGGCCGGCTCAGTTGGCACAGCCGCTGACGGGCGGGGCCCCCCTGCCAGCTGGTGGGGAGGTCGTCCCCTACCTCTCGCCTGAGGCAGAGGAACGACGGGGAGGCCCGGCCTCCCTGGCCGCCGGCGCCACGCCGCCAGCTTGCGCCGGTCGGAGACGGGGGCGGTGCCGCGCGGCCCGGCCGCGCCCGGAGGAGGGGTTAGGGGCGAGGCAGCGCCTCTCTTACGCGCGCGCGGCGAGGTCGGAGCAAGGCCCGGCCGCCACCTGTGCCGGTGATTCCGGCCACCTCCAGCGGTGTGCGGCGCACCGGGGTATCCAGGGAGGAGTGCCGCATCCATCCAGATGCTCAGGGGAGGTCGGGGAAGGCCCGAAGAGGCGAAGGGCCGAGTGGCCGTGGAAGGGGCCGCGGCGGTACTCCGGCCTTGGAGGAGGTAGGAGGCCACGTGAGGGGGGTTAGGGATGTCTGGGAGGTGCACGGAGAAGAGGAGCATCCAGAAGAAGCAACGGGCGCTCGGGGGGAGACCCTTTTATAGCTACAGCCGCGGTGCACCATGGGCGACGCCCATGGACGTGCCGGGCGAGCTCATGGAGAGAGGAGGGGGACCGGGGAGGATAGGGCCGACCATCCAGCGTGTTGAGGACGTCGAGGGGGCCTCGGGGGACACGCTCCCTCTGCCCAAGGTGGTCGGAGGCAGCTGATTGGGGGCGGCTACAGTGCGGGAGCGCACTGTAGCGCGCTCCAGAGCACGTCTTTGGCCGGCATGGTTGGGCCTGTGCTATCCTGGCCGTGTCCTGTTGTGTCCAACCGTGTCCAGGGGGTAGAGGGGGTAGTAAACAATGGCTCTGTAGTCTTGGATGCCCTGGGGAACCACTAGGATGAGGAGGGAGGTGAAGGAGGAGAAGAAAGTGGCTGTCCACAAGGGTAAAGATGGGGTTTTTACCCTCCAATAATTGAGATAAGGCAGAGGAGAGTTACTGGAGGTAGAATAGGACTAGGGGAGGCTGTGGTAAGAACTTGAGGCCATGGAGAAAAATAAAAAGGGTTCAACCACTTGTTTTGGTAAATTAATAGAAGGTGTTTGATCAGTGTTTGGTCAAGCAAATGACATCCACTTGACATGGGACTCAACAGGATCAAATGTCACATATAATTAGGCCCCTACACCAAATTTGAACTCATTTGGGCAAAGTGGCCAATGTAACTTTGGTGAACCCTAGAAATGAACAGAAATGGTTTCACCATGTTTGAGTCAAGCAATTCATCTCCCCTTGATGCACCACTTGGTGTAGCATCATCATTTGGGGTTATGAACATGCCCACAAAGTTTGAGGCTCCAGATAAAAAGTTGACAATGTAAAGTTGTTCAAATTTGAATTTGAACAGAAGTGGTTTTGGGGTGATCTGATCAAGTTGCTCTATTCCAAATCTTGTGCCATTTGGTCTAGATGCCTTATTAGGCCATTCTAGCATGTGCACCAAGTTTGAGAGCATTTGGACAAGTTTGGCAATGTAGAGTTGCTCAAACTTCAAATATGGACAGAATGGTTTTGAAGGGGTTTGAGGATGTTTCCTTGATCTCCAATGCATGAGGCTTTGCAAGATCATCAAATATGTCATATGTGACATGATAGAATTTCACTGGAATTTTTGGAGAATATTTCCTTTGTAAATATTTCAAAAGCTTGAAATATCCAGAAAGGGTTTTGGAAGGATTTGTCCAATATTTTGAACATGACCATGTGTTAAAACTCTTATATATGGACAATATATGTCCTATGAGTCTCCCTGAATTTTGGCAAATATTTTTGAAATGTTTAAATAATTTTTCCCTATTAAAGACCATTTCCGGCCTTAAGAAAAAGCTTTTAAATAAAATATAAAAATAACTTTTAAAATTATACTTTTGTGGTTTCTGGGAGTCCTATATCTAATAGGATTCAAATAAACTTTTTGAAAGATTTTTCTCACCCTAAATAAGGTACTTGCAGTGCAAACCTCAATTCAGGGGTTTTTGGAAAGCTAATTTTAGAAAATACCATTTGGCCAAAATATTTTTATAAGAAAATTCTATACTGGTCTATACACATGGCATGATCATTGGGAAAAGGTTTTGGGTCAAGGATATGAAGTATAAGAGTTGGAGGATTTATTTGATTTTTTAGAGCACTAGCAATTAGCAAACAAAAGTCAAATCAAGCAAAGTCAAAAACACTCAAAAGTTTTTGCAAATCCACATTTTTGACATGAAAACAAGCTTAAGCAATGTGACATGAAAATCAGGGTGTGACAGTTGGAGAGGAAGATAAGCCCAAGGTTAAACCTGAGGAGTTTAAATCATGAAGGAAAAGAATCAAACAAATCTCTAAGAAAAAAAACTTGTGTGGAGCTAACACCAGAAGAAACTTTCAAGACCAAAAACCAAACCCAAAAATTTGGAGTGTTACAACACCTACCCCCTTAGGAAAAATCTCGTCCCCGAGATTTCAGCTGATCCTCAAATAGGTGTGGGTGTTCTGTCCGAAGGAAATCTTCCCTTTCCCACGTTGCCTCATCCTCTGTGTGATTACTCCACTGAACCTTGAGAAATTTATCAGTCTTCTGACGGGTTCTCCTTTCAGACTCCTCCAAAAATTTTACTGGGTGTTCCCGGTAGGTGAGATCTGGTTGCACGCCAAGACTTTCATGTGACACATGCTTCTGTGGGTTGCTTACACACTTCCGTAGTTGCGAGACGTGGAACACGTCGTGGACGTCTGACAGTTCCTTGGGAAGGTCCAGCTGGTAAGCCACTGTGCCCCTCCGTGCAACTATACGAAAGGGTCCGATGAATCGGGGTGCTAGTTTCCCTTTGACCTTGAATCGTTGCAGTCCTCTCATAGGTGATACACGTAAGTATACGTCTTCACCGGGCTCAAAACTTATTTCCCGATGCTTTTGATCGTAATAGCTCTTCTGTCAGCTTTGGGCTGTTTTGAGACGATCCCGTATTATTTTTACTCTTTCCTCAGCTTCTTTCAACATATCTGGGCCGAATATACGACTGTCCCCTGTTTCCAACCAGTTTAATGGAGTACGACATCTTTGTCCGTACAAGGCTTCGAACGGTGCCATCTGCAGGCTGGCTTGGTAACTATTGTTGTATGCAAACTCGGCATATGGTAAGCTTGCCTCCAAACTGGTCCCATATGTGAGGACACATGCCCTTAGCATGTCTTCAAGTATTTGATTTACTCGTTCCGTTTGTCCACCAGTCTGGGGGTGATAAGCTGTACTGAACGTTAGTTGCGTTCCGAGGGCTTGTTGCAACTGGTCCCAAAATTTGGAGACGAACTGAGTGCCTCTGTCGGATATTATAGTCTTTGGAACCCCATGTAGGCACACTATACGGGCGAGGTAAAACTTGGCAAGCTTTTGGGTGGTGTGGGTTGTCTTGACTGGTATGAAGTGTGCTACCTTGGTTAGTCTATCTGTGATGACCCATATGGCATCATTACCGTGCTGTGACCGTGGTAGTCCAACAATAAAATCCATTCCAATATCGTCCCATTTCCACTCTGGTATGTTGTTTGGCTGTAAGAGTCCTGCGGGTTTTTGGTGCTCGGCTTTAATGCGTTGACATGAATCGCAGCATGCAATATATGTGGCTATATCCCTCTTCCTGCCGTGCCACCAAAATCTTTCCTGAATGTCCTTGTACATTTTTGTCCCTCCAGGGTGGATTGAGTATGGAGCGGTGTGGCTTTCTGCTAGAATTTGCTGTTTAAGGTCGTTGCTATTTGGTATGCAAAGTCTGTCTCCAAACCATAATATTCCCTCACTGTCTATGGTGAATTCTGAGTCCTTGCCCTGACTTACTTTTCTTTTTATACCTTCGATGCTAGGGTGTCCATGCCGAGCCTTCTTTATTTGTTCTATTAGTGTAGGCCGTATTTCCAGATTTGACACTTCGCCTTCAGTGACCATCATTAGGTTGAGTTTGGTGAATTCTCGCTGAAATTCGGATCTCAGGTTCTGTAGGCTGCCGTTGTTCGGGCTGGGGTTACGGCTGAGAGCATCTGCTACCACGTTTGCCTTTCCTGGGTGATAGTGGATACCAACGTCATAATCTTTTACCAGTTCCAGCCAGCGTCGTTGTCGTAAATTGAGTTCTGGTTGCGTGAAAATATATCTAAGGCTCTTATGGTCCGTATATATTTCACAGCGATTCCCAAGCAAAAAGTGCCTCCACTCCTTGAGTGCATGAATGACTGCTGCCAACTCCAAATCGTGAGTAGGGTAATTTTCTTCATGTTTCCGTAGTTGCCGGGAAGCATAGGCGACTACTTTGCCTTCTTGCATTAGTACGCATCCGAGGCCTTTCCGGGATGCGTCGCAATATACTTCAAAACTCTTGTGTATGTCTGGTACAACCAATATTGGGGCTGTTGTTAACTTATTTTTGAGTTCCTGGAAGCTTTTCTCACATGCTTCGGTCCATACGAATTTCTTATCCTTCTTGAGTAACTGTGTCATTGGTTTGGCTATGGTGGAACATCCTTCAATAAACCTTCTGTAATATCCAGCCATACCGAGGAAACTTCGTATGTCCGTTACACTGGCTGGTGACTTCCAGCCAAGTACAACCTTAACTTTATCCGGGTCCACAGCAACTCCCTCTTGTGTCAATACGTGTCCTAGGAAACCCACTTGCCTCAACCAAAATTCACATTTGCTGAATTTGGCGTAGAGTTGGTGTTTCCTTAATTCTCCCAGTACAATGCGGAGGTGTTCAACATGTTCTTCCGGTGTCTTTTAATATACCAAGATGTCATCAATAAATACCACCACAAATTTCTCCATGAATTTCATAAATACTTTGTTCATGAGGTGGACAAAATATGCGGGGGCGTTGGTTAGTCCAAACGGCATTACTGTAAATTCATAAAGTCCATATCTGGAGGTGAATGCTGTTTTCGGGATATCTTCTGTTCGTACTTTTAATTGATGGCATCCTGACCTTAAATCAACTTTTGAGAAAACCTTGGCTTGCGCGAGCTGGTCAAATAAATCATTTATCTGTGGCATCGGATATTTGTTCTTGATTGTGACCATGTTGAGCGCTCGGTAGTCTATACACAACCTCATAGTCCCATCCTTCTTTTTGGCAAATAAAACAGGTGAGCCCCAAGGTGAGGAGCTGGCCCGTATAAATCCTTTGTCTAGCAATTCCTTTATTTATTTCTTTAATTCAACCAACTCGGATGGTGCCATTATATACGGCTTCTTGTATATGGGGGTGGTTCCAGGCGCTAGCTCAATAATGAATTATATTTCTCTGTCTGGTGGCATGCCTGGTAGTTCTTCGGGAAATACGTCCGGGAATTCACATACAACTGGAACTTTGCTTAACTCAGAAGTGTCTACCTTGTTTAATTTTGGTTGTCGCGATACTGGTCTTTCCTGAGCTGCGACTCTTATTGTCTTTCCGTGATGATGAGTAAGAATCACTGTCCTGTTGAAGCAATCGATAAATCCTTTGTTGGTGGTTAGCCAGTCCATACCCAAGATAACATCCAGTCCCTTGTTTTCTAACACGATGAGGTTTGCGTGAAACTGTAACCCTTCAATTTCAATTGTCAAACCTTGGCAGTAATTCTGAGTGATCTGCTTACTTCCGGGGGACTTGATGGTCATTGATTTTCCCAAGGGAAGTATTGAAAAACCGTGTTGCAAAGCAAAACTCTTCGAAATTAACGAATGAGAAGCTCCAGAATCAAACAAAACCGTGGCCTGTATTGTGTTGACAGGGAACGTACCGAGTACAATATACGGGGCATCCTGTGCTTGCTCCTTGGTCACATGGTTCAGGTGGCCTTTCTTGTGGTTGCTATTGGGGTTGAAGTTGTTACGCTTGGGCGCGGAATTGTTTCCATTGCTGTTAGGCTTTGGTGCTGAGTTTCTTGGCTTTGGGCATTGTTTAGCATAGTGTCCCTCTTCTCCACATGCGTAGCAAGTAACACCTGGGTGATACGTGAAATCCTTGTCCCTTGCGTGAAAATTCTTGCTTGGACGAGTGTCATTTGTCATGGGTTTGTTCGCCCCATTTTTCTGGAAACTTATCTTATTCCTGTTGTTGCGAGGGTGGTTGGTCTGATCCCTTTTTCTCTTGCGAATGTCTTCCAGACTGCGACGTTCATTTTCCAATGTAATAGCCTTGTCCACCAGTGTCTTGAAATCTGGAAAAGTGTGTACGACCAACTGGCATTTAAGTGCTGGTGCCAGTCCGTCCAGGAATTTTTCCATCTTCTTATTTTCAGTCATACGCTCTTCGTTGGCATAACGGGATAATTGCGTAAACTGACTGTTGTACTCAGGTACTGTCATGCCCCTTTGCTTAAGGTCATCAAATTCTCTTTTCTTGATCTTCATAATGCTCTTAGGGATGTGCGCCCCACGGAAGCCTTCCTTGAAATCTTCCCAGGTGATATTATTTATGTCGGGGTGCATAAGCAGAAAATTTTCCCACCATGACGCGGCTGCTCCAGCAAGATAATGTGGTGCGTAAAGTACCTTTTCACGGTCTGAGCATTGTGCCACAATTAATTTCCTTTCAATATCTCGAAGCCAATCATCGGCCTCAAGAGGTTTGTCTGTGTGCGAAAACGTTGTCGGACGTGTCTTCTGAAATTCAGATAATTTTGAGTGTTGCTGGTATGGCTCACGGTGATTTCCCATGTTAATGACATGGTTCATCATTTCCTGGTGCTGTTGCTGACTTTGCTCGTAAAGACGGCATACTTGAGAAAATGCTATTTCGCCGCCCTGCTGACTTGACTGCCCCTGTGTGAAATTGTTATCTGTCCGCGTGCCATAATTTTCCTCTGGCGGACTTGGCATGGAACGCGTCCAGGGACGAGTCATTTCTTACTCTGGGGTATTATTGCAGAAATCATGAGAAGAACCGGGCAGCAAAATAAACCAAGATTTGCAAAAGCAACAAAACACGAGCTCCGAAGAGATTTTTAAAATAAACTGCTAGATTGCGCACGGAGAAGGACCGCTTAGTACATATCTTACACGCGGGTTCTAATTATACATACGTCACTCAGGATGTGCGTACACATTCCTGACATGTTATTTATGCTAGTGCACTTCTCCAAGATCCTACATGATGCGCGAACAGACTACTTCCCGTCAACCTATTTTACATATCACACACATAATACAAGCGAGCACAGTGCGTCGCGGATAAACGCACTAGTCGGAGATGTTGAAGATTTCCCTCAGCCTGCCGAGGGTAAGGCCCAGTGGTGCTGGAGACTCAACTTCCTCCTCACTAATAGGCTCCAGGCGCGGAGTATGGGTACGAGGTGTTGATGCAGGTGCGGCAGGCGGTGCAGCTCTGACTGGGGTAGGAGCAATGACTCAACCATTGATTCGATGGCTTCATCATGTTCCCCATTTGCGCAAGCAAACACATAGTGGAAAGTGTAGGGCACGTGGCATGGGAGGTAACGGTAGCGACGAGTCTTCATTGAAGGAAGGATGTCCCGGAGACGAGCTATCGCCCCCATTTGCATGGCATGCCTCTCCATAGGCATGGCTCTGCCCACAAATAGGAGGCGGCGCGCTTCAGAACGCCCTCCCTTGAAGTGCACCACGGCCTGGTGCATTGACACGCTGTCGTTGAGCTTGTGACGGTAGAGTGTAAACTCTGGACGGGTTGATGGCCCAATCGCAACTTTGGTGATGGCGAAGAGGAGCTTGACAAACCCCTCAGGAATGTTGGCGAACACCTGTGCATCACAATCGTTGTTGGCCATCTACAAAAGTAGACAAAAATTCCGAATAGTCAAGTCATAAATTTATGATCACCAAATGAAAATTGCTACAGATGTAAAAATGCTGAATAGCAATTATTACGCTAATAACCGATTAGCGAGCGCACCTAGTGGCTTCCTACAGTCAGCCTGGCTCTGGTACCAAGGTTGTCAGGACCGGTTTTTCAGTAAAATAATTACCAAAAGATCGACCTTTTTATTAAACCAGCGAGGAAGAATACTTCTTGCTGATAGACAATTCCTTGATACAGAATTCGAGAATACTGAATAATTATACAAGGTTGAGCTGAGGTGGCTCAACAATTTTATTACAAGTACGCCAATATAGCACATAAAGGCAGATATGACACAATGGCAGGGTGGCTTACTACTACCTCGTAATAAAAAGGTGGTGGATATGTCATAGTGAAGTGGGTGACGTGACTCCAATATAATACAGTTCATCGAGTGTCGGAGTGAGACCCTATGAATTTATTTGGTGGTTGGCGGAAGCGGTTATAAAACAGTGATCAACTCCAGGATCGCAAGAGACTGACTGGGACTCCACTAGACGTTGGACTCGCTATCGAAGTCTTCATCCATAAGATTGCCTTCGTCCACATCTGGCCAAATCAACAAGCCAGGTGAGTACTTTGAATGTACTCGCAAGACAGTTCGGACTTAAGATATAATAAATGCCAACATGATGCATGTGAGTATTCTAGCAAAATGCAACCGGATACATATATTCCTGTGCCGTAGGTAAATAATTAGAAGTCGGGCGGTAATCCTCCCGAAATCCATAATATAAATAAAAGGAAACCAAACGAGTGTCTGAGTGACGCCTCGTGAGGAAATAATAAAATGAAAACATGCCACAGTCGGGCGTCTGAGCGACACCACATAAAGGGCTTATAGCGAAAATAAATAACCAGAATGCCTCAGTCGGACGTCTGAGCGACATCACATAAAGGGCAAATAAATAACAAGAATGCCACAGTCGGACGTCTGAGCGACATCACATAAAGGGCTTATAAATAACAAGAATGCAACAGTCGGACGTCTGAGCGACATCACATAAAGGGCTTATAAATAACAATAGTATAACGGTAAAATACTTCAGGAAGTAAATCAATGCAGAGATAATTGGTTAGTTCATCTACCAAATG
>LR738715.1:189183182-189201685 GCA_902687465.1 Secale cereale | reverse complement strand
TGAGTGACGCCTCGTGAGGAAATAATAAAATGAAAACATGCCACAGTCGGGCGTCTGAGCGACACCACATAAAGGGCTTATAGCGAAAATAAATAACCAGAATGCCTCAGTCGGACGTCTGAGCGACATCACATAAAGGGCAAATAAATAACAAGAATGCCACAGTCGGACGTCTGAGCGACATCACATAATGGGCTTATAAATAACAAGAATGCCACAGTCGGACGTCTGAGCGACATCACATAAAGGGCTTATAAATAACAAGAATGCCATAGTCGGACGTCTGAGCGACATCACATAAAGGGCTTATAAATAACAAGAATGCAACAGTCGGACGTCTGAGCGACATCACATAAAGGGCTTATAAATAACAATAGTATAACGGTAAAATACTTCAGGAAGTAAATCAATGCAGAGATAATTGGTTAGTTCATCTACCAAATGAACCTGAAAGAAAAAGAAAAGTCACTACTCTTGTTACTATCAAGAATATACCAAAGACAGTCACCGGGTTGACACAAAGATTGACCCTAGGCCATAAACATGGCTACTTGAAGGATTCAACTCTGCAGAGCTTGTACTATTAAACCATAGCCAACGGATTCTACTAGCCACAAGGACTAGTTCTGTCTATGGTGTTTTAGCAGAAACCCAACTGACCAGTACACACCCATTTCACATCCTGCTGTCCGGAATCACCCGTGACAACGTTCACGAAAAACTTTAAGACGGGGAGGCCACAACCTCGAATAGCATGGGATCAAATTTATATATGCACGCTCTAAGGGGTGCCCCCTCTCGGTCCCAACCGGAAACACCCATGCCCCCTGACCGGATGACGGGGTTTAATCCAGGGCCATGGAACCCTCATCCCGGCCCCTCTACTTGGTGTGTACTCAGAAAGTGGTTTACAACTGACTAGACCGCAATCACAACAGATGGCATATGACAATACCAAAAGGAGATGAGCGGGATCATGACTCGATCCACGCGGATACTAAGTTAACCAACTACTGGCATGCTTCAACAATACCAGTACTCTACCCATCATGTCACCACATGATCGGGGTGGTTCAATCATTATCATACGGGGCTCACCCGAAGCTTGCTTGCATGAAATATAACCATACACAAATGCTTATATAACCATGCTTATGAAAAGAACTACTTGAGCAAACATGTAACACATCCATCATATCAAAGGTTCAAACATGCTTGCCTGGTTCGGAGTAGTCGAAGTCTAATTCGGTGAGGTTTGCGGCTCCGTCACGTCCTTCGGTATCTACGTATTCAAACAAAACGGATACCAACATAAATACCAAGCATGCAAAGAAAATTGCTCCAAATTTTTTCACATAAATATGACAAAAAACTAGACAGAAAACTAAAGAGGACAAAAAAAGAATCAACTCAAAATCATCTTTAGTTAAAAAGATATTAGAGTTTCTGTCCAGGGACTCATCTGTAATGAAACAGAAAATTTCTAGGGGCTAGAATAGAAAACAGAAAAGCGAACCGGTACGCAGTACGCCAACTGAAGACGAAGACGTACTTTGCCCGAAGGCGCTTTCCAGAAAAACGATTCGGGGGGAAAACAAGAGGCTGACGAGGGGGTCCTACTCGTCGGGTTTAAACTCTGAAACAGAGTCGCGCCGGCGCCAGGAGCTGCGGTGGTCGCCGGCGCCGATCCACGGCGAGTTAGGGGAGGGGAGTGGTACGTACAGCTTCCTGGTGTTCTTCCGCGTCGATTGGTGGTGGAGTTGAGCGTCGGCGAGCCCCACGTCGACGGCGACCCTGTCTCCGACGGACGGCGGCTCGGGTGGTCGTGGGCCTCATCGGAGAGAGCTCCAGGGGTCAAATTGGAGTGGGGGTTAGGTTTAGGTAGGTGCCAGGGTGCTACGCTCGAGTCCAGGGTGGCGGAGGAGTTCTCACCAGAGAGAACGCTGCTGGAGCCCGAGGCGAACGGAGTTGGCCGGAGTTGGGGAAGAAGGGCCCCTCTAGGCTCTTCCAGAGGCTGGGCGCAGTCTAGGGAGATGGTGGAGGTGTGCGGGCTCGAGAACGAGCTCGGGGGCGCTTTATATAGCCGGCCCGAGGCGGTTGCCGTGAACGGGATAAGTCCGGCAAGCGATTACGGCGATGCAGTGGCTGGACGGCGGGTTTAGGGGCTTGAGCATCAACTAGGAGGTGCATTGGTTCCATTCCCGTGCCTAACTCAGCAGGCGAGGGGTGATTACAGGATGCCCTCGACGGAACGGCCGTACGGCACGTCGGCGGCAGAGAACGCGCTCTGTGCGCGCCAGGCCACGACGACGGTGTTGCAGGCGTGCGCTGGCAGTGGAGAAGGCCACGCGGAGCTCTGGGGTGACTTGGGCGGCGCCAAACGGCGTCGAGCTGCAGGATCCTCCCTGTCGGCCGCCACAGGAGGTTCTTTTGCCGTGGAAGTCACCGGCGTGGTCGGGCCAGGGCGCCACCGACGCTCGGAAGCCGCCAAGCAAGCGTGCGGCATGCTGGATAAACAGGAGGTGCAGTGAGCATCGATCCAAGGCGGGCACTGGTGAGATTGATGCTGCGGCTCTGACAAACTGACGAACTGCACCGTCGACAGTGAATCTTCAGTTAGCAGTTTCTGAAACAGACAGCATAGTGTAAGCCAGGTGTTCGATGAAATGATTCTGGCATGTTGGAAATGTTTCTGGAGCTGATATTTGGTGGAGTGGCCTCTTGATGCATCTAGAGGCTGCCTGAATTTTCACAGAATTTTTGGAAGAAGATAAATATGAATTTCACCAAATTTTGCAAATCTGATCCAAACTTGCAGCAAGTAAAATTTGAAAATTTTGAACTGTGGACTAGTGAAACAAGATGGATTTAGGTTGTGGGTACTAATGACTATCTAGGGAAGTTAGTTTGGAATCAAATAACAAGATGGATATGGTGGTTCCTTTGTAAATCACCAAGGTCCACTATAAATGACAGAAATAGAATTTGGAGCAAAATAAATAGAGAAAAAAATTCCAATAAGGTTGACACTCACTGGAATTGATGAGAGACTTGTCCTAAGGTGTAGAGGGGGTCTTGGAGAGAAATATTTCTGTTGGGGTCATGGCAAGATGAAGGTTGGAGAGGAAGATAAGCCCAAGGTTAAACCTGAGGAGTTTAAATCATGAAGGAAAAGAATCAAACAAATCTCTAAGAAAAAAAAACTTGTGTTGAGCTAACACCAGAAGAAACTTTCAAGACCAAAAACCAAACCCAAAAATTTGGAGTGTTATAATTGCCAATTACGCTTTGTGTACTAACCCATGGTCTTTGTGAGAGTTCTATGTGGGGTTAGGTTATCTTCCATGGGCTTGCTTCAAGAGGAAGATCACATACAACCCATGGAGGATGACATCAAATCAAGGTTATGGTGTGCAAGTTCAAGTGATGCATCACGAAGAGATCAAGTGCTTGAAGCTTTCCATCCATTGTGGTGGTAATGGACTTGTGAAGATGTGCCGAAGAGTGGCTCACCCATAGTGGAGTATGGGGGAGAAATCTACTAGTCTTCACCGAGCCAACGCAATCAAGAAAGGTGGTCCAACTAAAGGAAGTCAAGATCATCTACATCTAGTTCAAGTGGACTTTGTGCTAGGCAAATGTTTGCTCTTGATAGGTTCTCTATTTTACTGGTCTCATGGTGCTAGTTTGGAGACCATGTTATAGGATCGATTGCCGTACTATCAAGGGGGGCTATCAAGTTAGTGGCTTGATTGTATCATTCGTAGAGAGCTCAAACCATTGCATGCTTGCATCATATTTCTTGGTTCTTGTTTGGTTTTCTCATTGTGAGATTTGGAGCTTATGGTCATCTTCTTTACAAGCTTGAGTTCATGAAAGCGGAGTTCACATGCTTCTTCTATTGCGTTTTCGGTGTTGGAGGTTTTTCTGGTCTCTTTTGAGGAAGGGTTCTCACCATTTTCTTATGGGCGTTTTCTCATTTGCTTCTTATTGTTATTTCTATCAAGATTGTGTTAGGCCATGTCGTTAGCTTTCCAACAAAATTGGTTTTGTTGAATTCAGAGTCCGTTTGCAGAAGTTGTGTCAGTTTTGGTGTCCTCAAAAAGGCTACAGCGATACTACCGCTCATGGGCGTGGTACTACCGCTTGGAGGGGATGTAATTTTTTACTTCTGTGGCTACTTCCGCTCCGAACCAAAAACTCGTCATATGTGCAGCAGTGGTAGGCATGGATGTAATTTTTTTGTACCGCTCGCAAGCAGTAGTACCGCTACCCTTAGCGGTAGTACCACTACCCCCTAGCGGTAGTACCATGAGGACGAGCGGTAGTACCGCTCTGACAGTTCTTCTGGCTTTTTGCCTCCTCGTTGTTGTTTTTTGAAGGGCTATTGCCGCCCTTGCGGTAGTACCGCTCCTTGGAGCGGTAGTACCGCTCGGTGCGGGCTGTGAGCATAACAGTTGGATTTTTTCCCACCTATAAAAGGGGGTCTTCTTCCCCAATGAACCTTATCTCTTGAGCTCGTGTTCTTCCTCATTGTTGACCTTCTTCGAGCTTTCTATCTCTCAGTCCCTCCATGGATTATTTGTCAGGGATATGGTTAGTAGGTATAAACCGGCTATTGTAAACCGGCTTAGTTATATTATACTTGGTTTTAATATTTTAGTAGAGACTACGGCCCATGAGATTTCAGGGCCCATGTATAGAATTAAGGTTTGTAAACCGCCCCGTGATGTAACTTGAGAGATAAGGAAGAAAAGACAGAGACCGAGGCGGACACAGATATGAGCCGGCCTCGGGACTCTGTAAACCGGACCAGGCGTACCCTCTATATAAAGGGGTGACCCGGCGACGGTTCAGGGACGAGCAACAATCAATCCGTCGAGACACAGGCAAAGCGAATCCGCTCCCTGTAAACCGACGCCCAAGCAATACCAAACCAACTAGACGTAGGCTTTTACCTTCTCCGAAGGGGCTGAACTAGTATAAATCCTTTGTGTCCTTTGTGTGCCATGAATCCTTTCAAGCTAACCCGTGCGATGGTTCCATCATCAAGTCCGCTAAATCGGACATCTGCCGTGTTATTTCCACGACAGTTGGCGCCCACCGTGGGGCCTGCGCACGATGGTTTCGAGTTCTTGAAAGGCGGCTTCGAGGGGTTAAAGGGTTACGCAGTCGGCCGGATGACCAAGAGTCGTCGTGGCCGGATCTACATCGGCGACGCGGGTTGGGGACCGGAGGCCGATTCGATCGAATACGGGTACCGGGTCCCCTTTGGCAGCATCCAAGTCTTCATCGGCAAAATTGGTGAACCGGGACCTGAGCCGGACACCCTCCCCAACATCGTCGAGCCGGCTCAGCGTGCGAGATCGGCCCGGATTCAGCCTGCCATGAAGCATGTGTTCGTTGGAGCAATTCACGGAGGCCGAGCCGAGGACGGATCGGAATCTGATGGTGCAACAGTCGTCTACTCAGATGACGAATCTTCATCCAGGGAAACTGAATCTCTGTATCAGTTGCGGGACGGCCGGTCTGAGGGCGAGTCCGATGGAAATAGTATTCCGGACCCCTTTGACCCGCCAAACCGGGTGGCGGTCTTCATGGCCGGTTCACAACCCCCGATGAACGGAACGACAGCAGAGGCTGGTGCAGGGGGAAGCGGTTCAAATCCCTCCCTTACTGAAGTTCTATCCACCTTGATCGAGGAGTTCACGGCTAAAGCGGTGGAGGTCGTAGCTCCAGCAGACAAGGCGCATCATGATGCAGAGCTTCTTCAGTTGAAAGGTCGGATCGATCAGTTAAAGGAGGATTTAAAGGCGGAAGGAGAGATGATAGCCATAAGACAAGCAGAGTTGGATGATCAAGCCTTTCATTTGAGGATGGAGCAGGCTTCTGTGGAAGGAGTAAGGGGGCGAAAGTATCGGTCCCGCCTACCGCCGGGTTACGAATCCGCGAATTTGTTCAGGACACCTGGGGCTGGGGCCAGCAATAATCCGGCCTTAAACCGGAGAACACCCCCGGCTCGGGATGAGCCGGTTCAACAGCCCGCCGCAGAACATGAGCGTCGGATTACATCGGCGCCTTATGTTCCTGTCCCTCCAGGACACTATTCAAACCCCTTGGATAATATTGCTGCAGCGGCGGCGCGGTTGGCCGCTTTACCCGTGGAAGAAACGTCTCCGGTGGCGATAGAGGCGCGCAGGGCCCAGAAGCTACTTAATACTGCGTTAATACAGCAGCAAGCGTACTCTCATAGCAGGGAAAGGTTACATTCAACACCACGTCCCAACCGAAGTTATTCTAGACATTGGGAGGAGCCAGAAGTGTCTAGCAGTGAGCGCAGGAGACATCAGCGCAGGCAGGATAATCCGGCAAGAGCGGAGATGCCAGCCCCAGACCTAAACCGGCCTAGATCGGAGGTCAGGGAGGAAATTCGTCAGTCGACGCCGGTTCACACAACCACTACAGGGACAGGAGCTACAGCGAGCGGTTTCGGGATACAATGTCTTGTCCCCGCCCTACGGAGTGTTAAGTTGCCCAAGGATTTCAAGGGACCTCGCAAGGTACCTAATTACACAGCCGATTTACCGCCCGAAGCTTGGGTGGAAAGTTATGAGATGGCCATGGAGATGCTGGATGTGGATGAATCGGCTTGTGCCAAATATTTCACTATGATGCTTGAGGGCACGGCCCGGACCTGGCTAAAGGCGCTACCCCCGAATTCTATCGGGTCATGGGGGGAACTGCGCAGTCAGTTCATCAAAAACTTCAAGGATACATGCAAGCAACCGATGTCAGTGATAGATTTAGCAGCCTGTGTGCAAGGAGAGCAGGAGTCTACAGCAGCTTGGGTACGCAGAGTGGCAGAGATCTTACACTCTTCGAATGGTATTAATCCTAGTACGGCGATAGTGACGTTGGAAAACAATTGCCGGTTTGAATCTTTAAAGTTAAAGCTCGGACGGCTTAAAAGGGACTGCAATGACATGGGGACTTTAATGAGTGCTCTGGTGAAATACGGAGACTCAGATAATACAAAGTATCCGGAAGCAGAAGGAGATAAAGCGGGGAAGGCCAGCAAGTCTGGTAAACCGGCGCCGGTTAATCCGGTTACTTCAAGCTTTTTGGGTAAACGGAAGGCAGAAGGTAGTTCCGATTTTGTGGCTAATACTCAGGTTCAAGGCGGCTTTCAGGTTAATCCGGGGGGTTCCGCTCTCCAAACCGGCGGAGGAGATCCGGGCTGGGAGCAGGATTTGGATCGACCTTGTCCAAAGCATAGTGGAAGGGGGAGGATTGCAAGGCATACTATAAGAGAATGCATACCCTTTATGAAGGCGGAGAATGGCCGTTTTAATCCTCCTAGCCGGCCCCCGAACGGCGGTTCAGGGCCCGGGTTTTATGGTTCGAGTTATCAGGGGAACAGTTCCGGATCAGGATATAGGGGCAATAACGGCGGTTATCAACCCCGGCCAGGCGGCCAAAATAGTCAAGGGAATTACAATGGTCAGGGAAATCAATCGCATCATCAAGGTGGTTACAATGGTCAGGGAAATCAATCGCATCATCAAGGTGGTTATCATGGTCAGGGAAATCAATCGCATCATCAAGGTGGTTACAATAGTCAGAATAATCAGCAGCAGGGCCAAGGGAGTTATAATAATCAATGAAGCCGGCAGCAACAGCGTCCACAACAATAGCAGCAATCCGGATACGAGAGTAATCCAAAGGAGTTGAGCAGCGGTCAATATCATGTTTTCACCACGAGTTTATGTAAGAGAGACCATAAGGTTTTAAGGCGGACTGTTAATGCAGTAGAACCGGCGACGCCACAATTTCTCCGATGGTCGGAGCAGCCCATTGTATGGAGCAGAGAGGACCACCCGTTACGGGTAGATAATCCGGGACATTTAGCCTTGGTGGTAGCACCTCAGGTGGGAGGATACAAGTTTACTAAAGTCCTCATGGACGGGGGTAGCAGTATCAATATACTATATTACGAGACCTTCCGTCGTATGGGTCTGACAGATAAAAAGTTAAGAACATCAAACACGGTGTTTCACGGGGTGGTCCCAGGTAACTCAGCTTATCCAGTTGGTAAGATTGACTTAGAAGTTACCTTTGGAGATGAGTATGATTCCAGATCGGAGATGGTCACTTTTGAAGTTGTCAAAATTAAAAGTCCGTATCATGCTCTGTTTGGAAGGACGGTTTATGCTAAATTTATGGCTAGGCCATGTTATGTTTACTTGCAGCTTAAGATGCCGGGTCATAAGGGCACGATCACGGTTCATGGCAGTCGAAAGATAGCGGTGGAATGCGAGGAAGGTGATGAGCTTATGCAGAAGCGGTGTGTGCCACGGAAGAGTTAAAATTTTATAAAGATAATGTCGATCCGGCAGATATGACTCCGCTGAAGAAACCAACGACCGAGCATGATCCGGCATTGAAATTCAAGTCGGCGGAGGAGACTAAGCAGATTGATTTTGTGCCTGGAGACTCGTCTAAACAGTTCACCATCAGTGCTAACCTTGATCCCAAATAGGAAAGCGCGCTCATCGAGTTCATCCGTGAGAACCGGGATATCTTTGCATGGAAACCTTCTGACATGCCAGGTATACCGAGGGAACTCGCTGAGCACAAGTTGAATATTGATCCGAAGTTTAAACCGGTAAAACAGTATCTGCGCCGCTTTAATGAAGAGAGGCGCAAGGCTATAGGAGAAGAAGTGGCCAGACTTTTGGCGGCAGGGTTCATAGTGGAAGTTTTTCATCCGGAATGGTTGGCTAATCCGGTGCTGGTTCTGAAGAAGAATGGGAAGTGGAGGATGTGTGTGGACTACACAGACCTCAATAAAGCTTGCCCAACTGATCCTTTTGCTCTACCTCGCATTGATCAGATTATCGATGCCACAGCAGGGTGTGAGCGGCTGAGTTTTCTGGATGCATATTCAGGTTATCACCAGATCAAGATGGCAGTTGAAGATCAAGAGAAGACAGCTTTCATAACTCCTTTTGGTGCTTTTTGCTATGTGTCTATGCCCTTTGGGCTCAAGTGTGCACATGCAACTTATCAGCGTTGCGTTCAGAATTGTTTGAAAGGGCAGATAGGAAGGAACGTGCATGCTTATGTGGATGACATTGTGGTCAAATCAAAGGAGGAAAGAACAATGATAGAGGACCTCAAAGAAACCTTTGATAATCTTCGAGCTTACAGGATGATGCTTAATCCGGAGAAATGTGCTTTTGGTGTTCCGGCTGGTAAGCTTCTGGGATTCCTGGTCTCGAACAGGGGAATAGAAGCCAACCCGGAGAAGATCAAGGCCATCACATCTTTGACAAAACCGGTTTGCATCAATGATGTTCAGCGCATAGCTGGCTGGATCACGGCGCTAAGCCGGTTTATCAGTCGCTTGGGAGAAAAGGCGATCCCACTTTATCAAATGTTGAAGAAAACGGACCGGTTCATTTGGAGTGATGAGGCAAATACAGCGTTTGAGAATCTGAAACAGCAACTAGCAAAACCACCGGTTTTAGCTGCTCCCATTGATAAGGAGCCTTTGCTGTTATATGTTGCTGCGAATACACGGGCAGTCAGCGTTGCGATTGTGGTTGAGCGCAAGGAAGCAGGGAAGGAACATCCGGTTCAGCGCCCGGTTTATTATGTGAGTGAAGTACTCATCGAGTCCAAACAAAGGTACCCTCATTGGCAGAAGTTGGTGTATGGGGTGTTCATGGCAAACCGGAAACTGAAGCATTATTTCCAAGGGCATCCAATAACTGTGGTTAGTTCAGCTCCATTAGGAGACATAATCCAGAATAGGGAAGCTACAGGCAGGGTAGCCAAGTGGGCCATTGAGCTCAGCCCGCATGAGTTGAAGTATGTACCGCGTACTGCTATAAAATCTCAGGCATTGGTAGACTTCATCAATGACTGGACAGAGTTGCAGACTCCTGAGGAGAAGCCGGATCTTACTTATTGGACGATTCACTTTGACGGTTTAAAACAGTTGGAGGGATCGGGGGCTGGAGTTGTGTTAACTTCCCCCAGAGGTGATAAATTTTGCTATGTCCTCCGCTTATTATTTCCTTGTACTAATAATGCAGCAGAATATGAAGCACTACTTCATGGTTTGCGACTGGCAAAGGAGATGAATTTGAGCCGGGTTAAGTGCCTGGGTGATTCAGATCTAGTGGCACAGCACGTTTCTGGCAAGTGGGATTCAAGAGACCCCCTCATGGCGGCTTATCGGCGAGAGGTTGAAGCGGTCGCAGGATACTTCAAGGGATATCAGGTGGATCATATAGACCGGCGGAGGAACGAAGCGGCCGACGCTTTAAGCCGGCTAGGGTCGCAACGGAAACCGGTACCACCAAACACCTTTTTGGATGAATTGCACAGTCCTTCGGTTCAAGTACCTTCGGAGAACGACCTAGCTATTCCGGACCCAGAGGCACAATTAGTTGCAGCACTCCATATTATTCCGGATTGGACGTTACCCTATTTGGCGTACTTAAGCCGAGGAGAGTTACCGGAGGACGAAGAGGAAGCACGGCAGATAATCCGGCGTTCCAAGTCTATGACAATTGCAAACGGAGAGCTGCACCATCGTAGCACTTCTGGAGTATTTCAACGATGTGTTTCAGCTGAGGAAGGTTGTGAGATTCTAAGGGAGATTCATGAAGGGGATTGTGGTCATCATGCCGGATCAAAGTCTTTAGTGGCTAAAGCATTCCGACATGGCTTCTATTGGTTAACCACGCATGCAGATGCGGCGGACCTGGTCCGAAAGTGTGACGCTTGTCAGAAGTTCTCAAGACGTGCTCTTGTTTCGGCACAGGAACTCCGGATGATACCAATAACTTGGCCTTTTGCAACTTGGGGGCTTGACATGGTTGGACCTTTCAAGAGATCCCAAGATCAGAAAACTCATCTGCTGGTAGCAGTGGACAAGTTTACAAAGTGGGTTGAAGCGGAGCCTATAAGCAAGTGTGATGCGGCAACAACGGTCAAATTCATCAAAAAAGTAATATTCCGGTTTGGCTTTCCACACAGCATCATCACAGATAATGGCACCAATTTATCTCAGGGTGAGATGGAAGAATTCTGTCAACGAGAGCATATTCGTTTGGACGTGTCTTCTGTGGCTCACCCCCAATCCAATGGTCAGGCAGAAAGGGCAAATCAGGAGATTTTGCGAGGAATCAAACCCCGGCTTATGACACCTTTGCAGAGAACCCCAGGTTGTTGGGTTGAAGAATTACCGTCTGTCCTTTGGAGTATTAACACTACACCAAACCGGTCTACAGGTTATACACCTTTCTTCATGGTTTACGGCGCAGAGGCAGTTCTTCCAAGTGACATACGCCATGATTCACCAAGGGTAGCGGCCTATGTCGAAGCTGTTAATGAGGAGTCAAGACAAGACGGTTTAGACCGGTTGGATGAAGAGCGTGATATAGCTGCAGCACGGTCGGCGATTTATCAGCAAGATCTGCGCATATATCATAGCCGCTGGATTAGAACCAGGACATTCCAGGAGGGTGACTTGGTACTCCGGCTCATCCAAGATCAAACAAATATGCAGAAGCTATCCCCGCCATGGGAAGGGCCCTTTGTGGTCAGCAAGAATTTACACAACAGTTCATATTACTTGGTGGACATTCGAGAACACAAGGATTCACGGACATCGGAAGAGGAGACGAAGAGGCCGTGGAACATCGCCCATTTACGGCCATACTATACTTGAGCTATGTGCTCCAATGTATCCTATGTATATATTATAATGAATAAACCGGCACCCTCGGTAAACCGGGGGCTTAGCCCTTTTCCATATACACAAATCTTGTGACAAGTAATCATACCAATTTACTATCAAATGTCATATTTCAATGTGGGCCGGTTTAGAAACTAATTTTTGCAGGGTATGTGAAGGAGCAATAGAACTCTCAGGAACAAGAGATCATATCCGGTTCGAGAAGAGAAAAAGCTCCATGAAAAGCAAAACCCACAGGTTCAGGAGGAGCCCTAAAAGCCCCTTGGGACAGTCGGTTTGCCCACGTCCCATTGATTGGCTTGGTTGGTGTTTACGGTTACTTCGGCCCTCTGAACAGTTGATACGCTCACGTTCAGAGATTGGCTAGGCCCCTTGGTACAGTCGGTTTGCCCACGTCCCATTGATTGGCTTTGTTTGTGTTTACGGTTCTATCGGCCCTCTGAACAGTTGATACGCTCACGTTCAGAGATTGGCTAGGCCCCTTGGGACAGTCGGTTTGCCCACGTCCCATTGATTGGCTTTGTTTGTTCTAGCGGCCCTCTGAACAGTTGATACGCTCACGTTCAGTGATTGGCTAGGCCCCTTGGGACAGTCGGTTTGCCCACGTCCCATTGATTGGCTCAGTTTTTGTTTGCGGTTCTATCGGCCCTCTGAACAGTTGATACGCTCACGTTCAGTGATTGGCTAGGCTCCTTGGGACAGTAGGTTTGCCCACGTCCCATTGATTGGCTGAACCTTGCTTTGAGCCTGGCAGCTCTTTGAAAAAGCCTCGACTATATGGTTTGATTTGCAAGAATTGTGTGTTTCTTGGTGTTTCTTGTGTTCTATAACCTTTTAAACCGAGTGGAACAGCTCCGGAAGTTGACCACCTATCTATAAAGTTATAAGTCTGGGTCATGAACACCAGCGAGAATTAGACCGGCGTTCATCATAACCCGTATCAACCTTCATGATGAGCCAACAAATTGGCAGTATATGATCAGTTATAATGACCGGTGTTTTTTAACCGGCCTGGTTTTGACTATAAGTCACCAGTATGAGACAAAACAATGACCGGAGTTTGTTAACCCGGCCCAATTGTGATCAAGCCCGGTGTTCATTAAAACCCGGATGGCGTATCAGGCACAAGTTACAATTTTCTGAAACAAGATGAGCCAGATTTATCGACAAGATGGACCGAAGAGTTTCAAGTGTTTATTAGGATTGATGAAGACCGATTAAGGTGACTTTAACATCCTAACCGGTTTAAAGTATATTGGCTACATACATCTCAGGTATAACAGTTATTTTTAAGATATGCTTATTAGATGTTTCAAGAGAACAAGTTAACCCGTTCAGTGGTAAGCCACTAGGACATATTTTTCGATATTTTTATATGAACAGAAGAAAGCAGCCGCATCAGGCGACGGATCAACGGATGAATACTTCATAAAGACAAAATGTCGGATCACAACACATTAAGTCTCAGCTAAACCTATTACAAGGCATAAAAAGCCCAATAGTTGGAAACATTATTTGACGGAATAACAATCATGGTTACAGCAATAGCATTTAAGATTGTGCTTCTCCTTGCTGAGATGGCTGGCCACCGTCTTGATCCGGAACGACTTCATCCTCGTGAAGCGGTTGGAAGTCCGGTGCACGCCAATCAATCTTTGCCAAGGCACGGAAATATACTTCATCGTTGATAAGCTCAACAGGATCAATATCAGGAGCAAAGGTGTGAGGACGAACCGGCGGAATTAAGTTTACAATATCGTAAACCGGTCGCTCCACCCGCTCGTTCTGCAGGTTGTATGATGGATGATATCGCGACAAGTCAGATTCCACCGCAAGCTTGCTGGCGAGGGGACGCATCTCTTTTGTCAGGGCATAAAGATCTTTTTCATTGAAGGTTGAACCGTCCTCCTTGGTATCAGGAAATCCGGTTAACACCTCCTCCGGATCAAGGTCCGGGACCCAAGCTTTAGCCCTTGTAAGGGCCAGAAGAGCACCTCCTCGAGCGGCCGATTTCTTAACTTCCTCAAGACGAGCCGGTAGAATGGACAAACTATTCAAAGTATCCTGGATAGTTGAAGGAGCTGGTTTACCAAATGAAGTGGCGCTGATAATCCTTTGCGTTCCGGAGTACAACTGTTCGACCAAGGTATAGCAGGCTTTGAGTTTTTTCCGTAAGTCGTCCCCAAGATGGGAGACACGGCGGCCTACATACAACAATGAAAGTTATACCGGTGCAAGTCACAGGTTACAAAGATAAAGACAGGAGTTCAGATTATACTTACCAAAAATAGCAGAGGTCATCAAGTCAATTTGGCGCTTTAACCCGGTCAATTCTTCAGTAACCGGATTAAGTGCTCCTTCGGCATCCTGAACACGTTTCTCAAGATCTTTTTTCTGGACTTCAAAAGTAGTCCGCTCCTCTTCAAAGTATTTTTTCAAGTCTTCAGCAGTCTTTAAGCTCACTTGAAGTTCTGTCTTAGCCTTTGAAGCGGCTGACTCAGTCTCCGTAAGCCGGCTTCGAAGTTCGTTGATCTCTAGTGCATTCCGGTTCAGCTCAGCCTGCAGACAAAGTTCAAAAGCAAGATTAGAAATTACAAGTCTCAAGCACACAACCAAGTTGTCTACTTGACACTTGGGGGCTAATGGCAGTTGAAGCAATGCACCAAAGACAATTTGAAATTACAAATATCAACTACATAACCAAGTTATCTACTTGATACTTGGGGGCTAATGTATGGATCAGTAGTTCAAACTACAAAGTTCCGGATCACCTTCAGTAAAGCAGCTAAACCGGAACTTGGGGGCTGCTATGAGATAAAGATGCGTCAAAAAAGCAAAGTCAGAAGAGGAAACTTACTTCATATTTTTCTCTCATCAGGTTCACCAAGCTGGCTTCATAATCCCGACTGCTGTGGAGCCGGTTCAAATATCCGGAATAAATATCTTGAGCGCTCATACTGGAAAGACTGGATATATCAGTACTCCATTTTCCTTTTTCTTGAGTTATCTTTTCCGCTTTAGCTGTATGTTTTGCTAAAACGGTGGGCTCAGCTCGAGCAACATAAGCGGCACCAGTAACCACGACATCAGGAGAAGTGGGTACATTGGGGGGAATAACGTCAACATGAGCCGGATCAGGAGACGCCGGGTTAACTTGAGGAGAATTAACCCGGGCCGGACTTGGTGGATCTTGGACGTTTTCTGTAAGAGGAGTTTCAAGAGCAGGTTCTTCAACAGGAGCTGCAGGAGTACCTTCTGGAGGAACAACGGTGGACGGATCAATCACCGGATCATCAGCAGAAGGGTCAGCAACAGGCTTATTCGCCTTGGGCTTTTTGCTGGGTTTTGGTTTGCTGGAAAATATGCAAAATAAGTTAGCATTATAAAAAAAAGGGGGTGTCATAAACCGGAAAAGGTGAAGAGAGTTACCCCGGGACGGTCTTCAAAGGAGGAAGCTGCGTAGCGGTTGATTCACCGGAAGAAGACAGCGGAGTTTCCTGATAGTCAGGATCAGACGGTTTAAGGGGTTTTCGGATAAGTCCGGCCTTGGGATGAAGAAGAGTCGGAGAGAGTATCACCTCAGCACGGCGCTTTCGAACCGGAGTTAAGGAGATCCCAGATGACTCCACTGCCAGGCCACTGTGGCGAGTGGTCCGGCGAAAGGCTTCGTGCTGTTGCTTCTTCAAAGTAAAGTTAGGGTCTAACTTAGCATAAGGATGAGAAAATTGATATTTCCTGACGGTCCGACGGCTTTTTTGAGGAAGAGGTTTTGAATCAGAAGAAATAAGAGTTACCTCAATCTCAGTCGGGTTATCACCTTCAGGCAGTTCCTGTGAAAAGGTATCATTAGGTATGATTACAAGTACATGAAAGCGAGAATTTAAACCGGAGTAAAGCATACCTCGGAGTCCGGATCATCATCCTCAGAAGGAGAACCGGCATCGACGGCTGCTTTCCTCTTTTTGTTCGCAGGGGTTTTCCGGCGAGCCTGCTTTACGGTTTTTTCCTGAGGCTTTCTCCTCCAGAAGGGGTCATCAGCCTAATTGAAAAAGCAAAGGCAATTGAAAGACGGTTCAAAGAGGACGGTTTATAAAGTACAGGGCAAAGAAAAACTTACTTCAGGCAGCTTATTCTTCTTGAAGTACGGGGCCAAGCCAACTTTAGCGCAATCTGTTAAGGAAGGATTGACAATCTTCTTGGCTGACTCCACTACCTCCGATTCAGAAAGCTTATCCTTGGTAAACCTCTGAGGATCATCCGGTTTACCAGAGTATTTGCACATTAGCTTAGGACGCCGGCTTAAGGGAAGGATGCTCCAAGATAGCCAGCAGCGAAGGAAATCAGTGCCGATCAGACCATTTGCCATAAAAGCTCTCTGTTTGGAGAGCTGTGATGAGAACCGGGTCCGTTCAGCAGCACTAAGCCGTTGCGGCAAGGGGTGATTCGCCGGAATACGAGTTTCGCGATAACCCGACAAAGGATTTTCACCTTCAGGAGAAGTGTCTACACAATAAAACCAGGACTTGTTCCAATCTTTTGGATGAGTATGTAAGGCGGCGTGAGGAAAGACTACGTCCCTCCTCTTCTGAATACTAATCCCGCCAAGTTCTTGGTGAGGTCCGCTGGTAAATTCAGTGCGCCGGTTTGCATGAAAGAAATCCCGGAATAAATCAACTGAAGGTTCCTCTTGCAGATACACTTCAGAAAATACTTGGAAATCACAAATGTTTGAAACAGAATTGGGTCCGATATCCTGTGGGTGCAGCTGGAAGGTGGCAAGAACATCCCGGAAAAATCTTGAACCGGGGGGAGAGAAGCCTCTAGAGATGTGGTCCAGAAACACGATGACTTCTCCGGATCTAGGAGTAGGAGGGCATTCATTACCCGGAGCACGCCATTTTAACTCAGACTGAGGGCCTAATGTGCCGATTTTAGACAGCTTGATTAGGTCATCCTCAGTAACGACGGAACGGACCCAATCGCAGGAGACATACTGCTTAGCCATTGAACAAAGTGCTGAAGAAGATAAAATACAGAAACGGATTATGAAAGTACAATGATCCGGGATCTATCTATGAAAATTACGCAACGGTTTAAACGGAGGACTAGTTAGCATGATTAAACCGGCAATCATAAAACAAGTTATATCATTTCCGGTTTATGGCAGTTGAAGAGGAACAGTTCAACCATTGCGTCAGTTTACAGAGTTTTTTCAAGAGCAGGGCATATCAACTTAAACCGGAACATACTTAGCGAATCTACCAAGGAGAAAAACAGGTTTCCGAAAGATTGCTAGAGGGGAAAGATCTGAGTATGCTGAGGAAAAAGAAACTAATTTAAGAGTATGCAAGGAAAGCTACAAAGACTTTATAAAAAAGAGATGGATTTACATGCCAGACAGGAGTGATGAAGATTCGACGCATCTACAGCGGGGTAAAAATGGAGAAGATCGAAAAAACAAAATCATTACGGGTCGCGGGCTCAAAGATCGAACAAGATGAAGCTTTGCTGAAAGTTCTAATGGCGGAATGGATAAATCTACAGCATTATGTATAGACGGTGAGATCTAAGCTAAGTACTAAGCGAAAGATCTGTTGACTAGGGCCTAAAGGTCACAAATTCTCTATGAGGAATATATCTACGAAGAGGCGAGGCTTTCGTTGGAAGCCCTAATGGTGGAAGAACAAGGAGAAGCGCTGGCAGATGCAGATCAACAATAAGGAGGATGAACATACCTAAGACAGCAAGAATCGACGGCGGAGATTGATCTGGTCGAAGCTCAGGTTGATGCAGCGGCCGGGCGAGGACTAGAGATCCGGCGGTCGTCGGCGGTGGTTTGAGCTCGGGCGGCGACGGAGGAAGAAGACGCAGGAAGAGGACGAAGTGAGAAGGAGGTAATGAATGGGGGGTGGCAGTATTTATAACCAGGAGTCAGATCTGAAACGACAAGTGCGAGAATCGAGGAAACAGAAAATCGGATAAAGATCCCGTGACGCCTCGATCTTCGGGATAACCCTTAAAATACGCTACAGTACAGCTCACGGCGTTAAATGCGGAGATGATGTCATTGTCAGACTTTAATGATCTTGGACGATGACATCAGAACCGGTTTACAAAAAGATGAAGATAAAGAAGAAAATTATACAAGACAAAGAAGACTGATGTGAACAAGTTCAAATCATTCTGGGGCCTAATGTCAGGGATATGGTTAGTAGGTATAAACCGGCTATTGTAAACCGGCTTAGTTATATTATACTTGGTTTTAATATTTTAGTAGAGACTACGGCCCATGAGATTTCAGGGCCCATGTATAGAATTAAGGTTTGTAAACCGCCCCGTGATGTAACTTGAGAGATAAGGAAGAAAAGACAGAGACCGAGGCGGACACAGATATGAGCCGGCCTCGGGACTCTGTAAACCGGGCCAGGCGTACCCTCTATATAAAGGGGTGACCCGGCGACGGTTCAGGGACGAGCAACAATCAATCCGTCGAGACACAGGCAAAGCGAATCCGCTCCCTGTAAACCGACGCCCAAGCAATACCAAACCAACTAGACGTAGGCTTTTACCTTCTCCGAAGGGGCCGAACTAGTATAAATCCTTTGTGTCCTTTGTGTGCCATGAATCCTTTCAAGCTAACCCGTGCGATGGTTCCATCATCAAGTCCGCTAAATCGGACATCTGCCGTGTTATTTCCACAACATTATTGATAGTTTTTTTTTTTGGGGGGGGG
>LR738715.1:189132843-189176554 GCA_902687465.1 Secale cereale | reverse complement strand
ACACACACACACACACACACACATACACACACACATGTGCCTAGCTAGGGGCGTTAAACGATAGCGCTTGTTGGGAGGCAACCCAATTTTATTTTCTTGGGTTTTGCTTCTGTTTAGGAATACATATTGCATCTAGCTTCTGTTTAGATGTGGTTTTGTGTTTTAATTAGTGTTTGTGCCAAGTAGAACATTTGGGAAGACTTGTGTGAAGTTTATGCGATCATGCTGTAAAAAAGAAAAACTTTAGCGCTCACGAGATTGGCTGTCATTTTTTACTGGAGAGTGATTTTTAGTTGATTATTTTTGCAGATGATTAATAGACAAATTCCTCACGTCCACCAATTTATTTCATTTTTTTAGAGTTACAGAAGTATTCGTAAGTTACAGATTACTACAGACTGTTCTGTTTTTGATAGATTCTATTTTTCGTGTGTCGTTTGCTTATTTTGATGAATCTATGAGTAGTATCGTGGGGTATGAATCATGGAGAAGTTGGAATACAGTAGGTTTAACACCAATATAAATAAAGAATGAGTTCATCACAGTACCTTTGAGTAGTGGTTTGTTTTCTTGTACTAACGGAGCTCACGAGATTTTTGGCTAAGTTTTGTGTTTTGAAGTTTTCAAGTTTTGAGTATGGATTTAATGGACAATGGAACAAAGAGTGTCAAGAGCCTAAGCTTGGGGATGCCCAAGGCACCCCAAGGTAAAATTCAAGGATAACCAAAAGCCTAAGCTTGGGGTTGCCCCTGGAAGGCATCCCCTCTTTCGTCTTCGTCTATCGGTAACTTTACTTGAGACTATATTTTTATTTACCACATGATATGTGTTTTGCTTGGAGCATCTTGTATAATTTGAGTCTTTGCTTTTTAGTTTGCCACAATCATCGACATTCCTTTTAAGAGAGATAAATATGATTTAGAATTTATTAGAATACTCTATGCGCTTCACTTATATCTTTTGAGCTATATAGTTTTGCTCTAGTGCTTCACTTATATCTTTTAGAGCACGGTGGTGGTTTTATTTTGTAGAAATTATTAATCTCTCATGCTTCACTTATATCTATTTAAGAGTCTTTTAGAATAGCATGGTAATGCGATTTGGTTATAAAACTAGTCCTAATATGATAGGCATCCAAGATGAGTATAGTAAAAACTTTCATACAAGTGCATTGAATAGTATGAGAAGTTTGATACTTGATGATTGTTTTGAGATATGAGGATGGTGATATTAGAGTCATGCTAGTGGAGTAATTGTGAATTTGAGAAACACTTGTGTTAAAGTTTGTGATTCCCGTAGCACGCACGTATGGTGAACCGTTATGTGATGAAGTTGGAGCATGATTTATTTATTGAGTTTCATCCTTTGTGTGGAGGTCGGGATCGCGCGATGGTTTACTCCTACCAACCCTTCCCCTAGGAGCATGCGTTGAATACTTTGTTTTGATAACTCATAGATTTTTGTAATAAGTATATGAGTTCTTTATGACTAATGTTGAGTCCATGGATTATACGCACTCTCACCCTTCCACCA
This sequence comes from Secale cereale, assembly GCA_902687465.1. Classification (NCBI taxonomy): domain Eukaryota; kingdom Viridiplantae; phylum Streptophyta; class Magnoliopsida; order Poales; family Poaceae; genus Secale; species Secale cereale. The sequence goes on along the minus strand of LR738715.1, from coordinate 189,175,021 downwards.
TTGCTAGCCTCTCTTGTACCGCACAACTTTTGTCGGTACCATACACCCACCATATACCTTCCTCAAAACAGCCACCATACCTACCTATCATGGCATTTCCATAGCCATTCCGAGATATATCGCCATGCAACTTTCCACCCTTTCGTTCATATGACATGCTTCATCATTATCATTCACATAGAGTCATATTTTGTTCTAGCTTCGAGTTGTAAGTAAATAAAAGTGTGATGATCATCATTATTAGAGCATTGTCCCAGTGAGGAAAGGATGATGGAGACTATGATTCCCCCACAAGTCGGGATGAGATTTCGGACGAAAAAGAAAAAAAGAGGCCATAAAAAAAGAAAAAAAAAAGAAAAAGGCCCAAAAGAAAAAAAAGAAAAAAAGAAAAAAATGAGAGAAAAAGAGAGAAGGGACAATGTTACTATCCTTTTTCCACACTTGTGCTTCAAAGTAGCACGATGATCTTCATGATAGAGAGTCTCTTGTTTTGTCACTTTCATATACTAGTGGGAATTTTCATTATAGAACTTGGCTGGTATATTCCAATGATGGGCTTCCTCAAATGCCTTAGGTCTTCATGGGCAAGCAAGTTGTATGCACACCCACTTAGTTTATTTTGTTGAGATTTCATACACTTATAGCTCTAGTGCATCCGTTGCATGGCAATCCCTACTCACACATTGATATCTATTGATGGGCATCTCCATAGCCCATTGATACGCCTAGTTGATGTGAGACTATCTTCCTCTTTTGTCTTCTCCACAACCACCACGCTATTCCACATCGTGCCATATCCATGGCTCACGCTCATGTATTGCGTGAAAGTTGAAAGGTTTGAAAGAATTAAAGTGTGAAACAATTGCTTGGCTAAAACCGGGATTCTGCATTTTAAATATTTTGTGTGACGAAGATAGAGCATAGCCAGACTATATGCTTTTGTAGGGATAACTTTCTTTGGCCATGTTATTTTAAGAAGACATGATTGCTTTGTTAGTATGCTTAAAGTATTATTATTCTTATGTCAATATAGACTTTTGTCTTGAATCTTTCGGATCTGAACATTCATGCCACAATAAAGAAAATTACATTGAGAATTATGTTGGTTAGCATTCCACATCAAAAATTCCGTTTTTATCATTTACCTACTCGAGGACGAGCAGGAATTAAGCTTGGGATACTTGATACATCTCCAATGTATCTATAATTTTTGATTGTTTCATGCTATTATATATTATGTTTTGGATGTTTAATGGGCTTTATTATACACTTTTACATTATTTTTGGGACTAACCTACTAACCCAAGGCCCAGTGCAAATTGCTGTTTTTTGCCCATTTCAGTGTTTCATAGAAAAGGAATATCAAATGGAGTCCAAACGGAATGAAACCTTCGGGAGAGTTATTTTTGGAACGATATCTTCACGAGAGACTTGGAGTACAAGTCAGAGAAGAAACGAGGTGCCCACGAGGGGGCAGGGCAAGCCCAGGGGGGTAGGCGCGCCCCCACCCTCGTGGGCCCCACGTTGCTCCGTCGACGTACTTTTTCCTCCTATATATATATCCACATACCCTGAAAACATCGAGGAGCACGAAGAAACCCTAATTCCACCGCTGTAACCTTCTGTTCCCGTGAGATCCCATCTTGGGGCCTGTTCCGGAGCTCCGCCGAAGGGGGCATCGATCACGGAGGGCTTCTACATCAACACCATAGCCTCTCCGATGAGTTGTGAGTACTTTACCACAGACCTTCGGGTCCATAGTATTAGCTAGATGGCTTCTTCTCTCTCTTTGCAACTCAATACATAGTTCTCCTCGATCTTCGAGGAGATCTATTCGATGTAATCTTTTCGCAGTGTGTTCGTCGAGATCCGATGAATTGTGGGTTTATGATCAAGATTATCTATGAACAATATTGGATTCTTTTCTAAAATATTTTATGTATGATTATAATATCCTTGCAAGTCTCTTCGAATTATTGGTTTGGTTTGGCCTACTAGATCTATAGTTCTTGCAATGGGAGAAGTGTTTGGCTTTGGGTTCAATCTTGCGGTGTCCTTTCCCAGTGACAGCACGGGCAACAAGGCACGTATTGTATTGTTGCCATTGAGGATAAAAAGATGGGGTTTATATCATATTGCTTGAGTTTATCCTTCTACATCATGTCATCTTGCTTAAGGCGTTACTCTGTTCTTATGAACTTAATACTCTAGATGCATGTTGGATAGTGGTCGATGTGTGGATTAATAGTAGTAGATGCAGAATCGTTTCTGTCTACTTGTCACGGACGTGATGCCTATATATAATGATCATGCTGCTACCTCTTGAGCTTGCGTTGTATTCCCTCGAAGAGGAAAGGGAGATGCAGCACAGTAGTGTAAGTATTTCCCTCAGTTTTTGAGAACCAAGGTATCAATCCAGTAGGAGACCACGCGCGAGTCCCTCGCTCCTGCACAAACAAATAAGAGCTTCACAGCCAACGCGATAAGGGGTTGTCAATCCCTTTACGGTCACTTACGAAAGTGAGATCTGATAGAGATGGTAGTTTATATTTTTGGTATTTTTTGTTTATAAGAACAGCAAATAAAAGCGGTAAAAGTAAAGTATATGTAGATTGATATGTTGAGAATAGACCCGGGGGCCATAGTTTTCTCTAGTGGCTTCTCTCATGATAGCGATATTCTACGACGGGTAAACAAATTACTGTCGAGCAATTGATAGAAAAGCGAATAATTATGAGACTATCTAGGCATGATCATTGTATATAAGCATCACGTCCGAGACAAGTAGACCGAAACGATTCTACATCTACTACTATTACTCCACACATCGACCGCTATCCAGCATGCATCTAGTGTATTGAGTTCATAAGAACAGAGTAATGCCTTAAGCAAGATGACATGATATAGAGGGATAAACTCAAGCAATATGATATAAACTCCATCTTTTTATCCTCGATGGCAACAATACAATACGTGCCTTGCTGTCCCTACTGTCACTGGGAAAGGACACCGCAAGATTGAACCCAAAGCCAAGCACTTCTCCCATTGCAAGAACTATAGATCTAGTAGGCCAAACCAAACAAATAATTCGAAGAGACTTACAAGAATATTATGAGCACACATAAAAAGTTCAGAGAAGAACCAAATATCTTTCATAGATAACCTTGATCATAAACTCACAATTCATCGGATCTCGACAAACACACCGCAAAAAGAGATTACATCGAATAGATCTCCTCGAAGACCGAGGAGAACTTTGTATTGCGATCCAGAGAGAGAGAGAAGAAGCCATCTAGATACTAGCTATGGACCCGAAGGTCTGTGGTAAAGTACTCACAACTCATGGTGAGGGCGATGATGATGATGATGAAGGCCTCCGTGATGGATCCCGCTTCGGTGGAGCTCCGGAACAGGCTCCAAGATGCGATCTCCACGGGAACAGAAGGTACAGCGGTGGAATTAGGGTTTTTCTCTGTTCACGGAGTTTCTGGGGTACGTGGACTTATATAGGAAGAAGGAGGGCACCGGGGGAGTCACGGGGGCCCCACGAGGCAGGGGGCGCGCCCTGGGAAGGGGAGCGCACCCCCACCCTCGTGGCTCTTCTGACGTGGTTCTCAAGTTCTTCGTGCGTAATTTTCTCCAAAAATATCTCTCGCGAAGGTTTCATTCCGTTTGGACTCCGTTTGATATTCTTTTTCTGCAAAACCCTGAAACAAGCAAAAAACAACAATCTGGACTGGGCCTTTGGGTTAGTAGGTTAGTCCCAAAAATGATATAAAAGTGAATGATAAAGCCCATTAAACAACCAAGACTTCATAAATAATAGCATGGAACAATAAAAAATTATAGATACGTTGGAGACGTATCAAGCATCCCCAAGCTTAATTCCTGCTCGTCCTCGAGTAGGTAAATGATAAAGATTTTTTTTTTGATGTGGAATGCTAATCAATATAGTTTTTCAATGTAATTCTCTTAATTGTGGCACGAATGTTCAGATTTGAAGGATTCAAGATAAAAGTCTATATTGACATAAGAAATAACAATACTTCAAGCATACTAACAAAGCAATCATGTCTTCTCAAAATACTATGGCTAAAGAAAGCTATCCCTACAAAATGAAATAGTCTGGCTATGCTCCCTCTTCATCACACAAAATATTCATATCATGCACAACCCCGATTTCAGCCAAGCATTTGTTTTCATACTCTATCTTTTCAAACCTTTCAACTTTTACGCAATAGATGAGCGTGAGCCATGGATATAGCACTATGGGTGGAATAGAAGTGGTTGTGGAGAAGACAAAAAGGAGGGAGATAGTCTCACATCGACTAGGCGTATCAACGGGCTATGGAGATGCCCATCAATAGATATCAATGTGAGTGAGTAGGGATTGCCATGCAACGGATGCACTAGAGCTAAATATGAATGAAAGCTCAACAAAAGAAACTAGTGAGTGTGCATCTAACTTGCTTGCTCACGAAGACCTAGGGCATTTGAGGAAGCCCATCATTGGAATATACAAGCCAAGTTCTATAATGAAAATTCCCACTAGTATATGAAAGTGACTAAGCATGAGACTCTCTACAATGGAGAACATGGTGATACTTTGAAGCACAAGTGTGGAAAAAAGATAGTAGCAATTGTCCCTTTTTTCTTTTCTTTTCCTTTTTTTTTTCTTTTTTCCTTTTTTGGGGCCTTTTTTCCTTGGCCTTTCTTTTTTTACTCTTTTTTTTGCGGAGGGGCTTTATAGATTTAGCCTTTCCTCCCATGGGACAATGCTCTAATAATGATGATCATCACACTTTCATTACAACTTGATATTACAACTCGATGCTACAACAACAAAGTATGACTCTATATGAATGCCTCCGGCAGTGTACCGGTATGTGCAATGAAACAAGAGTGACATGTATAAAAATTATGCATGGTGGCCTTGCCACAAATACGATGTCAACTACATGATCATGCAAAGGCAATATGACAATATGATGCGTGTCATATGAACGGAACGGTGGAAAGTTGCATGGCAATATATCTCGGAATGGCTATGGAAATGCCATGATAGGTAGGTATGGTAGCTGTTTTGAGGAAGGATATATAATGGGTTTATGGTACCGGGGAAAGTTGCGCGGTACAAGAGAGGTTAGCAATGGTGGAAGGGTGAGAGTGCGTATAATCCATGGACTCAACACTAGTCATGAGAACTCACATACTTATTGCAAAAATCTACGAGTCATCAAAACAAAGCAATCAACGCATGCTCCTAGGGGGGAGGTTGGTAGGAGTTAACCATCGCGCGCCCCCGACCTCCACACAATGGTTGGCACTCTACAAATACCTCATGCTCTAACTTCGTCACATAGCGGTTCACCATACGTGCATGCTACAGGAATCACTAACCTTAACACAAGTATTTCTCAATTTCATAATAACTCCACTAGCATGACTTTAATATCACTATCCTCATATCTCAAAACAATTATCAAGCATCCAACATCTCATCATATTCAATGCACTTGGAGTGATTTTTTTACTACATTGACATTGGATGTCTATCATGTGAAGATTAGTTTCTTTAGCCTAAACACATTACCATGCTGTTTTAATAGACTCTCAAAAGGATATAAGTGAAGCATGAGAGTTCAAAAATTTCTACAAAATATTACCACCACCGTGCTCTAAAAGATATAAGTGAAGCATTAGAGCAAAAACTATTCAACTCAAAAGATATAAGTGAAGCACATAGAGTGCTCTAACTATTTCTAGGCCATATTTAACTCTCTCAAATAGGTGTGTCCAACAAGGATGATTGTGGCAAACTAACGAGCAAAGACTCAAATTATACAAGACTCTCCAAGCAAAACACATATCATGTTGCGAATAAAATTATAGCTCCAAGTTTAGTTACCGATGGATGAAGACGAAAGAGGGGATGCCTTCCCGGGGCATCCCTGATGACCCACAACCGTAAGGGATCTATTGCAGCGTTTTCGATAAGTAAGAGTGTCGAACCCAACGAGGAGCAGAAGGTATTGATAAGCGATTCTGAGCAAGAAATTACTGCAAGCACTGAAAGATAACTTTTTAGGGGTTTTCTTGATATTAGCAACAGGAAAGTAAAAGCAAGCAAAGTAAAAGGCACTGAGAGTAACAAGTGGCCCAATCTTTTCTGAGCAAAGGAGAGGCCTAGCAACTGAACTTATAAAGGCTAAAACGTTCCCGAGGACACACGGGAGAGGAAGTCATGTGCTTTCACCATATTCCATATCGGTACTATGTTATGTGTTGATAAGTGTTGAGTGGGTGGATCTATGCTAGTACACTCTCTAGACTAAGATGAGTGCACTCTTATGATTAAACACCTTGCAAGCATCCGCAAATACAAGATAGAATTTAAGGCAAAAACCCTAACCATAGCAATACGATCGATGATCCATTATTCCCTTGTGCAAAAGCGTGCGAACTGGGGTTCAGGTTTCTGTCACTATAGCAACCCACCGTAAGCATTCTTTGTACACAATGTATTCCCCTAGGACCTTAATAAGGCGAAGTGTTGAGTGTTCGACTCACACAACACCACTAGTAGAATGACAACACAACTTAAGTATCAAACAACACATATTACTTCAACAGCATATGACTACTAACAACAAGACTTTTCCCATGTCCTCAAGAACTAAGGTAACTACTCACAAGACATAAAAGAGATCATGATCAGTGGAGATAAATGGATGATAAACAATCTGGACATAATGATATTTCTCCAACAAAACTCAATAGCATTCACCACAAAGTAGTAATCAACACCGATGGAGTAGAGATGATAGGTAGTACGAGTTACAACACAAGTTGCAATTGTGAGATGAGATTTGGATGAAGATGGGGATGGTGCTGATGTTGGGGATGATGTTGATGATGATCTCATTGATGCCCGTGACGATGGTGATGACGATGGCGATGATCTCCCCTTCCGGGAGGTGATCTCCCCGGCGAAATCTGCCCGCCGGAGATGGCTTTTTCTTCTCTGTAGGTTTCCGCCACGGAGCGGCGGCGGAACTCCGTAAAAACTCTCGTTTTTAGGGTTTTCGGGTAACGGGGAGTATATAGGCAAAAGGGGGCAGCCGGAGGTGGTCCAGGGGCTCCAGGCGCCCCCCCGGCGCGGCCAGGGGGGGCGCCCCCAGGGCGCCTGGACACCCTGTGGCCCCCCTCTGGTTGCCCTTTTGCGTGTCTTCGTGATCCGTCTGGAAAATATCCTCCGTCGATTTTCAGGTAATTTGGAGGTATTCTTCTTCAGCAACTCAGCGTCCACTTTTTACTGCTGAATCCTGCGTCTGCTGCTTCGGCACCGGAAAGTTGCAAACTGTGTAAAATAGGCCAAAACAACATAAGAACAACATCGTAACGTGAAATATATCAATGAATAAGAATAAATTACGATATAAAATAGTGATGCATTTTGGACGTATCAACACCCCCAAGCTTAGACCTCGCTTGTCCCCAAGCGAATACTGAGCTCGGTAAACCTGTCCACAAGTTTAGAGAGTGAAGTGTCGATAAATAGAATACGGACAAGAAGCATCACAGTTTCTTCACCAACTTAAATATCCTCAACAACAATCTTCAACTCATAAAGCCCTTATAAAAGAGTGGTAACACTTATATTCGAAAGTAGGGCTAAGGAAACTCATCAAATCATGGCAAACATGTCCTTTGGTCAAAGAATAACAAATAGCTTTAACTTTTGCTCTTTCTCTTATGTTTTGATGAGATTAATTGAAGCTTTTGAAAGAACATGTCATTAGGCAAGAAGTGAAAGTGTTAACACAAAGGAAGATATTTGCCTTAGCTGGGCTTGACAAACAACTTACTTATCAAATGATAATGTCAACAAGGATATGATATGACAAATCTTAATGCAACTTTATATGAATGAGTCCTTGTCAACATCAAATGTCCGCTCTCTTTAAGAATAGAAAGAAGTAGGAATGACTGACTCAACCTAAAATTAAAAGATAGGCCCTGCTCTAGGGAAGTAGGGAAAACTTATGTGCTATCCTTAAATCAAACAGAATGAAAACAAGTTTTGAGAGGTGCATGATTTTTCAACGAATGCTAATAGATAACTCAATTACTTCTCGAGCTGGACAAGTTTCGAGGAACGGCTCCCGCACGAGGACGATCACATCCTCTTAATCTCCTTTGTTTATCACTGCCAAAGTTTTCTGATTTCTCATGAACAAAGCGTGAAGGAGGGTTTGTTTGTTGTATGTTTTTTAATGAGCCGGGCGCACTCTTTGCCAGTTCCTTCTCGTATTAGGGGTTTGCAGATTAGACATGCAATCCCGGGGTGAAACTTGTCCAACTCAAAAAGACCATGAATTAACTATTACTTCCTCATGAGCTAAAACAGAGGCACAAAATAAAAGATTTTGAACATTTTAAGGATAACACATAAATTCTGTACTTTAGGAGGTGGTAGTGGAATACCACGAATAGGAAGGTATGGTGGACTCATATGGAAGGTATTGGTTTAAGGGTATGGATGCACAAGCAGAATTCCGCTTAGTACAGAGTTAGGCTAGCAAAGGTTTTGAGAGAACAGACAATTGATGATGACTAAGATGCAAAGCAATATAAATCATAAACATTGAAGTAAGCATAACACATCAAGTTGTCTTCCTTGTCAGCATAACACTTCAAGCATAATAACATAAAGGTTGTGGCTATGTCGATACTTTAAGAAAATCATGCTTGTTGTTATGACCAAAGCTATGTTTGCCAAAATTAAATAAAGTTTTCACAGCCATACCTGATATAAGGTCAATACTCCTCATAAGAATCATCATATAAGGTCGATTGCGTGAAGAGAATACCGAGTGCAGCAAAGGAACCAATAGACTTCTCATTAATATTCCATCATAGACGACTCCACACTCACGGATACAATCTCTCCACAGAAGGAGTGATAGACCTCAATGCACACACCTATTTCATATAATAACCTCCCTAAACATGATATGACTCTACTTGACTCTAAAAGACAAAAGATAAAGATGAAGATACCGGGCACTCCCCCAGGCTTGGAACAAGCCAAGGGAATGCCGTTACCCAAGGAGATTTCACTCCTCATTCTTGTTGGCGTTGATCACGTAGTCCTTGGCGAAGCGCTTCCATGGAAGGGGTTCTCCAGTCTCATATGAGAAGTTTGTCTCCTGAATCCTGCATGCAGCACCCATACCCATGCGCATAAACCTTAGTTCATACTCACAGTTCTGGTTATGTAGATCATAAATTTGCCCTTGGAGCTCTTTAATTCTTTCTTCAGATGCAGTGATGCTTTCCCACATCTCCTTCATCTCCTTCAGGAAGTAGGTCTTCAGCTCGTTGATGATGTCAAAGTTAGCTTCAACACCACGCTCGATCATCTTCTTGTACTTGAAGACTTCTTGCTCCACTTCTTCTAGCCTGGCCTGGATGCTCCCCTCCTTGATAGGTCCCTTCAGATCTTCTTGATGAAGGACACCATCCTCCATCCGAACAACCTGAGGGTGCTTCTTCACCTCAGCGAGGTAAGGGTTGATGACGTTGACGACGAACTTGTCCTTGGGGGAACTTGGAGAAACCATGGCACCTAGATTCAGCTGAAAGGTTCCCTGGCAGAAACAGATCAAAAAGAAAACACACGAAATCGCAAGATACGTTGCCGGAACAATCCGGGCAAATATATAGCAAAAAATTATGCACAGAAAGGAAGGTAACAGGCTAAAGCGGGGTCGGAGACGGACTCCCGGGTGTCCAGGCGCCCTGGCGGCGCGGCCAGGAGGTAGGGCGCGCCAGGGGGGCGCCTGGACCCCCTGGAGCTCGTCTCCGGCTCCACTTAGGCTTATAATTTTACTAATTTTGCAGAAACTCGTAATATAGAACTTTTATGGTGGTTCGCGATGTTTCCTTACCGTAATATATACCTTTTCTTTATTCTGCTTCTGCTGGCGTCTGAAACAGGGCTGCAACATGCTCTTCGTGAGTTGTTGTGTATATTATATTCACATCAACATTGACAGGGTCTCCTGCTATGTAATGCTTAAGTCTTTGCCCATTCACAACTTGAGGTTTGGTGCCTTCAAAATTATTAATCTTAATTGCACCAGACCGATAGACTTCTTCAATATGAAATGGCCCTTCCCACCTGGAAAGTAGTTTGCCTGGAGAAAACCTGAAACAGGATCTAAACAACAGAACTTTATCACCAACATTAAATTCACGTTTCAGAATCCTCCTATCATGCCACTTCTTTACCTTTTCCTTGAACATTTTAGCGCTCTCGTAAGCTTCACTTCTCCATTCATCTAGAGAAGTCAAGTTCATGTGACGCTTCTCATGAGCTAATTTTGGGTCAGCATTAAGCTCTCTAACAGCCCAGAAAGCTTTGTGCTCTAACTCTAATGGCAAATGGCAAGCCTTGCCATACACCATCTTATAGGGGGACATGCCCATGGGGTTTTTGTAAGCAGTTCTATACGCCCACAAAGCATCTCCTAACTTATTTGACCAGTCCTTTCTATTTCTGTTTACTGTCTTCTGCAAGATCAACTTAATCTCTCTATTGGTGAGCTCAACTTGCCCACTAGTTTGAGGATGATATGGTGAAGCAATTCTATGATTGACATCGTATTTGGCTAAAGCTTTTCTAAAAGCTCCATGCGTGAAGTGTGATCCTCCATCAGTCATGAGATACCTAGGTACACCAAACCTAGGAAAAATTACATCTTTGAGCATTTTCAAAGAGGTCTTGTGTTCAACACTTTCAGTGGGGATTGCTTCAACCCACTTGGTCACATAATCAACAGCTACTAAAATGTGAGTGTACTTGTGCGAAGAAGGAAAAGGACCCATAAAATCAAAACCCCAACAATCAAAAGCTTCAATCACTAGTGAGTAATTCATAGGCATCTCATTCCTTCTACTAATGTTACCAACTCTCTGACATTTATCACAGGCTAAAACATAATTTCTAGCACCCTTAAAGAGAGTAGGCCAATAAAAACCTGATTGAAGAACCTTATGTGCAGTCCTCTCACCGGCATGATGTCCTCCATAGGGACTATCATGACACTGTCTGAGAATGTCCTTCTGCTCATGTTCCGGTATGCACCTTCTCATGATCCCGTCGGGGCCTTCTTTGAAAAGATGTGGGTCATCCCAAAAGTTGTGCCTCAAATCATGAAAGAACTTCTTCCTTTGCTGAAATGTTAAACCTGGAGGCAAATACTTTGCAACAATAAAATTAGCATAATCTGCAAACCAAGGATCGGAAAGAGATTGTACTTTTACGACGGCAAGTTGCTCGTCTGGAAAACTGTCGTTGAGTGGGATGGGATCATGCGGTATATCTTCCATCCTTGAAAGATTGTCCGCCACTGGATTGTCTTCTCCTTTCCTATCAACAATCTGCAAATCGAATTCTTGAAGAAGGAGTACCCATCTGATAAGCCTTGGCTTGGCATCCTTCTTTGTCATAAGGTACTTAATGGCAGCATGGTCAGTATGAATAATAACTTTGGAATCAATAATATACTGTCTAAACTTATCACAAGCAAATACTACAGCTAAGAATTCCTTCTCAGTAGTAGCATAATTCCTTTGAGCACTATCAAGGGTTTTGCTAGCATAATGTATAACATTCAATTTCTTATCAACTCTTTGTCCTAAAACAGCTCCAACAGCAAAATCACTAGCATCACACATAATCTCAAAAGGTAAATTCCAGTCAGGTGGTTGTACTATAGGAGCGGTTATTAAGGCTTTCTTAAGAACTTCAAAAGCTTCCTTACAATCCTCATCAAATACAAAAGGAACGTCCTTCTGGAGAAGATTAGTGAGGGGCCTCGAAGTCTTAGAAAAGTCTTTAATAAATCTTCTATAGAAACCAGCATGACCAAGAAAGCTGCGAAAACCTTTGATGTCCCTTGGATAGGGCATCCTCTCAATAGCTTCAATCTTGGCCTTGTCCACTTCAATTCCCCTTTCAGAAATCTTGTGACCAAGAACAATTCCTTCGTTAACCATGAAGTGGCACTTCTCCCAGTTGAGTACCAAATTTGTCTCCTCACATCTCTGCAAAACTTTATTAAGGTTGTGGAGACAATGGTCAAAGGAAGTTCCATAGACGGAGAAATCGTCCATGAAGACTTCCATAATATCCCCATAGAAACCATGAAAGATAGCAGACATACACCTTTGAAAAGTAGCAGGGGCATTAAATAAACCAAAAGGCATACGCCTGTAAGCATAAGTACCAAAGGGACAAGTAAAAGTGGTCTTCTCTTGATCAGCAGTGTTAACATGAATTTGAGAGAAGCCAGAATAACCATCGAGATAACAAAAGTAGGTATTTTTGGATAACCTTTCAAGCATTTGGTCGATGAACGGCAATGGGTAGTGATCCTTCCTGGTTGCCTTGTTCAGCTTCCTGTAATCAATACACATTCTATATCCAATAATAATTCTCTGAGGTATTAGTTCATTCTTATCATTAGGAACCACAGTTGTACCTCCTTTCTTAGGAACATAATGTACCGGGCTTACCCACTTACTATCAGCTATAGGGTAGATAATACCTGCGGCTAGAAGCTTGAGAATCTCAGTTCTTACAACATCCATCATCTTCGGGTTCAACCGTTGTTGATGATCAACAACTGGTTTAGCATCAGGCTCAAGGTTGATAGTATGTTGACAGATAGATGGACTAATCCCCTTAAGGTCATCAAGGGTATAGCCAATTGCGCCTCGGTGTTTACGAAGTACTTCCAATAGTCGCTATTCTTCATATCCTGAAAGGTTAGAGTTGATAATAACATGATATACTTTCTTTTCATCTAAATAAGCGTACTTGAGCGTATCGGGAAGAGGTTTAAGATCGAACACCGGGTCTTCTTTTGGTTTTGATAAAATTCCCAAAGGTTCAACCGGAAGGTTGTGCTTCAGGATAGCAGGTTGCCTCAAGAATATTTCATCTAGTTCATTTCTTTCCTGCATATGCAAATCATTCTCGTGGTCCTCCATATATTGCTGCAAAGGATCATTAGGGGGGATAGCAATAGAAGCAATACTTTCAATAATTTTATCATCACTAGGTAAATCGGTACCACGAGGCTGCTTAGAGAACTTAGAAAAATTAAATTCATATGGCTCACCATTGAATTCAACAGAAACTTTACCTTTCTTGCAATCTATTATAGCTCCACAAGTTCTAAGAAAAGGTCTACCAAAAATAATAGGACAAAAATTGTCCCTCTCTGAACCAAGTACTAGAAAGTCGGTAGGGTATTTTACCTTTCCACATAGGACTTCAACGTCCCTCACAATTCCGATAGGAGAGATGGTTGTTCTGTTTGCAAGATGAATGGTAACATCAACTTCTTCAAGTTCACAAGGGGAAATCTCACCGATGATCTCCTCATAAAGTGAATAGGGGATAGCACTTGCACTCGATCCCAAATCGCATAGCCCATAATAATTGTGATCTCCTATTTTAGCAGATACCACTGGAGTACCTGAAATCGGGCCTTTATTCTTGGCTGTGACAAGGTTAGTGGAAACAGCACAAAAATTCACATTGGAATCCAAAACATCATTAGTAACAAGGTCTTTAATCAATGCAACTTGAGGATCGACCTTGATCTGGTCCTCAGGCTCATCAACTCTTCTCTCACTTTTATTTATTACGCCTGTCACAAGAGAGTGCTCCCTTATCCTTGCGGGAAAAGGAGGCTTTTCATATATAACTGCAGGCAAAATAGGGTCAGCAACATGAATATCAACAGGTAGCTCTTTAAAATGTTCATGATACTGGTTGTCGGGGGAAACTGTCCGCCACGAACACCTATGGGACCGGAGCCCCTTGTCTGTGCGGTACGAGGGTGGAGGGAGCACGAAGAGCAGATCGTAGCGAGCACGCGGGCAGTTTTACCCAGGTTCGGGCCGCGGTAGACGCGTAAAACCCTACTCCTGCTTGGTTGTGTATTAAGTTGGAGAGCTCGGGAGCTTGAAGAAGCAGCTACACCGAGCGTATGCGTGATCTAGGTTCCGAACCCCCTCCACGTTGTGCATGGGCCTCCTTTTATAGTGCAAGGGGTCACCGACAGGTGTCAACGTAGGAGAAAGGGGTAAAAAAGTAAAAGAGGTGGTAGTTGTAACAGTGCGGGAACAGTGGAGCTACAGTGCAGAACAGTGGTCTATACCTACTTTGACAGTGGGGGACAAGGGCATTTAATGCCCGTCGCCGTCGACCCCAAAAGCTCCCGCCCTTGCGTCTCCGTCTGCCACGGCGATGGATCCACCACCGTGGAGTGCCACCGTGTCCCCCAGGCTGCACAGCCGTCCGCCACGCGTCCCTGGATAGGCCCCAGGGCGACGCGTGGGCCGGTGAGCTGGAGCGCGGGCACACAGCGCAGCCTTCCCGGCAAGCACCTTGCCGGGGCCTTGATCTTGCCGGGCCCGGGAGCTTGCCGCTCCCCGGGCCCTTGCCGGGGCGCATATAGCGCCGAGGCGTGTCTTCTAATCTTCCTGGCAAGCTCCTCTTGCCAGGGTCTTGTGCTAGTGGGGCAGTCTTGAGCCTGGTACGGCCTTCCCGGCAAGCTCCTCTTGCCGGGGTCTCGACCTTCTGTCTTGTATACTTTGTTTTTGAATGGCTTAATAAGGGGCAGGAAGGTCTCCGGCGAGCACGCGGTAAACCCTGCCGCGGGAAGCTGCAACTGCCCGTGCACAAGTTGGGGTACTGAGGTACCCCTACCTTAGTACACCGACAGGAGCCCCCGGGCCTGGGCCACACACGATGCCGAGTGCTGTTGGGCCAGGCCCAAAACAGTGCACGGGCACCCGCGGCCCGCGGCACGCCGAATCCACTTCCGTATCCGCCGCATCCCCCCGTAACGGCACGCGTCGATTGCGGCGTCGTGGGATGGGACGTGCCCACGATCTCTTAATGGAAAGGGCGAAACGCCCCCCACTCCCCCATAAAAGCAGAGGAAGCAGGCGCGGTTCCCCTCCTTGCGCTTTCATTGCATCGTCTCCTTCCTCCAGGGATCTCTCTTGTGCTCTGCCTCCACACCTCCGCCGCCGCCGAGCTCTTCGTCCCCCTCCTTCCGCCGCGTCCGCCATGGCCCCAAAGACCGACAAGGCGAAGGCGGAGAAGTCCAAGAGGGAGAAGTCGGAGCAAGCGGCGAAGCTCGCCGCGTATCGGAAGCAGCATCTCGTCTTCCCGCCGAGGCTCGGCGCGCGGGAGCTCTGGAACAAGTACAACTTGTTCTGGTCCAAGGAAACCAAGGCGCACCCCCGCACGCGAGCGTATCCGGCCGCCGCCAAGGACAGCTACCCCGGCGGGTACTATTTCTTCGCAGCTTTCTTTCACTGCGGTCTGTGTCCTCCTTTCTCGAATTTCTTCTGCGACGTCATGCATACCTACGGCCTCCATCTCCTTGACTTCACCCCCAACGCCATCCTCACCATGGCGGTTTTCGCACATATGTGCGAAAACTTCATAGGAATACACCCAAATGTAGCGCTTTTTAGGCACTTTTTCACTCCTAGGGCAGAGGCCGACGCCCCACTCTCCGGAGGAATTTCTTGGGTCTTTCGTCTGAACAAGAAGGGGTCCTACTTGCCAGGGGAGCTCCGCGGCAAGTGGGAGGAATGGCGCGCGGAGTGGTGCTGGGTCGTCGAAGACCAGCCGCAGGCTTTCACCGCGCCGCGCACAACGCCCATCGTGCGCGGCAGGGACTGGAGCGAGCTAGACTCGGACGACATCAAGCTCGACATCGCCCTCGTCCGGATTCTTCGTCTTCGGGTGGCACAGCTGTCCGTCGCTGAGGTGGGCGCAGACTTCCTTCGCCGCCGCATCGCCCCTCTCCAGGACAGGAAGAGGCCGGCCTGGGAGTACGGCGGCCCGGCGGACATAATGAGGCTGCGCCCCGGGCTCAACTTCAACTTCACGACGCTGGAGCTGAAGGGGATGGTCCGGGAACTCTTCAAGTATGACCCGGCACACCCCCAGTGGTTCCGAGCTCCCCGGGGAGTAGTGCCGCTCTGCAACAGCATCGTCCGGGACCGTATCCTCGCCATGATGCCCGCATGCGACTCGCACGGCGTGGACCGCACGTGGATTGCGCCCAAGCCCATCGACGTCCTCAACTTCTACGACAACCTCGTGGAGGTGGCGAAGAACAAGAACGACGTCAAGGAGCACACGCGGGACACCACCGACCAGGAGATTGCCTATATGGCTTCTCGGGCCGAGGAGGCCGCTGCAGCCGCAGCGGCAGGAGACTTCGGGTACACGCCTGCTGAGGCGGAGGCTGCGGATGCGTCCATCCAGGCGGAGGAGGCGGAGATCCGCAGACTGCTGCAGCTCCCTCCCGACGTGCTCGCCGGGGTCCCCTCGCTGAGGCACTCCGGGATCCACGGGATCGTGGCCGAGGCCGCGGCAATGGAGGGTGCCGCCGGAGGGAACAGAGGCGCCGCGAGGAGCGGAGGCGCCGGAGGGAGCGGAGGTGCCAAGGGAAAAGAGGCCGCAGCGCAGGGCGCTGGGCCCAGCGAGCCGGCCGGGGAAGAGGAGGAGGAGGAGGCCGAGGACTCCGGCGGATCTACGGAGCTCTACGCCGATGACCTCTCCTCATCGGAGAGCTCCCCGCCCCCGGCAAGCCCAAGGCAGTCTCCACCGAAGCGTCTCCGCAAGACGGCTACGGGAGAGAGGGCGCAAGCGCCCCGGCAACAACTAGCTCGCCGGGCAGCTCCCCGGGGGAGCCAAGCTGCGCCAAGGGCGACTGGCGCACCAGCCACAGCAGAGGCGGCCCGCGCGCGGGCCACGACGGAGGCGCCTCGCAGGCCGGCGCCGAGCCGACAGGGGTCTTCTCGGAGCGGAGCAGCGGCTCCGCCCGCTCCCCGGGCGCCGGCTACCACAGGGGCTGGGTCTTCGCAGCCCCCAGCCCTCGGGACCGCCAAGCGCCCGAGGGAATCTTCATCTTCCGCTCCTCGCGCCGACGCGCCCACGGTGGAGTACGACTTCTCCGCCTTGAGCGAGGACGACGACGAGGAGGATCAGGAGTAAGGATCCAGGACCTTACACCTTCTCGAGTTTTGTCTTGGTTTTTGTTGATGCTGACTTTGTTTATTGCTTTGATTTCAGGACCTTGGTTCAGCGCGCGGCGAAGAAGGCCAAGGCGCCTGTGGTTGAGGCCGCGGAAGACTCGGCAGCCGCGGCAACAGGAGGCGCGCCGGAGCCGAGCCTGCCGGACCCGAGCGCTGCTCCGAGGAGCAGCCCCCAGCGCAGCCCCCAGCGTAAGTCTGGGGTCTATTCTTTCGCTTGCCGGGACGCGCTTGGGGATTTGATCTTGTCTTAATATCTTGATGTCTCTTGTCTTTTCTTGCGCAGAGGTGGAGCCACAGCGGGAAGAGCGCCCGGAGACCGTCATCGAGGAGCCGCAGGCCCCGCCGTCCCCGCCAAGGCCGAGCTCTCCGACAAGGGAGAGCGCTCTGCCAAGGGCGGGTACTCCGCCAAGGCAGAGTACCCCGCCAAGGGCGAGCAGCTCGGCGAGGGCGGCCACTCCGCCAAGGCAGAGCTCCCCGGCGAGGGAGCCCGCCGCTGAGGACGTCTGCCAAGGTATGTCTTGTATTTTGTCTTCTTGGTTTCGTCTCTTTTTTGGATATTCGCTTGAACTTGAACTTCTTTTTCTTCTTTTTCTTTTTAGATCCTCCTCCTCCCGAACCGATGGAGACGGAGGTCATCAACATCGAGGACGAGGAGGGCGCGCAGGGCGGCGGCGGCGACGTCCCTGTCGTTGAGGACGCGGCGAGAGCCGCCGAGCCGGCCGCGCAGGAGACCGCTCCGGCTGCGGACGCAGCGGCCGGGGAGGGGGACGGCGACCGCACCGCCGACCCGGAGGCGGCGGGAGCATCAGATGCTGCACCGGCCGCCGACCCCTCCGCCAGCAAGGAGCAGGGTTATTACCTTGAGGCCCCCAACGGCGTCTTTATCCAGATGCCTTTGGGGTCTTCATCGCGAGCTCCCGCGGAGGGCGAGGCATTTGACAGAGAAGTCCTCGCCTCCGCGGGCCTGAAGATTGTCGAGGCGCCCGGCGGGAGCGAAGGGCCCGAGGAGGAAAAGCTGCTCCACCAGCTCCTGGCCCTTTACCGGGCCAGGCAGGCGAAGCTCGCTTCCCGGGAAGCCCTTGCCGCCAAGGCCGCCGCGGAGATGGAGAAGCGCGCGGCGGAGCTCAGCGCCGCCAACCAGGCGGCCCTCCGCGAGGTGGCGGAGGAGCGCGAGCGTCTCGCCGGCGAGTACCAAGAATGGGTGCT
The DNA here is from genome assembly GCA_902687465.1 of Secale cereale. Taxonomy (NCBI): domain Eukaryota; kingdom Viridiplantae; phylum Streptophyta; class Magnoliopsida; order Poales; family Poaceae; genus Secale; species Secale cereale. The sequence goes on along the minus strand of LR738715.1, from coordinate 189,156,670 downwards.
GGAGAAGGCCGAAGCTGAGGAACGGCATCGACTCGCCGGGGTGGAGCTGTCCCGGCGAGAAGGAGAACTCGCGCAGCGGAAGGTCCAGCTCGACTCCCATGAGGAGGACCTTGCCGCTCGCGAAGCGGCCCTTGGCGGAGAATTGAAGGAGGCGAAAGCCGCCGCGGTTGCCGCGGAAAACGCCAAGAAGGAGCTCGCCGCCAAGGTCGTGCAGTTGGAGAAGGCGCTGAAGGTGAGCGCGGAGAAGGTTGCCGCGCTCATCACGGAGCGCGAGAAGGACGCCCACACAAATTCAGAGCTCCAGGTGAGCCTTTCTAAGAGGGGCGACGAGTTGAAGGATGCCAAGGACTCCATCGAGGACTTGGAGTTGAAGGTCGCTACTCTGAAGGATTCACTCGACGCTGCCCGGGCTCAGGAGACTAAGCTGAAGGAGGAGCTTCGCAAGGAGCGGACCTTGGTGGACAGCGTCAACAAAGCATCCGAGCTCTTCCGCCATACCATTGAGGTATGGACCGAAGACTTGGTATCTTCTGCGTCCAACATTGACCAGGAGCTGCTGGCGCTGAAAGTTGAACATCTCATCTACTCTCCGGATCCGGATCTCCCGCACAGCGCCAAGCTCAGCCTCTTCTTCAGAGGGATCGCGCCGGCCCTTGCAGGTCTCCGGAACCAAATCCCCGCGTAGCTGGCCGAGGAGTCGCGCCTGCTCTGCGCGGGAACTCTAGAGCGGGTGCTGACGAAGATCGTGTACCGCAATCCGGGCATCAACCTCACCAACGTTCTTCGCAGCTTGCCGGCTGATGCGAACACGGAGGCCCTGAAGGAGCAGGTCGCCCACATCATCGCCAAGGTGGCTAAGATTTCCAGGAAGGAGGGCAACCGCGTAGATTAGGCCTCCATTATCTTTATCTTTATCTTTGTTGCTGCACATGATGCCATGAACTCATTAGTCCATTGTGACAAGTTATCCTTTGTAAGATATTTATCTTATTTTGATCAATCAGTGCAATGTTATCTTCCTTGTTCCAACCCTTGACTTTGTATGTTTTTCACCCTACGCTCCCGGGGAGCTTGCCGGCAAGGGGCCTTTGCCGCGAGCGCTGAGTGCTGGACTCTAAGCAGCCTGCTGGCTAAGGTCTTACCGGCAAGCAACCTCGCCGCGGCTAGTCGCAACGCACTTAGCTTGCTGAGCGTACTCGGAAACGAAGCAAGGGCGCGACACTTGTCGTAGCTCACTTAGATCGTTGAGCGAACTCGGAAACAAGATAAGGGTGCGGCAAGCTACGGGTAGGTTCCTCCGCGCACAGGTTTTCCATACAAAGTGTGATTGTTCAAGGAAGACAACTAAAATTTAAAATTTGAACTGGTCAAATTCTAACAACTTAGCTTTCATGTATTGCTTGCTTTCCGGTAAGGCTTCTCTTTCTTGAACAACACTTGGTTCCTCCTCCACCTCCTTCCCCCCCGGCAAACTTGTGCGCGAGGAACGTTCCTTCTGTTTAAGAAGAAAGAAAAGGAAGAGGGAAACAAGTATATGGCCTTTCGGCGTGCTAATGCTTACCGTGTACTTGAGTGCTGCACCAAATGCCAAACAAAACATGCAAATAGCAAAGAAAAGCATGCAAAAGGCAATCAGTGCGAGAAACACAAACACTTTACTGATGCACGGGGTCTGCGCCCGGCTTTGTACAAAGGGTTACATGCAACAGCGGCAAAGCTTGTACAAAAGGTGGTTGCCGGAGCGGATCACGGCAACCGCGCCTTAGGGGTGAAACTTGCGAAGATGCTCTATGTTCCAGGAGTTGCTCACCGGTAAGCCTTCTTCGGTCTCGAGGCGGACAGCGCCGGGCCTCGTAACTTGCCTCACCCGATAAGGGCCTTCCCACTTTGGCGTCAACTTGTTGGAATTCTTGGCGGACTGAACACACCGAAGAACAAGGTCGCCTTCCTCGAGACTCCTGGCCTTGACCTTGCGGCTATGGTAGCGACGCAAGGCTTGCTGGTATCGAGCAGCTCGTACAGCAGCCTGGAGACGTCCCTCCTCGAGGAGCAACGCGTCGTCTTGCCGCAGTTGCTCTTGCTCGAGCTCATCATAAGCGAGCACTCGAGGAGATCCGTATACGAGTTCCGTGGGGAGAACTGCCTCTGCTCCATAGACTAGAGCAAAGGGTGTCTGTCCGGTGGCTCGACTTGGTGTCGTTTTGATTGACCAAAGAGCCGCCGGTAGCTCCTCTATCCAATTTCTTCCGCACTTGTGCAGCCTGTCAAAGGTCCTTGTCTTGAGTCCGCGCAGCACTTCAGCATTCGCCCTCTCCGCTTGACCGTTGCTCCTCGGGTGAGCAACAGAAGCGAAACAGACCTTGGCGCCAAGGTCTTGGACGTACTGCATGAAGGTGCGACTAGTGAATTGCGTACCGTTGTCGGTGATGATCCTGTTAGGGATCCCGAAACGGCAAACAATTGACCTGAAGAACCTGACTGCTGACTGTGCTGTCACCTTTCTCACTGGCTCCACTTCTGGCCACTTTGTGAACTTGTCGATTGCGACGTACAAGTACTCAAAGCCCCCGACAGCACGGGGGAAAGGGCCGAGGATATCGAGCCCCCAGACCGAGAAGGGCCAGGACAAAGGGATTGTTTGGAGAGCTTGAGCTGGCTGATGAATCTGCTTTGCATGGAACTGGCACGCTTCACACTTGGTTACTAGTGCAGTCGCATCTTGGAGGGCTTCTTGCCAAAAGAACCCTTGCCGGAAAGCTTTCCCGGCAAGCGCCATTGCGCCAATGTGGTGGCCGCATATGCCTCCGTGTATTTCCGCCAACAGCTTCTGTCCATCTTCCCTGGAGATACACTTCAGTTTGACACCATTGAGTCTTCTTCTGTACAGCTCGTTATCCACGAACTGGTACATACTCGACTGCCTGGTTATCTTCTCTATTTCTTCTGGGTCGTCGGGAAGTTCTCCAGTTTGAAGGAAACGGACGATCTGCTGCGCCCATGCCGGAGCCTGGGGCTCGGCGGCAAGGACTAAAGGCTCGAGGGCCGCTGCGGGAACCTCAGCTTCTACGGCGAGGACCTCTGGTTCTGCCGGAGCTGAAGGTCCCCCGGCAAGCTCGCCGGGGCGAGGCTTGTCGGGTACGCTTGCTTCGACTGTACAGACCCGAGGGTCTGCAGGAGCAAACTGTTCCTCAGCGTTGTGGTTGTTGATCTTGGGGACTTTGGCGGCGGTTTCAGGAAGATCCGCCGGCAAGTAGTCGCCGGAGACCAACTTTCTCTTCTTGGACTGCCCAATGGATGGTGTAACGGATGGTTGAGTCAGCTTGAGCAAGAAGGTCCCTGGTTCCACAGGTAACTTCATTGAAGCACACTTTGAAAGGCCATCTGCAATTTCATTTTGAGCTCTTGGGACGTGCTCCATCTGCAGACCTTCAAAGTGCTCCTCAAGCTTCCTCACTTCATCGACATAAGCTTCCATCAAAGGGCTCTGATAGCTCTTGTTAACTTGTCGGACCACCAACTGAGAATCTCCTCGCACAATCAGCTTCCTGATCCCAAGTTCGGCCGCAATCCTGAGGCCGGCGAGCAAGCCTTCATACTCTGCAGTGTTGTTTGTCGCTTGCTCCCTGGGAAAGTGCATCTGGATAACGTATTTGAGGTGCTCTCCGGTGGGCGCGATGAGTACCACGCCAGCACCGGCGCCTTGCAGCGAGAAGGCACCGTCAAAATACATTACCCATTCACTTGTCGCTTCTTGTACGGGTGTACTTGTTTCCTGGATTTCTTCGTCGGGCGTTGGGGTCCACTCAGCTATGAATTCTGCCAAAGCTCGGCTCTGTATGGTTGAAGTACTTTCAAACTTGAGTCCAAAAGCTTGACAGCTCCAGTGCCCACTCAACGATCCTGCCTGTCGCTTCGGGGTTATGCAATATCCTCTTCAGCGGAAAGCGAGTGACCACTGTTATCTCATGGGCTTGGAAGTAATGGCGCAGCTTTCTCGAGGCCATGAGAAGGCCGAAAAGCAACTTTTGCACACCAGAGTATCTTGACCTAGCCCCCTGAAGAAGGGAACTTACAAAATACACTGGGCGCTGCACCATCTTCTTCCGCACCTCACCTTGTTCCTGCGCAGAGTCATCCTTGTCGGTGCCAGAGCTTGCCGGAGCAGCCCCCTGCTTGTCGCTGGATTCGCTTGCCGGTGGTGCTGACTCCTCGTCGGACTCCCTCTCCGCTACTAACGCAGCACTAACCACCTGGTTGGTTGCTGCTAGGTATAGCAACAACTTTTCCTATGGTCTAGGTGCGACAAGTATTGGAGTGGAGGACATGTACCGTTTCAAATCCTGCAGCGCCGCCTCCGCTTCCGGAGTCCACTTCATGGGACCTGCCTTCTTCAAGATTTTGAAGAAAGGTAGGGCGCGTTCTGCAGACTTTGAAATGAACCTACTGAGGGCAGCCACGCAACCTGCAAGCCTCCTGACATCCTTGACGCGCTTTGGGGCCTCTATCTGCTCAATGGCTTTAATCTTGTCGGGGTTGGCTTCAATCCCCCTCTGTGATACAAAGAACCCGAGAAGCTTGCCGGAGGGGACTCCAAAGACGCACTTCTCGGGGTTCAACTTGAGCTGTATCCTGCGCAGGTTCTGAAATGTCTCCTCCAAATCTTGGATCAGAGTTTCCTTGCTCTTGCTCTTCACCACGATGTCATCCATGTAAGCCTCTACATTTCTGTGGATCTGTGGCTCAAAAGCAGTGTATACTACTCTTGCAAAGGTTGAGCCCGCATTCTTCAATCCAAACGGCATGCGTATGAAGCAATAAGTGCCACATGGAGTGATAAATGCAGTCTTCTCTTCATCTTCCTTGGCCATGAAAATCTGATGATAACCTGAGTATGCATCAAGAAAGCAGAGTAGCTCACATCCGGCAGTGGAGTCAACGATCTGGTCAATGCGCAGCAAAGGGAATGGATCCTTGGGACATGCTTTATTCACATCGGTGAAGTCTATACACAGTCTCCATTTCCCATTGGCCTTGCGCACGACGACTGGGTTTGCCAACCACGTCGGATGGATCACACCTCTAACTAAGCCTGCTGCCTCTAGCTTCTTGATTTCTTCATTGATGAACTCTTGGCGCTCCACGGCTTGCTTCCTCACTTTCTGCTTGATGGGCCGCGCATGAGGACAAACAGCAAGCTTGTGCTCAATTACCTTCCTGGGAACACCGGGGATGTCAGATGGTTGCCAGGCAAACACATCGACATTCGCCCGCAGGAAGGCAACGAGCGCGCTTTCCTATTTGCTGTCAAGCGTGGCACTGATGGTGAAGGTACCACCAGTGCCGTCCTCCTTGGCGGACACCTTCTTGGTTGCCGGAGGAGCAGCCATTCCTTTCTTACTCTTGCCGGTGGAGCTCGATGGAACGTCCTCGACGACAGCGCAGCACTCCGAAGAGGTGCGGTTGCCGGAGTGGGTCCCAGAGCACTTGCCGGACTTGGTCTTTGTCTTCTTCCCCCCGGGAGCTTCAGCGGCAAGAGTATCCTTCTCGGCCGCAGCTGCCGCATCCCGGTAGATCTTGTCGGCGCAGACAAGCGCATCCTTCTTGTCGCCGTGGACAGTGATGACGCTTATCGGCCCCGGCATCTTGAGTACATTGTAAGCATAATGGGAAGCTGCCATGAACTTGGCGAGGGCAGGACGGCCAAGTATTCCATTGTAGGGCAACGGAATATCGGCAACGTCGAAAATGATGCGCTCAGTTCTGAAGTTGAGCTCCCCGCCAAAGGTCACCGGCAGAGTGATCTTTCCCTTGGGCTTGCTCCTTCCCGGGTTGATTCCTTGGAATGAACCGGTCTCTTCGAGCTCGCCATCTGGAATCTGGAGTTTCTTGATCACAGCAGAGGAGATCAAGTTCAGCTCGGCCCCGCCGTCAACCAACATTTTGGTGACCTTGAGGTTGCGGATGGTGGGAGAAACCAGCATCGGCAAGCACCCGACCGCAGTGGTGCGGTCAGGGTGATCCTCAAGATCAAAAACGATGGGCGTGCTGGACCATTTGAGAAGCCTGCGCGACTCCACGGGCGGCTCCGCTGCGTTCACCTCACGCACCCACTGCTTGAGCTGACGGTGGGAGGTGTGCAGAGAGGCGCCACCGTCGACGCACAGGACCTCCGTGGCCTTCTGGAACTCCTGCTCGCTGTTCTCCTCGTCCTCCATGTCTTCGTCGTCGTCCTCTTCATCCTTGTCGCGGCCCCGGGGAGGTCGATCCCCTTGCCGCTGCTTGGCCTTGCCGCGGCGTCCTCCCCGGCCGTTGAACGGCCGCTTCTTGCTTGGCTCTTCCCCGCCACCTTGGGCCTTCTCCTTGTCGCGCCTCTCGTACTCAGCCTTCTGCTGCTCGACGAGATATTCGACGCGCTTGCAGTTGGAGAGATCGTGACCCTTGGTGCGGTGGATCTTACAGTATTCCTTGTCGGAGCTTCCCGGCTTGTCGGCCGCCGCTACAGGGGCAGGCTCCTTGCCGGAGCCGCCAGCCTGCGTTTGCTTGGCGGGGGCCTCCTTGCCGGACTTCTCGACGGCAAGCACCTCTTTCTTGCCCTTCCTTCTGTTGTTCCGCCGCCGGCTCTTCTTTGCCGGGGCGGCGTCGTCGCTGTCGCTTCCTCCTGCGCCAGCATCCTCCCCGGGGAGTCTCCTCCCCTCTTCCGCGCGTGCGCACTTGTCAGCAAGAGCGTAGAGCTCGCTGACGTCCCGAATCTTGGTCATCGCCATTTCTTCACGCATGCGGCGGTTACGCACATTCTGGTGGAACGCGCTGATAACCGCGGCAGGGTGGACATCAGGGATGTTGTGCTGCACGCGGCTGAAGCGTTGGATGTACTTGCGCAGGGTTTCGCCTTCCTTCTGGGCCAGAATGTGGAGATCGCCCTCCTGGCCGTGGGGTTTGTGGCCGCCGGTGAAGGCGCCAACAAACTGGTGGCAAAGGTCGGCCCAAGAAGAGATGGAACCTTCCGGCAAGTGCATTAGCCACGAACGGACGTTCGGTTTTAGCACGAGCGGGAAGTAGTTCGCCAAGATCTTCTCGTCGCGCCCCCCGGCAGCTTGCACTGCGATGGTATAGACGCTGAGGAATTCCGAGGGGTGCGTCTTGCCGTCGTACTTCTCCGGTACGTCGGGCTTAAAATTCTTCATGCTGGGCCACTGGACGCGCCGCAGCTCGCGGGTGAACGCAGGGCAGCCTGCCGCGTACGGTAAGTCGCCTGGCTCACCGGACGCGTGCGCGTCGACAGTGTTCCCAGCTCTCTTGTCTGATTGTCGCCGAGCTTCTCGGCGGCGCTCGATTGTTGTCCGAGCGTCTTCTTCTCGCCGGTCGTCGAGGACTTGGCGCTGGTCCCGACGGGCCCGCGGGTCCGATGAGGCTGTGGAGCCGTCGTCGGCGTTGTTCCGGCGGGGCGGCGTCTTCTGCTTCTGCGGCGGGGAGTGCACGCTTGTCGCACCCCCGGCAGTCTTGTCGCCGTCAGCCTTCGTCTTCTCAGCTTGCCGCGGCCGCGAGGCCGACGGCTGCTGTGGAGAATCGTTGTTGGCGAAGGCTATCAAGGTCTGGATGGTGGCCCTCCAGTCTTCGGCCTTGTCTGCCGCTGGAGGGAAATCGAGGAGCAGTTGCGCTCTTGCGAGCGCTTCTGCCGGAGTGGAGGGGAACGCGGGCGAGCGGTGCGAGGAGCGGGATACGCTCGGACTTCTAACGGCGTTAGAAGGAGCGGGGTCCCGCGCCGGCGCCTTCGCTTTGCTTGTGCCCGGACGGGGGTCCGGGGCGTCCCGCGAGCCTCCGGTTTGGCCTTGTCCCAGCAAGCGGATGCCACCTCCCGTGACATGGCGCTGCTGGGTCGTTGTGTGCTGAGAGGGACGCGGTGCGTCCACGGAGACCGAGGTTCGGTCGTCCGTTCTGTTCTTGGATCTAGTGGCGCCGTGAGTGTCCTCGCCGGCGGCCACTCTTCCGACGGCGTCTCCCCCGCCCACCGTTGGCTCCGGTGGCGGCGGGTGAGACGCAGACGGGCCCCCGACCTCCGAAGCCTTCTTCTTCGGGGCCATGGAGTTGTTGCTGGTGAAGTTGACGAATTCGGAGAGGTTGATGAAGAATGCGCCCGCGTGAACGCCGGATCAGGTTCGCACAACCTCGACGCCCCCTACCTGGCGCGCCAAAGATGTCGGGGGAAACTGTCCGCCACGAACACCTATGGGACCGGAGCCCCTTGTCTGTGCGGTACGAGGGCGGAGGGAGCACGAAGAGCAGATCGTAGCGAGCACGCGGGCAGTTTTACCCAGGTTCGGGCCGCGGTAGACGCGTAAAACCCTACTCCTGCTTGGTTGTGTATTAAGTTGGAGAGCTCGGGAGCTTGAAGAAGCAGCTACACCGAGCGTATGCGTGATCTAGGTTCCGAACCCCCTCCACGTTGTGCATGGGCCTCCTTTTATAGTGCAAGGGGTCACCGACAGGTGTCAACGTAGGAGAAAGGGGTAAAAAAGTAAAAGAGGTGGTAGTTGTAACAGTGCGGGAACAGTGGAGCTACAGTGCAGAACAGTGGTCTATACCTACTTTGACAGTGGGGGACAAGGGCATTTAATGCCCGTCGCCGTCGACCCCAAAAGCTCCCGCCCTTGCGTCTCCGTCTACCACGGCGATGGATCCACCACCGTGGAGTGCCACCGTGTCCCCCAGGCTGCACAGCCGTCCGCCACGCGTCCCTGGATAGGCCCCAGGGCGACGCGTGGGCCGGTGAGCTGGAGCGCGGGCACACAGCGCAGCCTTCCCGGCAAGCACCTTGCCGGGGCCTTGATCTTGCCGGGCCCGGGAGCTTGCCGCTCCCCGGGCCCTTGCCGGGGCGCATATAGCGCCGAGGCGTGTCTTCTAATCTTCCTGGCAAGCTCCTCTTGCCAGGGTCTTGTGCTAGTGGGGCAGTCTTGAGCCTGGTACGGCCTTCCCGGCAAGCTCCTCTTGCCGGGGTCTCGACCTTCTGTCTTGTATACTTTGTTTTTGAATGGCTTAATAAGGGGCAGGAAGGTCTCCGGCGAGCACGCGGTAAACCCTGCCGCGGGAAGCTGCAACTGCCCGTGCACAAGTTGGGGTACTGAGGTACCCCTACCTTAGTACACCGACACTGGTCTCTTTTCTTTTTAAAAGAATCAACGTGAGAGGAAAAATTCTTGCAGAAATCAATCATTAGATGGGAATCAAGACCAATCTTAGAGCAAAAAGTATTGAAGTAATCAGTTTTCACATAGCTCTCAATATAATGATGTTCGTAATTTATAGCGGGTTCAATACCTTTATCGATTTCCCAATCTTCGGTATTCCTCTGGATCCTTTCAATGAGATCCCACCTTTCTTCAACACTCTTCGTCTGAAATACCCCACTAGAGGAGGCATCCAACATCTCCTTATCCTGATGAGAAAGCCTGGCATAAAAAATTGTAAGTATAATTTCCTTGGGGAGCTTATGAATAGGACATTTGAGCATTAGGGACTTCAATCTCCCCCAAGCTTGAGCAATGCTTTCTCCGTCACGAGACCTAAAGTTATAGATATAATTCCTGTCTCGATGAATTTCATGAAGAGGATAAAACTTAGTATAAAAGAGAGACATAAGCTCTTGCCAATCAAGCAAGTGCGAGTTATCGAGAAGCTTATATCAATCTGAAGCTTTATCTATAAGTGATACGGCGAACAATTTCCTCATGACAAACTCCCTTGATACACCTGCAAGCTTAAATAATGAACATAAATGTGACAGATATAGCAAGTGTTCACCGGGATGTCTGTCTCCTGCATAACGATTAGCCAAAACATAATCGATAATACCGGATGGTATTTTATAGGGCACGATTTCAGTAGGGGGAGGAGCAACCACCACAGGTGTGGGGCGTCTTCCCACAAGCAACGATCCAATAGCAAGGTTGTCCATAAGGACAAAGAGCAGCAACAGCAAAAATAAAAACAGAATTATAAAAACTTCCTTACCAGTTTCACTTTACCAATAGAGCTACGCTCCCCGGCAACGGCGCCAGAAAACGGTACTTGATGACCCACAACCGTAAGGGATCTATTGCAGCGTTTTCGATAAGTAAGAGTGTCGAACCCAACAAGGAGCAGAAGGTATTGATAAGCGATTCTGAGCAAGAAATTACTGCAAGCACTGAAAGATAACTTTTTAGGGGTTTTCTTGATATAAGCAATAGGAAAGTAAAAGCAAGCAAAGTAAAAGGCACTGAGAGTAACAAGTGGCCCAATCCTTTCTGAGCAAAGGAGAGGCCTAGCAACTGAACTTATAAAGGCTAAAACGTTCCTGAGGACACACGGGAGAGGTAGTCATGTGCTTTCGCCATATTCCGTATCGGTACTATGTTATGTGTTGATAAGTGTTGAGTGGGTGGATCTATGCTAGTACACTCTCTAGACTAAGATGAGTGCACTCTTATGATTAAACACCTTGCAAGCATCCGCAAATACAAGATAGAATTTAAGGCAAAAAGCCTAACCATAGCAATACGATCGATGATCCATTGTTCCCTTGTGCAAAAGCGTGCGAACTGGGGTTCAGGTTTCTGTCACTCCGGCAACCCACCGTAAGCATTCTTTGTACACAATGTATTCCCCTAGGTCCTTAATAAGGCGAAGTGTTGAGTGTTTGACTCACACAACACCACTAGTAGAATGACAACACAACTTAAGTATCAAACAACACATATTACTTCAACAGCATATGACTACTAACAACAAGACTTTTCCCATGTCCTCAAGAACTAAGGTAACTACTCACAAGACATAAAAGAGATCATGATCAGTGGAGATAAATGGATGATAAACAATCTGGACATAATGATATTTCTCCAACAAAACTCAATAGCATTCACCACAAAGTAGTAATCAACACCGATGGAGTAGAGAGGATAGGTAGTACGAGTTACAACACAAGTTGCAATTGTGAGATGAGATTTGGATGAAGATGGGGATGGTGCTGATATTGGGGATGATGTTGATGATGATCTCGTTGATGCCCGTGACGATGGTGATGACGATGGCGATGATCTCCCCTTCCGGGAGGTGATCTCCCCGGCGAAATCTGCCCGCCGGAGATGGCTTTTTCTTCTCTATAGGTTTCCGCCACGGAGCGGCGGCGGAACTCCGTAAAAACTCTCGTTTTTAGGGTTTTCGGGTAACGGGGAGTATATAGGCAAAAGGGGGTAGCCGGAGGTGGGCCAGGGGCTCCAGGCGCCCCCCCGGCGCGACCAGGGGGGCGCCCCCAGGGCACCTGGACACCCTGTGGCCCCCCTCTAGTTTTTTCAGATCCGTCTGGAAAATATCCTCCGTCGATTTTCAGGTAATTTGGAGGTATTCTTCTTCAGCAACTCAGCGTCCACTTTTTACTGCTGAATCCTGCGTCTGCTGCTTCGGCACCGGAAAGTTGCAAACTGTGTAAAATAGGCCAAAACAACAAAAGAACATCATCGTAACGTGAAATATATCAATGAATAAGGATAAATTATGATATAAAATAGTGATGCATTTCGGACGTATCAATCCCCAAGCATAGGCTTTTGATTATCTTGAATTTACTTGGGGTGCCATGGGCATACCCAAGCTTAGGCCTTTGCTACTCCTTGTTCCATAGTCCATCAAAGCAATACTCAAAACTTGAAAACTTCACAACACAAACTTAGACAAAAATTCTCGTGAGCTCCGTTAGTATAAGAAAGCAAACCACTACTCAAAGGTGTAGCAATGAATTCAATCTTTGTTTATATTGGTGTTAAACCTACTGTATTCCAACTTCTCTATGGTTCATATCCTCCAATACTACTCATAGATGCATTGAAATAAGCAAACAACACACGAAAAACAGAATCTGTCAAAAACAGAACAATCTGTAGTAATCTGCAGGTTTCGCCTATTTATGGACTCCAAAAAATTCAAACTAAATTGGTAAATTTGCGGAATTTGTCTACCAATCATCTGCAGAAAGAATCAACTAAAAATCACGCTCCAGTAAAATCTGAAGACTACTTTAGCGAGCACTAACGATTCTGTTTTTCACAGCAAGATCACATAAACTTCACACAAGTCTTCCCAAAGGTTCTACTTGGCACAAACACTAAACAAAACATGAAACCACATCTAATCAGAGGCTAGATGCAATATTTATTCCCTAACAGCAACAAAAACAAAAAAACATAAAGTTGGGTTGCCTCCCAACAAGCGCTATTGTTTTACGCCCCTAGCTAGGCACGATACAAGATAAATCTAGGTATTGCCATCTTTGGAAGGCAATTCTTTGATTAAGCACTTAAGATTCTTGGGCACTTCTTTGTCCCTATGAATAATTAAACTCTTGGGCAAGAAATCAAGAAATTCTAAAGTGTCAAAAGGGTCTCTTGCAAAAGTAAGAAAATTAGGGTGAACACTTATGGATTTGAGATCCGCAATTCTAGATGTTTCACCCTTGTCTTTTGGTACATACATGAACTTAGATAATTTAGTAGAGGTATTTGGAGTAGTTTTTATAACGGAAAGAGCAGAACCCACATTAGTGATTACATCCTCAAGCTTATTGATTCTAGTAGAATCCTGATCTAGCTTTCTTTAACTATGGGCTCCTTTTCCTTAAGTTTTTTCAGAACAACTCCTACCTTGGATCCATATTGGGTGATTTCATTGTGAATTTTTCTATCCAAGTTCTCTACCAGTTCTACCTTAGCAACTTTGTTTTCAATGATTTCTAACCTTTGCATAACATGCTCCAAAGTTAAAACGGTCCCATTAACCATAAGAGGTGGTGAGCCAAATAATTCAGCCATAGCATTATAAGAATCAACGGTGTGGCTACCCAAGAAATTCCCTCCGGTAATGGTATCTAAGATGAATCTATTCCACGGAGTTATGCCAATATAAAAATTGCGAAGAAGCATGGAAGTGGAAAGCTTCCTATTGGATCTATTTTGAGCATTGCAAATTCTATACCAAGCAACTTTTAGGTTTTCTTCCTCCCTTTGTTTAAAGATGAGGACGTCACTCTCGGGAGTGGTGATAATGATAGGTGTGCTAGACATGATGGCAAGCAAGCAAGCAACACACAAGCAAACAAGAAGCCAGCGAACGATAAACACACGACGAAAGAAGGGCAAATAAAACGGCAAGGGTGAAGTTGGGGAGAGGAAAACGAGAGGCCAATAAATGTAATTTGAAGGATAAGGGTTTGTGATAGGTACTTGGTATATGACTTTTGCGTAAGCCTCCCCGACAACGGCGCCATAAATTCTTCTTGCTATCTCTTGAGCTTGCATTGTATTCCCTCAAATAGGAAAGGGAGATGCAGCACAGTAGCGTAAGTATTTCCCTCAGTTTTTGAGAATCAAGGTATCAATCCAGTAGGAGACCACGCACGAGTCCCTCGCACCTGCACCAACAAATAAGAACTTCGTAGCCAACACGATAATCGGTTTTCAATCCCTTTACGGTCACTTTACAAAGTGAGATTTGATAGAGATGATAGTTTATATTTTTGGTATTTTTAGCTTATAAGAACAGCAAATAAAAGCGGTAAAAGTAAAGTAGATGTAGATTGATATGTTGAGAATAGACCCGGGGGCCATAGTTTTCTCTAGTGGCTTCTCTCATGATAGCGATATTCTACGGCGAGTAAACAAATTACTGTCGAGCAATTGATAGAAAAGCAAATAATTATGAGACTATCTAGGCATGATAATTGTATATAGGCATCACGTCCGAGACAAGTAGACCGAAACGATTCTGCATCTACTACTATTACTCCACACATGGACCGCTATCCAGCATGCATCTAGTGTATTGAGTTCATAAGAACAGAGTAACGCCTTAAGCCAGATGACATGATGTAGAGGGATAAACTCAAGAAATATGATATAAACCCCATCTTTTTATCCTCGATGACAACAATACAATACGTGCCTTGCTGCCCCTACTGTCACTGGGAAAGGACACCGCAAGCTTGAGCCCAAAGCCAAGCACTTCTCCCATTGCAAGAACTATAGATCTAGTAGGCCAAACCAAACCAATAATTCAAAGACACTTGGAAGGATATTATGAGCACACATAAAAAGTTCAGAGAAGAACCAAATATCTTTCATAGATAACCTTGATCATAAACTCACAATTCATCGAATCTCGACAAACACACCGCAAAAAGAGATTACATCTAATAGATATCCTCGAAAACCGAGGAGAACTTTGTATTGAGATCCAGAGAGAGAGAAGAAACCATCTAGATACTAGTTATGGACCCGAAGGTCTGTGGTAAACTACTCACAACTCATGGTGAGGGTGATGATGATGACGATGAAGGCCTCCCTGATGGACCCCCCTCCGGTGGAGCTCCGGAACAGGCTCCAAGATGGGATCTCCACGGGAACAGAAGGTATGACGGTGGAATTAGGGTTTTCTCTCTGTTCACGAAGTTTCTGGGGTACGTGGACTTATATAGGAAGAAGGAGGGCACCGGGGGAGTCAAGGGGGCCCCACAAGGCAGGGGTGTGCCCTGGGAAGGGGGGCGCGCCCCCACCCTCATGGGCCTCTCGTGGCTCTTTTGACGTGGTTCTCAAGTTCTTCGTGCATGATTTTCTCCAAAAGTATCTCTCGCGAAGGTTTCATTCCGTTTGGACTCCGTTTGATATTCTTTTTCTGCAAAACCCTGAAACAGGCAAAAAACAACAATCTGGACTGGGCCTTTGGGTTAGTAGGTTAGTCCCAAAAATGATATAAAAGTGAATGATAAAGGCCATTAAACATCCAAGACTTCATAAATAATAGCATGGAACAATCAAAAATTATAGATACGTTGGAGACGTATCACATGCCTAGATATTCTCATAACTATGCGCTTTTCTATCAATTGCTCGACAGTAATTTGTTCACCCACCATAGAATTCTGCTATCATGAGAGAAGCCACTAGTGAAACCTATGGCCCCCGGGTCTATTCTCATCATATTAATCTTTCATCTACTTTACTTTGCATTATTTACTTTCTGTTTCTATTCGAAAAATACCAAAAATATCATCTAATCATATCTATCAGATCTCACTCTCGTAAGTGACCGTGAAGGGATTGACAACCCCTTACCGCGTTGGCTGCGAGGTTCTTATTTGTTTGTGCAGGTGCAAGGGACTCGCGCGTGGTCTCCTACTGGATTGATACCTTGGTTCTCAAAACTGAGGGAAATACTTACGCTACTGTGCTGCATCACCCTTTCCTCTTCGAGGGAATACAACACAAGCTCGAGAAGTAGCATGTCTCCCATGGTCGCACTATCCGGACCTATTCCAACATCCATTGCATGGTATTCAAGATGGATACTAGATTACTAGCGCCAACACCTTCTGAATGGTTCCGTATTGAAAGTCTTGGAGGAAACTCGCTCTTCCTTGGAAAAAACAATCCAATGATGGTGCAAGGCGACCCAGCTGCTATTGACACAACGTTACTACCATATATGAGAAGCAATTGTATCTATACCTTGGACATTGCTATGGTTCCCTACCCTAGCTATCACAATATGCGTCCTGATATAGGCTGCTTCAGCCTGGATGATCAGTCCTGTGTTGGTCTCCAGATTGATAGCTGGCCCTTCCCAGAGAATCAGTTATGGTTCAAAGCAAGCGTTTCCAACGTCGAGGATTGGTTGTGCTGAAGTTCAGAATCAGTTATGGTTCAAAGCAAGCGTTTCCAACGCCGAGGATTGGTTGAGCTGAAGTTCATTTCATCGCTTTGCTATTTGTTGTGTGAGAATTTTTTTACTTTACTATAATGTTTTGTTGGAAATAATCTATAATCCAACATGTATCCTCGTTGTTGTTGTGTGTTTCTTATAGTATGTAATGAATGGTACATTTGCATATGCGTCCCATCAACTCACGCATGCTCGCACGTCACACGGGTTGCATGGCGGCACGTATATTATTTTTCTATTTGGATGACAAAAAAAGTACAATGCCACTTTGTATTGGTGTCCATATGAATAGTGATAGTGATTTTAGTTGCAAAAATTAGATAGTGGTAGTGATTTTTAGCTGCATATTTTGACAAATCGCGGTGTTACAAGGTTGACAAATGGCAATTTTACTAGATAAACAAATGTCAATCTTTCCAATTGTTTGTACGTGGTTGCACACAGGTCATGCAAAACAACCGTTTGCGTTGTAGAGGTGCAGAAATCCTGCTTGACACATTTTCCCTTGGCTTCCTGGGGAAGCTCTCGGTTTGCATCCGGGTGTTCTAACTAAAACATTTGGGATGAGTGTTTTATATTTGAAACCATTGACGTTTTTTTCGGAAGAAAATTGTTTGACAAGTCTGTACATTAAGAGAGAAAAACGCAAGTTCGTTCAAACCATATCTTTCATTCAGTCACACTGCGAATTTATATTCATATGATCAAGAATTCGAGATACAGTATTAAACCCCCAAAAAATTATTTCCGGCGGCGGCGGAGGCGGCGTGCCGCGCCGTCGTTGTCGTTGTCGTCCTCCGGGACGCCGTTGTTGAAGTCTTCAAGGCAGCACAAAATGTTCTTCACTTGTAAATCAAACATGATGTCGTCGCGTGATCGACGGGCGAGGCACGGGAGGATGGCAACTGGCGCCGCTAAGAGGTAGCTGTCGGCGGTAGCGTCCCATGCCGCTGAGGGGGGCGCGCTGATACGTCCAAAACGTATCTATAATTTCTGCTTGCTCCATGCCTCTTTTGTGTGATATTGCTATGATATTTATGCACTTCCATACACTTTTGATCATATTTGGACTAACCTATTAACTTAGTGCACCCCAGTCCCAGTTTCTGTTTTCTGCTGTTTTTGTATTTCAGGTTTTCCCATTACTTAAAGTGCCAGAAAATATCCGGGAAAAATATATAAAAAATCAGCGCTCCAGAAGCTTCCACGCGCCAGAAGTGGGGCCAGAGGGGAGCCAGGGGCAGCCCAGGCGGCCCCCCTCCTGGCCGCGCCGGGGGGGCGCCTGGGCCCCCCTTACCTCCTCTGGTGACCCCCTTTGGCATATATTTACATCGCATCCCGAAACCCTCGAGGACGGAACCCTTTTTCGCGATCTCATCTCTGTTCGGCCGCCGCCGCGCTTCCAAGATCGGGAGCACCAGGAGAACTCTTCCCGGCACCCTGCCGGAGGGGAGAATCACCACCGGGAGCTTCTCCACCACCATGGATGCTTCCCGAATGAGTTGTGAGTAGTCTCCCTTGGACCATGGGTCCATGACCAGTAGCTATGTGATGTTCTCCTCCCCTCTTTGTTCTTCATCGATTAGACCTCGTGAGCTGCCCTACATGATCGAGGCACATATGTAATCTTTATGCTGTTGCTATGCTGAGTTTGCTGGGATCCGATGGATTATGAGATTATGTTCAGATTGTGTGTGAGTAATATATTTGATTCACCTCTTTTATATTTATGTTCTTGAGTAATTCTTGCATGTTCTCCGTTGCTGTTTATTGCTTTGGCCAAGTAGTAGGTAGTAACTCCAAGAGGGAACGTTATGCTTGATTGTGGGTTCATGCCCCTCGATGACTAGCTTGAGTGACAGAAACATGAGTCTAGGGGATGTGCTGTTGCCACAAGGGGGAAAACAACGGTGCTTGTACTTGCGGGTGCAAGGATTGTTTACTTTACGCAAAGTTCTTTTAATGCAGTTGTCTGTTGCTTTGAGTTTACACTATGGGTGGGACTCGCAACTTAATACCAACGAGATGTTCTGGATAGATATCTCAAGGTGGATGATTAGTAGTAGATGCAGATGGATTTCGGTCTACTTGCCTTGGCGTACCGCCCATGCTATTGAGTCTCTACCTTTCTTTGTAGCATAGTTAGCATTGGTTTGCGCACATAATCCTGTCAATTGCCCAGCTGTAATTCGTTTACCTCGCTTAGCTGTTTTATCGTCTTTTGGGAGAGAGACATCACTAGTGAACATCATGGGACCCCGGTCCATGTTACCATCACTGATCACACCCGTTATTTACTTCCTGTTCTTATTTACTAGTTGCAGTCATACCTATCACTATTATCTCTTGCGTTTGATCCTTTGTAAACGACAAGGCCGGAGGGATTGACAACCTATCTGTACTCGTTGGGAGCAAAGTTATTTGTATCTGTGTGCAGGTCCTGTCAAGCAAAAGTCTCTGGCGCTATTGACACCTTCTTGTCGACCCTCGGAGTCTCACGGGATTCGATCCTTGGTATCTTTGCCAAGGGAAAACTACCGCTACGCTACATCTCAAACCTTCCACTTGGGGTAACCAACGAGGGGCGATAAGCCATCAAGCAAAGTTTTCTGGCGCCGTTGCCGGGGACTCCACTCTTCAAGACAGGGGAGTTGCACGCTATCTTTTATCTTTGCTTTTTAGTCTTGTTAGTTTACCTTTCAGTTTTTGCTTTAGTGTCTTCTATCAAAAATCACAAAAATAGTTATCTTGCTTGCTGCTGCTATGGGTTCCACCGAGAACACCAAGTTGTGTGACTTCACTAGTCATAACAACGATGACTTTATCTGCACGCCTATTACTACACCTGCCACTTCAGCACCTTCTTATGAAATTAAACCTGCTTTACTGAACCTAGTTATGAAAGATCAATTCTCCGGTGCTGGAGATGATGCTGCTTTGCACTTAAATAATTTTGTTGAACTCTGTGATATGCAAAAGTACCAAGAAATAGATGGTGATATTGTTAAGCTTAAGCTTTTTCCTTTCTCCTTGAGAAGAGGAGCTAAAATCTGGTTTCAATCCTTGCCTAGAAATAGCATAGATTCTTGGGACAAGTGCAAGGATGCCTTTATTGGGAAGTACTATCCCCCTGCTAAAATTATCCAACTAAGGAGTAACATAATGAATTTCAAACAATTAGATAATGAACACATTGCCCAAGCTTGGGAACGCATGAAATCTCTTGTCAAGAACTGCCCTACTCATGGTTTGACTACTTGGATGGTTATCCAAACTTTTTATGCAAGCTTGAACTTTACCTCGCGGAACTTGTTAGATTCGGCCGCGGGAGGAACCATTATGTCAACTACACTTGGTGCTGCCACGAAGCTTCTCGATGAGATGATGACCAATTATTCCCAATGGCACACCGAACGCGCTCCAACAGGTAGGAAGGTAAACTCTGTCGCGGAGATTTCCTCCCTAAATGAAAAAGTTGACTTGATTGTGTCTCTACTTTCAAAGCAATCTTCTATTGATCCTCGTGATGTTCCTTTAAATTCTTTGATTGCTCAAGATCAAGTAGATGTGAACTTTATCTCTAGAAATAATTTCAATAACAATGCTTATAGGAGTAATTTTGGTAGCAACCCTAGACCGTTCCCCTCTAATTCCTATGGGAACAACAATGCTTATCCTAGCACCAAGAACTCCACTTCTGAACTAGAGATTATGCTTAAAGACTTCATCACTACCCAGAAAGCCTTCAATAAGAATGTAGAAGAAAAACTAGCCAAACTAGATAATCTCTCTTCGAAGGTAGACAATTTAGCCCATGAGGTAGAATTGCTTAAAATTAGAACTTCCCCTCTTGAGGAGAGGAAGACCACTCCTATGAATGCTATTCAAGTGCAAATTAATGAAAACATTAGGATGTTGGCTAAACTTAAAGAGAGATGGGCTAGAGAAAAGGAGGAAGAAGATAGAATTAAGAGCCTTCCTACCCACCACACTGTTGCTACTATCCAAGTTGTTGAGGATATCCAAACTATTAGCACCCAATGCACTCCTGGTCCCATTGGACCTATTAATGGTGATGCTATGACCTCAACCGTAGAAACTCCTATGACCATAGAAGCTACCAAACAAGTGAGCCTAAAGTACACCACTACCACTTTACTTGATAGTAGTGACCTTGATTTTGATAATTGCACCCATTCTGAAGTTATTGATTTTCTTCACAAGATGTCTAGAGATCCCCACACTAGCACGCTTAATCTTGCCTTCACAGAGCATATCACTAATGCTCTTATCAAAGCTAGGGAGGAGAAGCTTAGGGTAGAAGCCTCCATACCTAGAAAGCTAGAAGATGGTTGGGATCCTATGATTAAAATTAAGTTGAATAACTTCTCTTGCTATGCTTTATGTGATTTTGGAGCTAGTACCTCCGTTATGCCCAAAAGAATATATGATATGCTTAAATTGAAACCTTTTGATTCTTGTTCTTTTGGTGTTCGTCTTGTTGATTCCTCCATAAAGAAACCTTTGGGGAGGATCGACGATGTTCTTATCATTGTCAATGACAATTATGTTCCCGTTGATTTTACTATTATGGATATTGAATGTGAACCTTCTTGTCCAATTATTTTGGGACGTCCTTTTCTTCGCACCGTTGGTGCTATCATTGACATGAAAGAGGGGAATATAAGATTCCAATTTCCTCTCAAGAAAGGGATGGAACACTTCCCTAGAAAGAAGATTAAGTTACCTTTTGAGTCCGTTATACGGGCTAGCTATTCTTTTACTCTTGATAAAACTTGATCTCTTTGCATTATGCCTAGCTTAAAGGCATAAAAGAAAGCGCTTTTGGGAGGCAGCCCACAATGAATGAAGTTTTATTTTGCTTTTGTTGTGTCTTGATGTTTGTTACTACAATAGCATCATCATTGTATCTTTACTTTTCAGCTTTGTGCCAAGTTTAGCCTCTGACTGCAAGAAAGTTCAAAAGTTGTGACGTGCTGTCCAGGAAACAGATTCTGTCCTTGGACAGAAAAAAATGTATAAAATCACCAGATCATCTTTTTGGTCTGAATTTTTTCGACAGCGTGCTCTATACAATTGGCTTTCGGGCGTCTGTTCTGAGTTTTTTGATTTGAGTTGCAGAAGTGCCCCGAAAAAATTATTTACTACCTGCTGGTCTGTTTTTCACAGATTCTGTCCTGTTTTGCCTTTTCTTCGTTTTGCAAACCTTGAGCTTGCTTTTTCTTTGCAAAAACCTCTTGGCAATCTTGAGAAATAGTAGCCCTTCAAGATTATCCTTATTTCCAGCAAGGAAGAATTATTTTATTATGGGTACTAACCTCGCTAATCAGATTATGATGAGTTATGTATGAAGGGAGTTTTCAAGTGTGCGAGGGAAGATGATAAAAAGATTCAGGAGTGTCAAACGCTCAAGCTTGGGGACGCCCCCGTGCACCCCCAAGAAATATTAAAGAAGACTCAAGCGTCTAAGCTTGGGGATGCCCCCGTGCATCCCCTTCTCCATCAACAATTATCAGTTCGTCTTTCGTTCCACTATATTTTAATCACTTCATGCGTTATGTGCTATGCTTGGAGCGTCTTGCTTTTAGTTTCCTTTTTAGTTTTCTTTAGCTTTGCTTGCTGTTCATAACGAGTTAGAACCCAGCTTTCTTTGTGTGGGAGAGAAACACGCTCCACTTCAACCTAGAACACAACATAGGATTTTTTCATGCTTATCTTTGCTGTGTATGTTCTTTGTCTTTCCATAGCTACTGTCATGTCTAGCTCTTAGTTTTCATGCTTTACTTTTTAAAGAGCTTTTGTTTAGTTGGTTGCTGAACTCTCTTGAGTTTTCATGTTCATCTTGTTAAGAGAGTTTGTCTGTTGCACTGAGTTGTGTGTCTTAACTTAAAGTAGGTAAGTGAGGTTGCTATTTAATTTTAGTAGTAACTTGCAATAGTTTTGAGGTATTGCCATGAGTAATGTTTGAACTTTTGGTGTCAAGAGCTTTAGCCTATTAGTGATAGATGTCGTATTTTGGGCAATCCGTGTTTATTTTCGAAAACCTACAAAATAGTTGAGAACTTTAGCTACTAAATGGATCACTAATCTTTGGAAGGATCAAATATTAGAGTACACTCACGTACCATGGGTCGAGGATGAGCAAGGGTAACCAAACCCCCATACACACCTCCTCGGGGTACTTGTCTCTTTGTGAACCTCCTAATTAGATTGAGAGTTACCGATAATAAGTGCATGAGTTCTTCGCACTAATGTGAGTATTCGAAGGTTGACACTTCCACCTACCCATATTTTTCTAGCCTCTTCGGTACCGTGCATTGCCCTTTCTCACCTCGAGAGTTGGCACATACTTCGCCGGTGCATCCAAATCCTTGGCACGATACGCTCTATCATCATAAACCTCATTATATCCTTCCTCAAAACAACCACCATACCTACCTATTAAGGCATTTCCATAGCCTTTCCGAGATACATTGCCATGCAACATCCATCCTCTCATGACTTGATCTTCATGTCATACATGCTTTTTGCTTGATCGACGAGCCGCATGCTAGTTGGGCCTTGCCTTAATCATTGCTACATGACGCGCTAGTATCATTGCATATCCTGCTACACTGGCAGAGGCATACATTTGCATACATCATGATAGTTTCATTTTCTTTATGTTGAGTACTTTTGTAAAGTGTGAAAGATCTTCTATACTTCTTGTAATACATAGAGTGTTGCCCCTAAGTGAGGAAAAGATCCCAAAGAGGACAAATCAAAAGATCCCAAAGAGGACAAAATCAAAAGATCCCAAAGAGGACAAATGAGAGATAAATAGGAAGAGCCATTGAGGCCACACAAAATAATAAAAAAAAGGAAAAAGAAATAAAAAGAGAGAAGGGGGCACACTACTATTTCTTTTGAGAGATCCACACTCGTACTCCATCTTATACTTTGTACTCCATAGAGATTATCATTTATGCATATAGCTATGTGGGGACCTTTACACTATAGAACTTGGCTTGTATATTCCAATGATGAGCCTCCTCAAAAGAGCTCTAGGTCTTCTTGAGCAAGCAAGTTGGATGCACCCCCACTAGTTCCATTGGAGAGCTTACCTTAGCTCTTATGTGCATCCGTTGCATGGCAATCCCTACTCCTCGCATCATATCTATCATTTGGCTTTCTCTCGCCGATGATTGTCCTCATTGATGTGAGCCTTTCACACCTTTTTTGTCTTCCCCCTCTATCATCCTTATCTCTTTGCCATCCTAAGTGTCGACTTTCTTGCTTACGCTCATCCATTGCATGAGTGCTCAAAATATCGAAAGGGAGTGGATCATTTTGACTTGTACCTGGCTGACGGTCTGGGGATGAGTCAAGATAAGATTCCAAAGAAGACCAAGTGTGAAACTTTAGTAGATTAAGTTCTCAACAATACAAAAACTATGTTTTACTCTCTCATATATCCCTATCCCCTTTCTTGCATGCAAACACCATTTGGAGACATTCGAGTCACGGACAACGAGAGCTCTTGCACCTTTATGTTCTTATGTTACTTGTTACAATGCTAATATAGACTCTTGCTTGTTATGACTAGAATTGGATTACATGCCTTGATTGCTTTACTTAAAAGTTCTTATATGGTTGATAGCATGTCACCACAGAAATTATGCTTGTTATCATTTACCTACTCGAGGACGAGCATGAATTAAGCTTGGGGATGTTGATACGTCCAAAACATATCTATAATTTCTGCTTGCTCCATGCCTCTTTTGTGTGATATTGCTATGATATTTATGCACTTCCATACACTTTTGATCATATTTGGACTAACCTATTAACTCAGTGCACCCCAGTGCCAGTTTCTATTTTCTGCTGTTTTTGTATTTCAGGTTTTCCCATTACTTAAAGTGCCAAAAAAATTCCGGGAAAAATATATAAAAAATCAGCGCTCCAGAAGCTTCCACGCGCCAGAAGTGGGGCCAGAGGGGAGCCAGGGGCAGCCCAGGCGGCCTGCCCACGCGGCCCCCCTCCTGGCCGCGTCGGGGGGGGGGGGGGGGGGCCGGGGCCC
>LR738715.1:188984391-189132833 GCA_902687465.1 Secale cereale | reverse complement strand
CCCCCTTACCTCCTCTGGTGACCCTCTTTGGCATATATTTACATCGCGTCCCGAAACCCTCGAGGACGGAACCCTTTTTCGCGATCTCATCTCTGTTCCGCCGCCGCCGCGCTTCCAAGATCGGGAGCACCAGGAGAACTCTTCCCGGCACCCTGCCGGAGGGGAGAACCACCACCGGGAGCTTCTCCACCACCATGGACGCTTCTCGGATGAGTTGTGAGTAGTCTCCCTTGGACCATGGGTCTTCCCTACATGATCGAGGCACATATGTAATCTTTATGCTATTGCTATGCTGAGTTTGCTGGGATCCGATGTATTATGAGATTATGTTCAGATTGTGTGTGAGTAATATATTTGATTCACCTCTTTTATATTTATGTTCTTGAGTAATTCTTGCATGTTCTCCGTTGCTGTTTATTGCTTTGGCCAAGTAGTAGGTAGTAACTCCAAGAGGGAACGTTATGCTTGATTGTGGGTTCATGCCCCTCGATGACTAGCTTGAGTGACAGAAACATGAGTCTAGGGGATGTGCTGTTGCCACAAGGGGGAAAACAACGGTGCTTGTACTTGCAGGTGCAAGGATTGTTTACTTTACGCAAAGTTCTTTTAATGCAGTTGTCTGTTGCTTTGAGTTTACACTATGGGTGGGACTCGCAACTTAATACCAATGAGATGTTCTGGATAGATATCTCAAGGTGGATGATTAGTAGTAGATGCAGATGGATTTCGGTCTACTTGCCTTGGCGTACCGCCCATGCTTTTGAGCCTCTACCTTTCTTTGCAGCATAGTTAGCATTGGTTTGCGCACATAATCCTGTCAATTGCCCAGCTGTAATTCGTTTACCTCGCTTAGCTGTTTTATCGTCTTTTGGGAGAGAGACATCACTAGTGAACATCATGGGACCCCGGTCCATATTACCATCACTGATCACACCCGTTATTTACTTCCTGTTCTTATTTACTAGTTGCAGTCATACCTATCACTATTATCTCTTGCATTTGATCCTTTGTAAACGACAAGGCCGGAGGGATTGACAACCTCTCTGTACTCATTGGGAGCAAAGTTATTTGTATCTGTGTGCAGGTCCTGTCAAGCAAAAGTCTCTGGCGCTATTGACAACTTCTTGTCGACCCTCGGAGTCTCACGGGATTCGATCCTTGGTATCTTTGCCAAGGGAAAACTACCGCTACGCTACATCTCAAACCTTCCACTTGGGGTAACCAACGAGGGGCGAGAAGCCATCACGCGCGCATGGGCACGGGCACGGGCGCGGCGGGTGCAACCAAACGCACGGGGGCTAGCGCCACGGTGGGTGGAGGGGCGCGCACAGGCACGGGCGCAGGCACTGGCATGTACACGAGCTCGCGCGGGTCCGCGGAGACCTCGCTGACGCCCGCGGATTCCAACTCTGTGATAGTGCTCGGTGACCAGCCCGTCAATGCTACGGGGATGGTCCCTGGCGCGGGCGCGGGGAAGGGAGTTGGGACAGGAGCGGGGGCAGCAACCGCCGCGGCCAGCTAATTCTGGGCCATGTCCATGAGGCCCCATTCCTCCTTATTTTCTATCTCCTCCGGCTCGGAGTTGACTTCACCAAACTTGAAGACTAGTGGCAGATGATCGTTCTACGCCATGGCGTTGGTGAAGGTCTGCGAGAGGGAGGGGAATGGGAGGCGAACAGTAAGGCCACCCGTATTAAACAGCGGCTTGGGCGCCATTAATGGAGAGGAAGGCATGCGGCCATGGAAGTCAAAGGGCTCGCTTCCCAGTGAGCCTGCACAGCGTACAGCTCGCACGATTCCTGGTGAGCCTACGCATTGGAGGAGAGCTTGCACGCCTCTCAGTTAGCCTGCGCACTGGACTGCGCTCGCACGCCTCCCGTTCAATCAAGGTCAAGCAATTGTCCACACGGCACCTCCTATAGCCATTAAAACCAAGACATGTGGCGTCACATGAATGGTTAACAAAATGCACAGGGTTTGAAATCTACAAACGTTTGAGATATTAAAGTGGCAGCTATTTTTTCAAAATGCCTCTGTTGGCTGTCATTATTCGAGTGCCCTGGTGTTTGAAATTCATTCCCATTTCTTGCATGGGGCCTAAGCATGCACCCAAGGACACAGATTTGATTTTTCAACCAATTTATATGCACTGGAGCATGTGCATGTAGTTCAAATTTGAATTATGCACATAAATGCATTAAAAACTCAGTTAATGCATAAAAATGTCCAAACACTTCAGATGAACTCTGAAAAGGTTGAAATTTGGCATGGTATCACCATTTCACCTACATAGCATGTGCAAAAAAGTAGAGAGGGTTACCGCAAAAACTGGATGCACTTCGTGTACAAAATGGACAATCTCTTCAGAAGTATCAGGGTTTGGGATGAAAACTCATCTGTTACAAAGGCATTTCGTTTTTCTAAACTTATTTGAAGTCCAAACTTTTTGTGCGTTCAAAATGCACCATTCAAATCCACATCATCAATTATCAACCCTTTCTGAATTCATTTGGTATTTTTCATGCATTTACTGAATTTTGTTAGAGCTAAATGACCCTGAAATTGAAAAACACTTCAAACGAACTCTGAAAAGGTTGAAAGTTAGCATGGTATCATCATTTCACCCACATATCATGTGCAAAAAAGTAGAGAGGGTTACGGCAAAAAATGGATGCACTTCGTGTACAAAATGTACTATCTCTTTCGAAGTATCACGGTTTGGGACGAAAACTCATCTGTTACAAAGGCATCTCATGTTTTTGAACTTATTTGAAGTCCAGAATTTTTGTGTGTTCAAAATGCACCATTCAAATCCACATCATCAATTATCAACCCTTTCTGATTTCATTTGGTATTTTTCATGCATTTACTGAATTTTGTTAGAGCTAAATGACTCTGAAATTGAAAAACACTTCAAATGAACTCTAAAAAGGTTGAAAGTTGGCATGGTATAATAATTTCACTTACATAGCATGTACAAAAAAGTAGAGAGGGTTACAACAAAAAATGGATGCATTTCGTGTACAAAATGGACAATCCCTTTCGAAGTATCAGGGTTCCGGACGAAAACTCATCTGTTACAAAGGCATTTCGTTTTTATTCAACAATTTGAAGTCCAGACTTTTGATGTGCTCAAAATGCACCATTCAAATCCACATCATCAATTATGAACCCTTTCTAAATTCATTTGGTATTTTTCATGCATTTACAATTTTTTTTAGAGCTAAATGACCCTGAAATTAAAAAACACTTCAAATGAACTCTTAAAAGGTTAAAAGTTGGCATGGTATCATCATTTCACCCACATAGCATGTGCAAAAAAGTAGAGAGGGCTACGGCAAAAACTGGATGCACTTCGTGTACAAAATGGACAATCTCTTTCGAAGTATAGAGGTTTCGGACGAAAACTCATCTGTTACAAAGGCATTTCATTTTTTGGAACTTATTTGAAGTCCAGACTTTTTGTGTGCTCAAAATGCATCATTCAAATCCACATCATCAATTATCAACCCTTTCTGAGTTTATTTGTTTTTTTCATGCATTTACTCAATTTTGTTTAGAGCTAAATGACACTGAAATTGAAAAACACTTCAAATGAACTCCGAAAAGGTTGAAAGTTGGCATTGTATCATCATTTCACCCAAATAGCATGTGCAAAAAAGTAGAGAGGGTTACGACAAAAACTGGATGCACTTCGTGTACAAAATGGACAATCTATTTCGAAGTATTAGGGTTTCGGACGAAAACTCATATGTTACAAAGGCATTTCATTTTTTGAACTTATTTGAAGTCCAAACCTTTTGTGTGTTCAAAATGCACCATTCAAATCCACATAATCAATTATCAACCCTTTGTGAGTTCATTTGGTATTTTTCATGCATTTACTGATTTTTTTAGAGCTAAATGCCCCTAAAATTGAAAAACACTTCAAATGAAATCTGAAAAGGTTGAAAGTTGGCATGGTATCATCATTTCACCCACATAGCATGTGCAAAAAAGTAGAGAGGGTTATGGCAAAAACTGGATGCACTTCATGTACCAAATGGACAATCTCTTTCGAAGTATCAAGGTTTCGGACGAAAACTCGTCTGTTACAAAGGAATTTCATTTTTTGAACTTATTTGAAGTCCAGCTTTTTGTGTGTTCAAAATGCACCATTCAAATCCACATCATCAATTATCAACCCTTTCTGAGTCATTTGGCATTTACTGAATTTTTTTAGAGCTAAATGACCATGAAATTGAAAAACTCTATTGATGTCGCTCCATGATAGCATGCCAAGTTTCATGAATTTCAGACGAGTTTTGGATTTACTAGAATTTAAAACCCAAGCATCTCAACATTTTGCTGGCAATCAAGAGTGCCCTGGTGTTTGAATTTCATTCCCATCTCTTGCATGGGACCTATAAATTCACCCAAGGACAGACATGTGATTTTTCAACCAACTTTGGTGCATTGGAGCATGTGCTTGTAGTTCAAATTTGAATTATGCACATAAGATGCCTAGAAAACCCAGTTGATGTATAAAAAAGGCCAAACAAAACCCAAAAAATTCATTCCCATTTATTGCATGGGACCTAAGCATGCACTGAAGGACACCGATTTGATTTTTCAACCAATTTGCATGCACCGGAGCATGTGCATGTAGTTTAATTTTGAATTGTGCACGTGAAATGGCTAGAAAACCAGTTTAATGTATAAAATGTCCAAACGAACCCTGAAAAATTCTAATTCTTTTACGACACACATATAGTTGCATGTTCACTGCAGATAAATGGTCTAGCAATTCAAACAACGTCCATTGCCGCTGTGACCCCATTTTGTAATTCAAATCAAGTAGATCCCACACAGTTTATTATCACCAACCGTGTGAGATGTAGTACAAAATATATTGGAGCACCATTGGTGTATAGTACGCGAGAAGGTGCGTTGGCTACAGTCCACAGCTGGCGTGTCAAGCACACTAGCTCACTCCCCAAAAACTCCCGCCTCTGCATCCCTCGCAATCTCAAAAATATCTACTACCTGGAAGGTTTTAATGTTTGATATCACACAATTAGTATGTGCGGACCGTGTGTGATGTCTGTTACTCCCGCTCTGCTTCAGTACCTTGATTCAAATTTTCAGTAGCCCCAACATTTTACTCCTGCCTCTACATCACTCACAATCTCAAAAATATCTGCTCGCCCTTGATCCAAATTTTCAGTAGCCCCACCTTGCTACTCCCGCCTAGTAAAATTTTCAGTTGCCGCAATATTTCCTCAAACATAACCTTGCCCCCCCTCCACACACACACCCGCCGGTGGCTCGGTAGCTTCCACACGGACGAGCTCGCGGCCATGGAGTACGACCGTTGGTAGGTCCGCTACCACGGTGCGACGGCTAGGCTCAATTTCCCCTTCGGCACATGTCTGGTGTACCTCGTTCCGCCGGAGCCAGGGGTGGTGAGCTCGGCTATGGCGAGGGAGGACC
The DNA here is from genome assembly GCA_902687465.1 of Secale cereale. Lineage (NCBI taxonomy): Eukaryota > Viridiplantae > Streptophyta > Magnoliopsida > Poales > Poaceae > Secale > Secale cereale. Next base: position 189,127,361 of record LR738715.1, on the reverse strand, counting down.
GCGAGGTGTGGGAGCGCCTCAAGGCCGAGGCCGCCGCCGAGGCCTACATGCAAGAGCTCCGCCGCCAGCACCCGAAGCTCGTGGAGGCGGAGCAGGCGATCTTTGCCGGTGCGGAGGGCGGCGAGGTTATCGCGCTCTCCTCCGATGACGAGGTCGAAGGCGGCGAGGACAGCGACGCGGAGGGCGGCGAGGTTATCGTGGTATCCACTGATGATGAGGTCGAAGGCGACGGCGACGGCGGCGCGGAGGGCGTCGAGGTGGGCCCCGAGGATGAGGAGATCGTCGTCCACGAGTGGAGGAGTTCCTTCCCCAACGACCCGGACGACGGTACTGGCCCAGACCCGTCTCGCGGCACACCGTACATGACGAGGAAGGATTCGCTCGACCTCTACTTCGACCAAAAGTAGTTTAGCTTAGTTTAAATTTATGTTTTATGTTGGGTTACGCAAAACTATCTATGTTTATGTTTGAATGCATGCTAATTTCGGTTGAACCTGCTTTGAACTTGATCAAATTGAAGTTTACAACCTTAAGTTTAGGGGATCGACTAGAAAAGGCCAAAAATAACTGGAGTATATATATGTCCACTAAGGGTTTTCGTCCTTTAACTTTTTAAGGATCGCCTAGAGATGTCCTCATGACTTGTTTATTTCAGTTCTTCACAAAGTGATGCTCTATATGTGCAACTATTTGCTGTGCAGTTCAATTTCATAAATAAGAGTTTCAACAATACCACTATGAATTACGATATTTGGTTGCTGTTAAGGATATTGCAGTTAACATGCCTTTTTGTTTTTCAATTGTTGTTTAGCAACATTCATTGTACTGAATGACTAAATATGCAATCGCATGCTACATAGCAACAAGGAAGAGTGTTACCTTAATGTTCTGATGATGTCTAGATATACATGTAATAAAATCTTATATAATGGGATGGATGGAGCGTTGTACTACATCATTTTTCAATTGTTGTTTAACTTCTAATATTAACTTGGTGCTTTTAGGTACATATATCATTGCCAAAGATCCACACTTCGACCCTTTCTGCGTATGGGGCAATGAGATATTCATGAACCAGCATCAGGTGAGGAAACTGATAATGATTCTGTAATGCCCAGGATGGGACTATACCTCCTACGTGTCGAGGCACGACTTAAAGGTATAAGCCCATCCTAGAATGATCTCAAGTTTGGTATCTTTGCACAACTCATGTAAAAGAGGGATTAAAATGCAAAAGGAGATAGTTGGCTTACACTCGCCACTTCACACAATACATTACATAAGCAATACATCATTCAGAACATCACAGCCCATCTAAGGGTAAGAACCAAAAGAAAGAAACCAAAACAACATAAAGCCACAGGTCAGGATCGAATCCTAGTAGAAACCACTACTGAACATCGAAACGTCACAAGCAAACGGCCACACTCTTCATCGAGCTTCTGGTGAAGAACTGATCCAACTCCTGCATCAAACTCGGCTGAACCTGCATCTGGTGTGGTGAAGTAACTGTGAGCCACAGAGGACTCAGCAATCCCATAACCATGGGTAACAAGACTAGCAAAGCTTTGTGGGTAGGAAGAGGGTAAAGTGGTGAGGCTGCAGCAGCGACTAAGCATAATATGGTGGCTAACTTACGAGTACCAGAATAAGATGAGAAGCTACGCAAACGGTCGCAAAAGAGGTGATCGCTAAAGATCCTAACTACATACGGTCAAACATAACCCCACCGTGTTCTCTTCTCAAAGTGAAAAGAGACAGTCACGGTTACTCACACAGTTGTGTGTTTTACTTCGGATCCTCTGTCAAGTTTTCTACAACCGGACATTAACAAATTCCAATCTGCCACATAACCGCGGGCACGGCTTTCGAAAGTTCAAAACCCTGCAGGGGTGTTCCAACTTAGCCCATCACAAGCTCTCACGATTAGCTGAAGTGATAAATATAATATCATCACTCCTTATCTTAGGGAAAATCCGATCAGGCTTGGAATCCCTGTAGCACAAGTCATTTCGACAATGGTAAAACAAGTCCAGCAAGACCTCCCGGCGTGCCGACACCCTGATAGTAGCCGCGCGTATCTCGTCTCAGGCCACGATCGGATGAGCAGTACGTACAGATACCGAAGATCCCAGCGAACTGGGTGGCATCCGCAAGTGGCTCTAGTTTGGGACCAACACCATCAGCACTGGCCCCCCCTACTATGTAGAATTAAGAATCCTCGGGGACGCGACCCCCTATGCAATTTTAATTATTTAATTAAGTTGTTATTATGGGCAAATTAAAACCAATGTTGGGCCTTGCTGGAGGAGTTTTATTCAAAGTCGAACTGTCAAGGGGTCCCCATTACACCCATCGTGTTAGGAACGCAAAAATCAAGGAACATAATGCCGGTTTATCGGCGCCTAAGGTGGCATGAGTGGAACAAAACACCGAGCAAAAGGCCAAGCCTTCCACCCATGCCCAGTATATAAGGTGTGTTAATAAATTATAGATATTGTGATATATCCAACCACAAGTTCCCTCCTGGAACAAACTTCATCTTGACCTGCAACTAACAACGCTATAAGAGGGACTGAGCAAGCGAGGCTGAGCAAGCGGGTAACATAGCCAAACAATGGTTTGCTAGGAAGGTTTCAAAAGTTAGAGGTTTCATGGCAACAAGGAGAGGCTGACATAAAAGATGGGTATCGCGACATGTAACGATAGCATCGAGACAACTAAGCATGGCAATGGTAGTAAAGGTATCCAAGGGTATGATCATCTTGCCTGGGATTCCACAAGGAAGAAGAACGGGTCCACGAAGAAGACGGAGCAACAGTCGAGCGGATCCTCACAACTCCGGAACGAAACCGAAGCTAACAAGAGAAGCAACCGGAAAGAAAACAAACAACACGGTAAACACACAAACATAAACAAGGCATACGATGCACATCCAAATATGATGCATGTCCGGTTTAATTATGCATGGCATGGCAAGGTGCACAAACAAATCTACAAGTTAAGTGGAGATCAATATGCACCGAGTTGCATATTGACGAAACACCACATTTAATTATTTAGTTGACTCTCGTTATTAACAAGACAAGATTAAATGTTTTTAACATGGCAAGAGGTGAAGCATAAAGAAACTACACTATTAGGCAATTTAAATGAGGCCGGAGAATAACAACAACATATCCGGAAAAACCCCATGAGCATGTTTAATAATTAAAAGCAAACAACATTTAAACATTCAAGGTTGTTAACATGATGCGGATGACATGATCAAGTTTATGCAAGTTTTTATTAAAAGGTTAACATTAACAAGAAGAGATAAGAAACATTTGTCACCGTGGTGGAAGGAAAGGGTGCCACGACAACGATCCGAAAATGATGCAACGACATCATATCGGTACCGGTATCTCGTTGAGAGACCGGTGCAAAACAAAAGGTGGAGTGAACGAGTTGAACAAGATGATGGGGTGATCCCGTTGCCGGGTTCCCACGAGTCGGTGGCGAGGCAACCGAGGAACATGACAAAAGGTGGAACGGGCACGAAGCACACACGGGAGACATTTCATACAACACAGCAAGCATGCACACGGGTCATCCACGGGGTTATACCTTCGGAACCATCGTTCTCGGAGGGGTTCGAGGTCGTAGTGGAAGTAGCCGTAGTAGTGGAAGTAGTTGTTCACGGGTCTTCGGCAACGGTAGGCGTTCACGTTACGTGTCGTGGTACTTGGCGAAATCCTCGTTTCCGGGCGACGGTAGTGGTACACGCGACGGAAGTCGTTCGGGTCGTCGTGGTACTTGTCGGTCACGTAGAGGTACTTGGCGTTCGACGGCGTCGTGGTACTTGTTCACGTAGTCGAACACGAGCTCGTTTTCCGTAGATGTACACATAACCGTAGAGGAACTTGTTTCGAAGAGGTACTTGGTCGGTTCGCCGGTAGTCGTACACGGGTCATCTGTAGATGTTCACGGAGCGGTTCGTAGATGTACTCATATCCGGAGGGGAACTTGATGATTCCTCGTGTAGTCGTACTTGCCGAGCTCGAGGTCCTCGTGCACTTGACGAAAAACAACAACAAAACAGCGGCAGTACATGGCAAACAGCAACAGCAACAAAACGGCAAGGCAGCAAGGAGGCAGAGGCGCACAGCCTTGCTGGACGAGGGAGGAAGCGGTGCCACGCTGGAGTTGAAGCAGGGCGGCGATCTGGGGCTGCTGCTGCCCCTGACCGGCGGCCCTGGCGACGGAGAAACGGGACGCAGGAGGAAGGAGGCCGCGGGAGCCTGGGATGCGGCCTGGCCGCGGGCTGCTCCTGGCGAAGGGGAAGAAGACCGCAGGGCGCCGGTGCCTGCTCTTGCGGATGACGAGGCGAGGGCCGGCAGCTCGGCTTTGCCCTGGGGCGAGGGAAGGGAGCCGCGCCGGAGGGCCATGGCGCTCGGGGCGGCCGGGCGATGCAGACCAAACGACGGAGGGAGGAGCGCTCGGGCGCGGCCTGGCGATTGGGGGCTCGAGCGAGAGCTTCTGGCCCGGGGCGCTCGGGGCCTGGGCGAGGCAGGAGGGAGCCGCGCGGTCGAAGCTGGAGGAGGGAGGAGGCGAGGGAGAGTCGGGGTCGAGGCAGAGGGAGGATCGGGATCGGGGCCGAGGGGAAGAGAACGAGGCTGGGGCTCGATAGGAACGGGAGGGTGGCGGCGCTCGGTGGGAGGAGGAGAGAGCGACCGCTAGGGGCTAGGGTTAGGGGGGGAGATCGGGCCGGGCCTGGGAGCTGGCCGGCTGAGGTGAGGAGAGGCCTGGCTAGAGTGGGCCGAAGAGAGGAGGGAAGAGGAGATAGGCCAGGGAGGCCCAAGAGGCTGGGAACCCAGATGGGCTGGAAGGAGGAGAGGGAAGGCTGGGCCTCTCTTCCTCTTTTAATTCTCTTAGCAGAAAAACAACTACGAGGGAAAAAGAAAGAAAGAGGAGGGGGGTTAGGGCCAAAACACAAGAGGCTATTTTTCTCGGCATCATAAACATGAGCACGACCGGAGAAAAATATAAAAGGCCAGTACGGAAAATAATTCAAACATATTTGAATTTAATTCAAATAGGTTTGAACTAAGACGAGATTATTGAAGTGTCCAAAAATGTCCGGAATTTGGGAGGAGCCTCGAAAATAACGGAAAAGAATAAAGGGAAGGTTTAGATGGAGAAACTCGAGGTGAAAAAGGCATGAAGAAAATATGCAAGTGTGTTACGGTGATCCCAAACAATGGAATATTTTTAATATAGCTCCCTAATATATTGAGAGGCTTTTATATGTTATAAAGAGAAGACATTCTTCCCTCGATTTAAATGGACCGAAGGTCCACACGATTTATTTAGGTTGAGATGCAAAATAAAATATGACATGATGGCATGATGATATGATGCAATGCGAAAAATAAATAACACAAGCACAAAGAACACACGGGCAACCCGGAACATCTGGAATCTTCGGGAAGCTTCTGGAATCTTCTGGGACGTCAGTCTCGGGCGTCACAACTCTCCCACACTAACAGAGGATCTCGACCCGAGATCCTAGAGATATCACCGGGTAAAAACGGAAGAGGAATGGGTAAAACAAAGTTGCTTCTTTAACAGACGATTGAAACCAAAGAACCTTGAGAGGTTAAACAAGTTGAAAGAAAGAATGCAACGGAGATGAACGAAGTTAAGTGCACTCCGTTAGAAAAGAGTAACTAGGAGCATAACAAGAACCTTGTAGGTTGAAAGACATGAAACAAGAGCTCACGGACGAAAAGAAAATGAAACTGCAATGGTATAGCCAAGGAATAAGAATGACAGAATTCGGACAGCACTCCGTCTGAAAATGGAAGGAATTAACAAGAACTAGAGAAGATGAAGTGATACTTGATGAAAAGAACAACACATTGCCTCTGAAACAATTAAAAGAATGGCACAAGGGTAAGAAAGATTCAGATAGCACTCCGGTTAAAAGATAAACAAGGAAAAGAACATGATCTTGACAAAACGATATGATGGTTTGGAGAGAGCAACATAACAAAGCCTCCGGAATGAAAGGATAGCATATAATTCAATGAAAGAAATGAATGGAGAAGAAAAAAAAAGACAACTTCTCCGACAAAATTGAATTTGAGAGAGCAACCTTACGAAGAAGGGTTGAACGGAGTTGTTGGAAAATCAACAACGAAAAGAAATAAGCTTCATGTGGGCTTATGAAAAAACATCTCAAATTATGAGGTGACAACCAGCCACTGACGAAAAAATATTTGATTGGATTGAGATCAACAAGGATATGAAAAACTTATTTCACCGGAATGATAAATGAAGAACTTGGGTCATTTATGAGCACCATAATTAGCAAAATCCTTAGGGAAAAGCTTTAGGTGAAATACAACCCAAGATAACTCCAACGAATAAATTGAAGGGTTGAAAGGATCTCCTGAACAAGGAAAATGATGGGTTTAAATATCTCATTCTTGATAACTCGTGAATCATGAAACATGAAGGAATAAACAAGAATGACATAACACCACCTCAAAAGATAAGGGAGCAAGAATTGCAATTGGAAAGCATGATGAAGAATGCTTGAGCTCCAACAAAAATCTTGATGAAGACTTCGAGAATGAATTAAAACATGATGAACCACCATGAGAACTCCGGTTACAGAAAGCATGAGAAGTGAAAGATGAAAAGAATAAGATTCAAAGGCCTGCGATGAATTAGATGGAGCTTTGAACTTATATCATTGAGATAACTTGAAGCTCCGGAAAACAAGATGAACAACTTAGAAGCGAGAATATGATATGATGAACAAGCTCCAGACAAAAGAATTAACACTTGAAGGAACAAGAATAAGAATTATGTCATGCATCTCCTTCACCAATTTAAATTGATGACAACCAAAGGATTTGGCATACTACTTATTCTCATTTGAAAGGATTAAGAGAGAACTAGCACAAGCTTGGGTAAAACTTCAACGAACCACCGGTAGGATTATTTAAAGAACAAATGAATTGATATGGTAACAAGGAAGAGTAAACTTGAATGAACCACCGTAAGAATATGGAGACGAACGAAGAGACATCAGTGAAGAATATTTGAAGGACGAAGTTGAAAACTGAGAACGAAGAATCTTCTGAAATGATGGCCTTCGGAGGAACACAAGGAAAAAGAATTTATGAAATGCTTCGGATGGGTATGAAAAGAATTCCTCACAATCGAAACAACTATGAGGATGGCAAGAAGCTAGAACCACAAATCTTCAAGAAGACGGGCCACGATTTAAGAGAAACAATTCTCCGGTCTCCAAATGTTGAGAATGAAGACGGTAAATGCCATGAAGAATTGTTGAGCACTCCGGAATAAAGAATTAGAAGGTTGAACCAATGATGAAAAAGAATTTGAAGCGATCTTGGAGAAGGCATGTGACTGATGGGGATCATTCTTACGTCACACTTGAAAAGAATTTCAGAATACTCCGAAAAAGAAGAGTCAGGTAAGATCCTGGGAAAAGACCTGTGGGTTAGGGCCCACTCAAAGAAATCACCGTTGAAAAAGATTGCTTAAGAGATATTGCACCGGTTGAGTTAAATAGCTTGAACAAGATAACAATCCTCAAATAGCTTGACATGATTAAGAATGGGATTATAAATCTTCAGCACTTCGGGTATGAATAGCAAGAGGAGAATGATTAATTGGTGCACCGGAATAAGAAAGCATTGTGAAAAGAGGAAAAGGATAAGATCAACACCGAAATCTTGAATTACATCCACCGGAAGAATTAGAGAACAAAAGAATGATGAACTTGAAACTCTCGAGCATCTTCACGATAAATCACCGGATAAGAACATTGAAGGAAAAGAATGAAGAAACATCACATGAATAAAATGGATACTTCATTTGAGAATTTCTTGCTCCGAGAAGAAGAAGGGAGGGAGGGTGGGGAAAACAAAGACAACTTGAGATGAACAAAAAGGACACCGGTTGAAAAGAATTAACAAGAAGATCTTGATGGACAAGAAGGACTAGCACTCCCATAGAAATATGAGAATACCGATTAAGAAAGGTATGGAATCAACATTTGACATCGAAGCAACTCGAATACCAGAATCAAAACGAAACAAAGGAGTAGATATGTAGCAGCCTAATCTTCACAATATCATCCGAACAGAGACTTGAACGAATGAATTCCGTAGGTACATCAACTTGACTTGAAGCCACTTGGAGAACAAAAAGGTAAATAAAAGGAACAAGGAACAGATAGAACAAACACAAGATAGAAGCTTCGTTCGACATTTTCGTGCTGAAAGCTCATGGAACATGTTACAAAAGGGTTTTGCAATCCCCGGATCAGCATAGCCAAGGACCCTTTAAGATGCAACTCCCGATCAGAACAAGTCCATAAAACCACTTCACTCAATGTAGAACCCCGAACTTCATATCGAGCATCCGTTGGAAGAATGCCTAGAACTACTAGATGAACCCACCTATAGATTTCCGAAAGTTTCCAGTTATGCAATCAGGTGTTGGGGATACACGGGAAGCACCGCGCAATCAACTCTAAACCTACATCCAGGTGTATCCATCCTTCAACACATAACCAGTCTTTCTCGGAAACTGTTTACCTCGGACCTTCGAAAAGCATCCACTATAACAAGCTATGGCAATACTCTCGAACTACCTCCCCAGTACTAGGTGATGTCGGGGTTATCTTGCCACTGGCCGTATAGGAGAGATTTTCGATGTCGGCCGTCTTAAGTATTTAGTACTGCCGCGATATGCTTGTTACAATGATACCCCGAAGCTCAACTCCTCGGAACAGGAGGCATCGAGAACAATATCCTTGTCACAAGAACATCGAAACAATCCCAGAATACTCGCGGGATCCTAAAAAAATTTTTGGTGCAATTTTTGAAAGTAGAAGAGAAAAGAGTAATCGTCAGGAGTCCTCACCAGAGTGAAAGGGGATGAGAAGCAAAGAAATCCTACTCTCCGATATAATATATAGGACTCAAAAAGTTTTCAGTGTGTGCCTAGACTCAACCGTCAACGATTCGATCAATCAGTGGGGGCTTCTAGGTCGGAGAAGGCTCTGATACCAACTTGTAATGCCCAGGATGGGACTATACCTCCTACGTGTCGAGGCACGACTTAAAGGTATAAACCCATCCTAGAATGATCTCAAGTTTGGTATCTTTGCACAACTCATGTAAAAGAGGGATTAAAATGCAAAAGGAGATAGTTGGCTTACACTCGCCACTTCACACAATACATTACATAAGAATACATCATTCAGAACATCACAGCCCATCTAAGGGTAAGAACCAAAAGAAAGAAACCAAAACAACATAAAGCCACAGGTCAGGATCGAATCCTAGTAGAAACCACTACTGAACATCGAAACGTCACAAGCAAACGGCCACACTCTTCATCGAGCTCCTGGTGAAGAACTGATCCAACTCCTGCATCAAACTCGGCTGAACCTGCATCTGGTGTGGTGAAGTAACTGTGAGCCACAGAGGACTCAGCAATCCCATAACCATGGGTAACAAGACTAGCAAAGCTTTGTGGGTAGGAAGAGGGTAAAGTGGTGAGGCTGCAGCAGCGACTAAGCATAATATGGTGGCTAACTTACGAGTACCAGAATAAGATGAGAAGCTACGCAAACGGTCGCAAAAGAGGTGATCGCTAAAGATCCTAACTACATACGGTCAAACATAACCCCACCGTGTTCTCTTCTCAAAGTGAAAAGAGACAGTCACGGTTACTCACACAGTTGTGTGTTTTACTTTGGATCCTCTGTCAAGTTTTCTACAACCGGACATTAACAAATTCCAATCTGCCACATAACCGCGGGCACGGCTTTCGAAAGTTCAAAACCCTGCAGGGGTGTTCCAACTTAGCCCATCACAAGCTCTCACGATTAGCTGAAGTGATAAATATAATATCATCACTCCTTATCTTAGGGAAAATCCGATCAGGCTCGGAATCCCTGTAGCACAAGTCATTTCGACAATGGTAAAACAAGTCCAGCAAGACCTCCCGGCATGCCGACACCCTGATAGTAGCCGCGCGTATCTCGTCTCAGGCCACGACCGGATGAGCAGTACGTACAGATACCGAAGATCCCAGCGAACTGGGTGGCATCCGCAAGTGGCTCTAGTTTGGGACCAACACCATCAGCACTGGCCCCCCCTGCTATGTAGAATTAAGAATCCTCGGGGACGCGACCCCCTATGCAATTTTAATTATTTAATTAAGTTGTTATTATGGGCAAATTAAAACCAATGTTGGGCCTTGCTGGAGGAGTTTTATTCAAAGTCGAACTGTCAAGGGGTCCCCATTACACCCATCGTGTTAGGAACGCAAAAATCAAGGAACATAATGCCGGTTTATCGGCGCCTAAGGTGGCATGAGTGGAACAAAACACCGAGCAAAAGGCCAAGCCTTCCACCCATGCCCAGTATATAAGGTGTGTTAATAAATTATAGATATTGTGATATATCCAACCACAAGTTCCCTCCTGGAACAAACTTCATCTTGACCTGCAACTAACAACGCTATAAGAGGGACTGAGCAAGCGAGGCTGAGCAAGCGGGTAACATAGCCAAACAATGGTTTGCTAGGAAGGTTTCAAAAGTTAGAGGTTTCATGGCAACAAGGAGAGGCTGACATAAAAGATGGGTATCGCGACATGTAACGATAGCATCGAGACAACTAAGCATGGCAATGGTAGTAAAGGTATCCAAGGGTATGATCATCTTGCCTGGGATTCCACAAGGAAGAAGAACGGGTCCACGAAGAAGACGGAGCAACAGTCGAGCGGATCCTCACAACTCCGGAACGAAACCGAAGCTAACAAGAGAAGCAACCGGAAAGAAAACAAACAACACGGTAAACACACAAACATAAACAAGGCATACGATGCACATCCAAATATGATGCATGTCCGGTTTAATTATGCATGGCATGGCAAGGTGCACAAACAAATCTACAAGTTAAGTGGAGATCAATATGCACCGAGTTGCATATTGACGAAACACCACATTTAATTATTTAGTTGACTCTCGTTATTAACAAGACAAGATTAAATGTTTTTAACATGGCAAGAGGTGAAGCATAAAGAAACTACACTATTAGGCAATTTAAATGAGGCCGGAGAATAACAACAACATATCCGGAAAAACCCCATGAGCATGTTTAATAATTAAAAGCAAACAACATTTAAACATTCAAGGTTGTTAACATGATGCGGATGACATGATCAAGTTTATGCAAGTTTTTATTAAAAGGTTAACATTAACAAGAAGAGATAAGAAACATTTGTCACCGTGGTGGAAGGAAAGGGTGCCACGACAACGATCCGAAAATGATGCAACGACATCATATCGGTACCGGTATCTCGTTGAGAGACCGGTGCAAAACAAAAGGTGGAGTGAACGAGTTGAACAAGATGATGGGGTGATCCCGTTGCCGGGTTCCCACGAGTCGGTGGCGAGGCAACCGAGGAACATGACAAAAGGTGGAACGGGCACGAAGCACACACGGGAGACATTTCATACAACACAGCAAGCATGCACACGGGTCATCCACGGGGTTATACCTTCGGAACCATCGTTCTCGGAGGGGTTCGAGGTCGTAGTGGAAGTAGCCGTAGTAGTGGAAGTAGTTGTTCACGGGTCTTCGGCAACGGTAGGCGTTCACGTTACGTGTCGTGGTACTTGGCGAAATCCTCGTTTCCGGGCAACGGTAGTGGTACACGCGACGGAAGTCGTTCGGGTCATCGTGGTACTTGTCGGTCACGTAGAGGTACTTGGCGTTCGACGGCGTCGTGGTACTTGTTCACGTAGTCGAACACGAGCTCGTTTTCCGTAGATGTACACATAACCGTAGAGGAACTTGTTTCGAAGAGGTACTTGGTCGGTTCGCCGGTAGTCGTACACGGGTCATCTGTAGATGTTCACGGAGCGGTTCGTAGATGTACTCATATCCGGAGGGGAACTTGATGATTCCTCGTGTAGTCGTACTTGCCGAGCTCGAGGTCCTCGTGCACTTGACGAAAAACAACAACAAAACAGCGGCAGTACATGGCAAACAGCAACAGCAACAAAACGGCAAGGCAGCAAGGAGGCAGAGGCGCACAGCCTTGCTGGACGAGGGAGGAAGCGGTGCCACGCTGGAGTTGAAGCAGGGCGGCAATCTGGGGCTGCTGCTGCCCCTGACCGGCGGCCCTGGCAACGGAGAAACGGGACGCAGGAGGAAGGAGGCCGCGGGAGCCTGGGATGCGGCCTGGCCGCGGGCTGCTCCTGGCGAAGGGGAAGAAGACCGCAGGGCGCCGGTGCCTGCTCTTGCGGATGACGAGGCGAGGGCCGGCGGCTCGGCTTTGCCCTGGGGCGAGGGAAGGGAGCCGCGCCGGAGGGCCATGGCGCTCGGGGCGGCCGGGCGATGCAGACCAGACGACGGAGGGAGGAGCGCTCGGGCGCGGCCTGGCGATTGGGGGCTCGAGCGAGAGCTTCTGGCCCGGGGCGCTCGGGGCCTGGGCGAGGCAGGAGGGAGCCGCGCGGTCGAAGCTGGAGGAGGGAGGAGGCGAGGGAGAGTCGGGGTCGAGGCAGAGGGAGGATCGGGATCGGGGACGAGGGGAAGAGAACGAGGCTGGGGCTCGATAGGAACGGGAGGGTGGCGGCGCTCGGTGGGAGGAGGAGAGAGCGACCACTAGGGGCTAGGGTTAGGGGGGAGATCGGGCCGGGCCTGGGAGCTGGCCGGCTGAGGTGAGGAGAGGCCTGGCCAGAGTGGGCCGAAGAGAGGAGGGAAGAGGAGATAGGCCAGGGAGGCCCAAGAGGCTGGGAACCCAGATGGGCTGGAAGGAGGAGAGGGAAGGCTGGGCCTCTCTTCCTCTTTTAATTCTCTTAGCAGAAAAACAACTACGAGGGAAAAAGAAAGAAAGAGGAGGGGGGTTAGGGCAAAAACACAAGAGGCTATTTTTCTCGGCATCATAAACATGAGCACGACCGGAGAAAAATATAAAAGGCCAGTACGGAAAATAATTCAAACATATTTGAATTTAATTCAAATAGGTTTGAACTAAGACGAGATTATTGAAGTGTCCAAAAATGTCCGGAATTTGGGAGGAGCCTCGAAAATAACGGAAAAGAATAAAGGGAAGGTTTAGATGGAGAAACTCGAGGTGAAAAAGGCATGAAGAAAATATGCAAGTGTGTTACGGTGATCCCAAACAATGGAATATTTTTAATATAGCTCCCTAATATATTGAGAGGCTTTTATATGTTATAAAGAGAAGACATTCTTCCCTCGATTTAAATGGACCGAAGGTCCACACGATTTATTTAGGTTGAGATGCAAAATAAAATATGACATGATGGCATGATGATATGATGCAATGCAAAAAATAAATAACACAAGCACAAAGAACACACGGGCAACCCGGAACATCTGGAATCTTCGGGAAGCTTCTGGAATCTTCTGGGACGTCAGTCTCGGGCGTCACAGATTATTACTAAAATGGGTCAAAAGATGTCAATCGAACTATTTGTTTACACTTTATGCAAGACAACAGTGAACTGCAGGATGGTAAGTAAGAACCCTATAGCCTTCTTTTTACTGCCCGTAATGAGTTGTGTTAGATGACAATATCTGAATCTTTTTTCTTTTGCAGTGGATCCTGAAGCAGTTCACTCAAGATTACCTCTCAAACTGCATGATTGGCGGTCAACCATCACAAGGGGTTGGACTAGAGTCCTGCATGCCTTCTGCATCCAGGAGAGCACAATAGGGCCATTCCGCTTCACCTTGTTTAACAACTGGAATGTCTATCGCCTCTTTCTTTACCATCTATAATAGTACAAGTATAGAACCCTCGTACATCATTCTTTATTTGGTGCTTCTGTAATTCTTAAACATATGTACCTGTGAATCGAATAATGCATTCGTTGTTTGAACCCGATGGATATGAATAAAGCTATAGCCTACTTTCAGGTTTAAATTAGGTACAATTTTAAATAGCAGCAATTAAATTAGGGCGAAATTACGTTGTGCACGTCATTATGGCACACACGGTTGGTAAAACACAAATGTTTGCGATATACACCATAATCCGAGATGGTTCACAGAGTGGAACATGTGCAAGCATGCACACAGTTGCCGTTCGCAAAGCGTGTGTGATGTCAGACACTATCACATACGATGCGGGAAAACTAAATGTGTGTGATTGTCTACCTATCGTACACGGTTTATAATCATGAACTGTTTGTGATGTGCCAGGCATCGTAAATCTCCTATGCCTGGAATCTGCCTGGAAAACTCTCGTGCCTAGAATCTGCCTGGTTTTAGGCAGAACCACAAAACTCCGACTGCAATGGCAATGCGAGCTCAAACGAGTAGCAAGGATGAAGAGTTTGGGATATTCGAGATATCAAAATGGTTATATAGGGACAACTGTATGCATCAAGGCTCCCTAGCCCCGACGGTTTCTGGGTCGTGTGGGAAGGACCCCCCTATCGCCCACACTCACTTGGCGAAGGGTCGAAATGCCATCGCGGAAAGGGGTTAAAAACCGTTTGTTTAGGACTGACGCGCACCAGTGCAAGGTTGTGATGTGCAAGTTCAAGTGATGCATCACGAAGAGATCAAGTGCTTGAAGCTTGTCGTCCACTGTGGTGACAATGGACTTGTGAAGATGTGCCGAAGAGTGGCTCACCCATAGTGGAGTTTGGGGGAGCAATCTACTAGTCTTCGCCGAGCCAACGCAATCAAGAAAGGTGGTCCAACTGAAGGAAGTCAAGATCGTCTACATCTAGCTCAAACGGACTTTGTGCAAGGCAAAGGTTTTCCCTTGATAGGTTCTTTATTTTACCGGTCTCATGGTGCTAGTTTGGAGACCGTGTTATAGGATCGATTGCCGTACAATCAAGGGGGGCTCTCAAGTGAGTAACTTGATCATATCATCCATAGAGAGCTCATACCATTGTAGGATTGCATCATATTTCTTGGTTCTTGTTTGGTTTTATCCTTGTAAGATTTGGATCTTATGGTCATCTTCTTAACAAGCTTGAGTTCATTAAAAACGGATTTCACATGCTTCTTCTTGCGTTTTCGGTGTTGGAGGTTTTTCTGGTCTCTTTCGAGGAAGGGTTCTCACCATTTTCTTATGGGCCTATTCTCATTTTCTTCTTCTTATTATTTCTATCAAGATTGTGTTAGTCCATGTCGTTAGCTTTCCAACAAACTTGGTTTCGCTGAATTCGGAGTCCGTTTGCAGAAGTTGTGTAAGTTTTGGTGTCCTCAAAAAGGCTGCAGCGGTACTACCGCTCATGGGCGCGGTACTACCGCTTGGAGGGGATGTAATTTTTTTACTTCCGCGGCTACTTCCATGGCAACTTCCGCTCCGGACCATAAAATCGCCATAATTCCAGTGGTGGTAGGCACGGATGTAATTTTTTAGTCCCGCTCGCAAGCAGTAGTACCGCTACCCTTAGCGGTAGTACCGCTACCCCTAGCGGTAGTACCATGAGGACGAGCGGTAGTACCGCTCCGACAGTTCTTCTGGCTTTTTGCCTCCTCGCTGTTGTTTTTCAAAGGGCTACTGCTACCCTAGCGGTAGTACCGCTCGGTGCGGGCTGTGAGCATAACGATTGGATTTTTCCCCACCATAAAAGGGGGTCTTCTTCCCCAATGAACCTTATCTCTTGAGCTCATGTTCTTCCCCCCCATTGTTGGCCTTCTTCGAGCTTTCTATCTCTCAATCCCTCCATGGATACTTGCTAGTTTTTGGGGGGAAAGAGAGAGGAGATCCAGATCTCCGTTTCCACCAATCACTTTATCCTCTATGTGATGGGAACCCTTTGGATCTAGATCTTGGAGTTCTTCGTGTTCTCTTCTTCGTTCTTCCTCTCATTTACCTCCCTAGCATTCGTTGCTTTGGTGGGATTTGGGAGAGAAGGAATTGGGCACTCCGTGTGCCCATGCCATTGCATTTGGTGCATAGGTTTGGGTTCTCCACGGTGATACATGTAAGTGAAGTTGAGAAGCTTATTACTCTTGGGGTGCTTGGTACCCTTGAGCTTGTTCCTCTTGGGCGCCCTAGACGGTTGAGGCCACCTCGGAGCCATATTCCATTGAGGTGAAGCTTCGTGGTGTTATTGGGAGCCTCCATTAAGTTGTGGAGATATCCGCAACGTTGGTGGTGTTCGGAGCTCAATAATTGTGGTGTAAAGCTCCGAGCAAGCGTCGGGGTCTCCAATTAGGTTGTGGAGATCACCCCGAGCAATTTGCACGGGTTCGGTGACCGCCCCCAAGGTTTGCCATTTGTACGGGTCGGTGTTCGCCCTCAAGGGTCCCTTAGTGGAATCACGTCATCTTGCGTTGTGCGAGGTTGTGAGGAGATTACGGTGGCCGTAGTGGCTTCTTTGGAGCATTGTGCCTCCACACCGCTCCAAACGGAGATTAGCATCCGCAAGGGTGTGAACTTCGGGATGGATCACTACTGCAGGATGCTGCTAACGCGACACTATGATCAGAGACACTTCGACGAAACTGTGTGCGATACCATAATCGCAAACGGCGGTGTAAAAAATGTCAAAAAGGTGCAAAACGTTTGCGATGGAGGATGCATCAAACATGGTTCAGATTTTAGTTGCGTGTGCATTGCAGGGCATACGATTCAGTTCAATTAACTGTTTGCGATGAGGAGCTAGGAAAGAAACGGGTAGCCAGATGAAGGTGTGTGTGATATACAACATATGGTTCGCTCAGATGAACTGTTTGTGATTAGGCAACACGAAAGAAACGGTCAGCCAGATCAAGGCGTGTGCGATATACCGCATGCGGTTCACTCAGATGAACTGTTTGCTTTGAGACAAGAGAACATAAACGGTTAAATATAACAATATGTGTGTGATACGCGGCAAACAGGTCTGTAAACAGAAATGTGTGTGAAGACCAATAATAACACAAACGATTGCTTCTAATAAGACATATGTGATATGCTCTGTCTACACAACATCTACTGGCCATTGGGCGACGGGCAGTCATCCGGGTACGCCATAAGGATGCGAAGAGGGCACCCTATATCAGCAAGGACTAGCTGTTCCACCAATAGCTCATCTAAGAGAACTCACAAGTTAATTGTGCTCAAGCTGGAGCAGCCATGAGATTGGTGACCGGATGGGAAGTTGTCTTGATGTTAATCCCACTAATGGGATGTATCTTAAAGGTCCATTAAGGACATTTATGACACAACCCATCAGTGGCATTAACCTCAAGGTCCTTTGATTTTTTTAAACACATGTTAAAGAAGGTCTACCGCATTACTTTTTGAGAATGTGCGATACGTGGCATACAGTTGATCCATCCGACCTATTTGTGATGGAATAAACCGTGTGTTTTGTGGGGTGGAATTAACCTCAAGGTCCTTGTTTTGAATTTTTTAACACATGTTAAAGAATGTCTACCTCATTACTTTTTGACAATGTGCAATACGTGGCATACAGTTGATCCATCCGACCTGTTTGTGATTGAATAAGCCGTGTGTGTTGTGGGCAAACGCTTGCTAGTATTCAACCGTTTGCGATTGATGAATTCATCACCGACGGGTTCCCTAGTGTGGTCTGTGTTCATCTGATCATCATTTACTTCTTGTGCTAGCTCGATATTCCTTCTATGCTAAGTTTCCATTAATTGATGGCGTTTTATGAACACGCCACCGTTTCCTGCCATTTCCTCACCTGTTTCCTGCTAGCCAGCAATATTGCGCATAAACCTAAGCGGCGCGCGACGCACGGAGGCGACAAGCGTAACCTGTAGCACATCCACCTTTTCCAAGCATGCCAACCCACCAAAGCGCCGCCTCTGCCATCAACCTTGTCGACGAGGAAAACGAGCAGGCGCCACGGCCCGTCGAGGCCGAGGTGCTCCCCGGCAACGTGATGGACGATGAAGTGATGCGCGTCATCGCCAGGGTTGAGCATACCTTTGGTGCATGGTGCTTGAGCGCCGAGGATCAAGATAAGCATGTCAGCGCCAACAGGCTGCAGCTCGCCGCACAACATGATCAATGGCACGCCGCAGAGCAAGCTAGGCGCATCCGTGCCAATAGGCTGCGGCTCGCCGCATGGCGAGACTGTTGGAGCGCCGCAGAGCGAGAGGCGCGGCG
Organism: Secale cereale; assembly: GCA_902687465.1. Taxonomy (NCBI): domain Eukaryota; kingdom Viridiplantae; phylum Streptophyta; class Magnoliopsida; order Poales; family Poaceae; genus Secale; species Secale cereale. The sequence continues at coordinate 189,109,201 of LR738715.1, read as the reverse complement.
CACCGCACAACAAGAGCGGATCCATTGGCACTTGCCTGCTATCGGCACGGCGCCGTAGCTGGGTACACGTCCCGTCAGTACCCCCATTCCTCGCCAGGAGTAGGCAGAGGCCCTCAGCGCCGTACTTGCACCAGATGCCGGCCGCGCCGTACTTGCACGGGACTCCCTCCGCTCCGTTCGCATGGGTGGCGTCATTCACCTTGTCCGCGGCCCGCTGGATGTCAACACGCTGGTCCGTAGGCTCGACCGCCTCCTTGGCCCAGGTGTCCACCTGGGCACAGTAGAGGAACATGGCCGCTACATCCTCGAGCTGGTGATCTTCGATGAAATAGCCAACTTGGAGCTCGAGATCGCGCTCCAGATGTACCGCAAGCGTGTCAACCGCTTGGACAAACGCCTGCACGAGTTCAGGCAGAGCCAAGAGCTACCATAGGCACGTGTCGACCGTTTTATTTTGTTGAGTCATTTTGACGTCGATAACTATGTATTCACAGCAATCATAGTATTTGTTGGATTTTGGGTTCCACAAACCCTTGAGAGGTTCAAACTCTGGGGTGCGCACGAAGAACACTCCCTCCCCAGCGCGCGCACCCTACGATTCTATGGCCTAGCTCGTCATGCTCAAGGAACAGGGGACACAAAGAATTATACAAGTTCGGGCCACCTTGTGGTGTAATACCCTACTCCAGTGTGTGTGGTGGATTGCCTTTGTATGGCTAAAGATGAACTAGTACAAGGGATGAACAGCCTCTGGAGGAGAGGTGTTCTTTGGCTCGGATGAGCTTGTGGTGTGAGTAGGGTGGAATGGATCTGATCCTACCCAGCCCAAGATGAGATGGCTTCTATGGTGGTGGCTAGGTCCTATTTATAGTGGCCTTAGTCTTCCTCCCAAATATCGGCGGGAAGGGATCCCACAACGGCCAAATTTGAAGGGGAACAGCTAGTACAAGTTATCCCGACAAAAGTAGTCTTCGCCCGCCAAAGGCTCTGGGGGTGATGCCGCGCCGGGCTCCACGATGACCTCTGCTCTGCAGCCTTGACGGTCCTTGGTCTTGTTGCACCGATATGGAAACTTTTGCCCGATCCCTCGGGACTCCACGCCTGCGCTTGCCCCCTTAGCACCAAAGAGGAAACTGGCTCACTCCGCCCGCTGGCGCCTGTCTAGCCTTGGTCTTCATGGCTCACGTCACGTGAACCTTGCAAGGTGCTCCTTGCATAGATATCTCCGCTCCTCGGGAGCCAGCCTAGAGAGGCTACCCCCAGGGAGGTCTTGGTGTCGCCTGCCTTGTGAGGCTTTGGCCCCTCGCGAGGGTCTTGAGTAGCAGTTGATGAAGTTGGGCCGCACCAGGCCGCTGATGGAGCCACGTCACGGGCCGCAGGCACGCAAGTCTGGGTACCCCCGTTCCCAGGCCGCCACAGTAGCCCCCGGGCCCAAGGCGCGCAAGGACTTGGCTTTGAGGCAAAGCCAAAGGGGCAAGGGCGAAGCGCCGTGGGCCCCAAACGCCTGCGGCCTCGGTCGACGCATGGCGACTTGATTGGACGTGGGCGTCTCCGCTTCCCCACGCTGCCTCGACAACTGCCCAATCTGACAAAAGGCTAGCGAGTGCTGTTAGGTCTTCCCTTACCTTCCTTCACCTCACTCTAGATCCCCTTCTCCTTCATGCCCCGGAGCCTACAGATCCGCCTGATTTCTCTCTTGAGCCCATAATCGATGGCACTGGCCAAGGAAAAAGTCGCTCGCTCGTCCTCCTGGTTCGAGCCTGCCTTGAGCGCGCCGATGGTCTTGGAGAGGAAGTTCGCCACCGTGCGCTTAATGGCGGCGGGTGGCGACGACAAGGGGAAGGATCCTGAGCTCAGGGCAGGCTCCACCATGCCGGAGCCCCCAGGCAGCACTTTTTACCCTTTCTTCATGCACAACGTCCTCGCGGGGCTAGTTCCCCTTTTCTCTGACTTCTTTTTCGCCGTCCTGCGCCATTATAATCTCCACACTCTTCATCTTCCCCCCAACCCCGTCCTTCTTTTGTCCATCTTTGCCTTCTACTACGAGGCATTCGTGGGAGTGATGCCATCTGTTGCGTTGCTCCGCCACTTCTTCTACCTCCAGATGAAGGAGGGCTAGTGCTCGGGGTGCGCCAACCTTGTTGCGGCCAATGGGGACAATGCAATCTCGAGAGCCAAGAAGAAGGTGGAGGGCTTCAGGAGCAATGTTGAGGAGATTGTTGAGAGGCTCTTTGAGCCGAAGCTCGGAGGATAAGCGAAATGAGGAGAATAAAAATCCCAAATACAATCTTCCTCGCACTGCGGAGGTTCGGCCATACGAATGGCCTTGTGATGCATTCTTAAAATCCACCGGAATTTATGAAGCCTTTTATTACTTGGCTAAGAATGCAGTCCTCATCATTTTCCTCCACAACCAGCGCGAACAGTATCTCCTATTCACTAATATTTTCGTGCAATTTCTTTATTTCCATGCTAAGAAATAACCACCTTCAGTGGATTTTCACTTATATGATGAGGTTAACGAGATGTCACTCCATGATTTTTCTCGGGTCTGCAAGATACCCTTTGTGGGCAGCATAGAGGAACCACATCGTAGTGATGTGGATGGATTTATTGATAGAATTGCTGTAGGGGAAATGAGGAAAGTATTCGATGCAAGAATTACTAGTATACATTTTCTTGTTCTACGTTACTTTGCGATATTTGCTGGCAGATACTTAATTGGTCGCGAGAACAGTGGAAATCTTAGTACTCCTGATCTTGTTATTTTGCGCCATGCTTTGTTTCGTGATACAACTTTCAACTTAGGCACTATTATTGCTAAACGATTAAGTCTGAACCGTACAAAGGGCCCCATCTTTGGAGGCATCTTTGCTTCACGCCTTGCTAAACACTTTGAGATACCTATTAGGCATTATGAGAAAGAGGAAAAGTTACCGCGCCCTATTTTTCTTGATTATAAGAGTATGGTGGCACATGAATTAATTGTTAAAAATAAGGAGAAGATGCTTAAGTACAATTTGATATTCGATAAAACTTACTATGAGATTATTACCTTGCCTACACCCTCCTTGTTTAACATACTTTCAGGCACGTACCTCATCTTGCCCGAGGCCATTTATGCATACCGAAAGCTGACACAGGTCCCGGAGCCTGAGGCTGAGCCAACACTTGACCCTTATTGACAGTCTGTTTATCAGTGGGATCCGGAGGAGATCGCCAACCAGTGGCACCCTGAGGACCCTCCTCAATACACCGGAGAGTGTAGCTTCGATCCGTGGGCATAGACCAACTTAGGCCAAAAGCCTAAGCTTGGGGGAGTACGTATTTCTCACCGACATTACATTTATGTTCACACACTCATGCCAGTCGTCAGTGCTCATACTTTTTCATTGCACTATCCATGCTAGTTTATTTTCTTTTCTAAGCCTTCTTCTTGTGTGTCTAAAAACCCTCAAGAAAACAAAAAATTTAGTTGAATCCTTTAGCTACTTTACTTTCCATGCCTGTAGTAGTAGTAATTAAAAGAAACCCCAAAAAGATTTCTCATTCTTATTTTGCTTGTTGGGAGCTTTCCCGTGTAAATAGTTTTATTTCTTTTCTTTTCATTGGGGGTCTGGAGGAGAAGACCATGATGAAAATGCTGAGTAGATCTCATATGCATTATTGTTGATTTAACCAAGAGCCCATATTACCTTGTCTTCTCCCTTGTATTAAATGCTTGCAGATTCCAGCTTAGTCCAATGCACGTACACTATTATTATTATCCACACAGTTTGGTCGTGCGAGTGAAAGGCAATAATGATGATATATGATGCACTGATTGAGATGAGAGAAGCTGGTATGAACTCGACCTATCTTGTTTTTGTAAATATGATTAGTTCATCGTTCCTGATTTAGCCTATTATGAATGAAACATGTTTGCAATGACAATTAGAGATTATAGTTGCTCATGCCATGCTTAATTAGCTAGGAGTTTATAATAGTTTACCTTGTATGCCAACATGCTATTAAAATGGTTGTGATGTGTTATGATAGGGTGGTATCCTCCTTTGAACGATTCAAGTGGTTTGACTCGGCACATGTTCACGCATGTAGTTGAAACAAAATCAACATAGCCTCCACGATATTTGTGTTCATGGTGATTTATATCCTACTCATGCTTGCACTCATTGTTGATTAATCTTAATGCACGTTCATGACTGGTGTCGCTCTCTAGTTGGTCGCTTCCCATTCTCTTTCTAGCCTTCACTATTACTAAGCGGGAATACTGCTTGTGCATCCACTTTCATAAACCCCAAAGTTATTCCATATGAGTCCACTATACCTTCCTATATGCGGTATTTACCCCCCTTTCCAAGTAAATTTGTATGTGCCAAACTCTAAACCTTCAAATGAAATTATGTTTTGTATGCTCGAATAGCTCATGTATCAACTAGGGATGTCTATATCTTCCATGCTAGGTGGGTTATTCTCATGATGAGTGGACTCCGCTCATCATTCACGAGAAAATGGCCGGTAACCGGGATGCCCTGTCCCATGCTCAAATCAAATCAAAATAATTGCAAACAAAACTCCTACAGGACTGTTGTTGGTATGGACGGTACCCGTTGTTTCGGACCAGCCGTGGAGTGTGCTCGTTGGTGGTGGGGGGAGTACAAACTTTACCATTTTGTTTGGGAACCGCCTATAATATGTGTAGCATGGAAGATATCGAGATCTCTTGGTTGTTATGTTGACAATGAAAGTATGCCACCCAAAATATTATTTATCTCTGTTTCAAAACTCGAGCTCCGGCACCTCTGCAAATCCCTGCTTCCCTCTGCAAAGGGCCTATCTATTTACTTTTATGTTGAGTCATCATCCTCTTAATAAAAAGCACCAGTTGGAGAGCACCACTGTCATTTGCATGCATTGCTATTAATTTACATTGAATACGACTGTGAATGGATCTCTTTTAAACATTAATTACAATGTCTAGTCAGTCCATGATCTTCAGGGGTGCTCTGCATTTATGTTTTGCGGTCTCAGAAAGGGCTAGCAAGATATCATCTTGTTATATCATATTATAATTGTTTTGAGAAAGTGTTGTCATCCGAGATTTATTAGTATTGCTCGCTAGTTGATTATCCCATTGATGGGAGTAAACATGAGACCTAAATGTTATTGTGAATGTGGCTAGTTCATAATATTTGCTGAAAACTTGAATGTTGGCTTTACGTATTTGCAAAAACAAGAACAAACAGAGTTTGTAAAACTTTTTCTTTATCACTTTCAGTTTTTCAACTGAATTGCTTGAGGACAAGCAAATGTTTAAGCTTGGGGGAGTTGATACGTCTCCAACACATCTACTTTTCCAAATACTTTTGCCCTTGTTTTGGACTCTAACTTGCATGATTTGAATGGAACTAACCCGGACTGACGCTGCTTTCAGCAGAACTGCCATGGTGTTATTTTTGTGAACAAATAAAAGTTCTCGGAATGACCTAAAAATCGACGGAGACACGTTTTGGAAATAAAAAATACTAGCAGAAGAATCAGCATCAGGGGCCCACACCCTGTCCACGAGGGTGGAGGGCGCGCCCCCTGCCTCGTGCCTCCCTGGGACTCCACCGACCTCGACTCCAACTCTATATATTCACTTTCGGGGAGAAAAAATCAGGGAGAATGATTCATCGCGTTTTACGATACGGAGCCGCCTAACCCTAATCTTCTTCGGGAGGGATGATCTGGAGTCCGTTCGGGGCTCCGGAGAGGGGAATCCGTCGCCATCGTCATCACCAACCATCCACCATCACCAATTTCATGATGCTCACTGCCGCGCATGAGTAATTCCATCATAGGCTTGTTGGACGGTGATGGGTTGGATGAGATTTACCATGTAATCGAGTTAGTTTTGTTAGGGTTTGATCCCTAGTATCCATTATGTTTTAAGATTGATGGTGCTATGACTTTGCCATGCTTAATGCTCGTCACTAGGGACCGAGTGCCATGATTTCAGATCTGAACCTATTTTGTTTTCATGAATATATGTGAGTTCTTGATCCTATCTTGCAAGTAAATAGTCACCTACTATGTGTTATGATCCGGCAACCCCGAAGTGACAATAATCGGGACCACTCCCGGTGATGACCGTAGTTTGAGGAGTTCATGTATTCACTAAGTGTTAATGCTTTGGTCCGGTACTCTATTGAAAGGAGGCCTAAATATCCCTTAGTTTCCAATAGGACCCTGCTGCCACGGGAGGTTAGGACAAAAGATGTCATGCAAGTTCTTTTCCATAAGGATGTATGACTATATTCGGAATACATGCCTACATTACATTGATGAACTGGAGCTAGTTCTGTGTCACCCTATGTTATAACTGTTACATGAGGAATCACATTCGACATAATTATCCATCACTGATCCAATGCCTACGAGCTTTTCACATATTGGTCTTTGCTTAGTTACTTTTCCGTTGCCACTGTTACAATTACTACAAAACTGCTACTGTTACTTTTGCCACCGTTACCGTTACTTCCATACTACTTTGCTACTAAATACTTTGCTGCAGATATTAAGTCTTCCAGGTGTGGTTGAATTGACAACTAAACTGCCAATACTTGAGAATATTCTTTGGCTCCCCTTGTGTCAAATCAATAAATTTGGGTTGAATACTCTATCCTCGGAAACTGTTGCGATCCCCTATACTTGTGGGTTATCAAGACTATTTTCTGGCGTCGTTGCCGGTGAGCATAGCTATATTCTTTGAGTCACTTGGGATTTATATCTGTTGATGACTATGAAGAACTTGAGAGATGAAAAAACCAAGATTTTCCCTCAACTACGAGGGGATGTAAGGAACTGCCATCTAGCTCTGCACTTGATTCACCCTCTGTTATGAGTAAATTTGCGACACCTACACCTGCTATTGATTCATATATGTTGCACGTTATTGATGATGCCACTTCTTCTATGCATGATACTTATGATGAAACTACTTCTATGCTTGATAATACTATGCCATTAGGTGAATTTCTTGATGAATAACTTGCTAGGGTTAGAGAGAATGAAATTATTGACACTGATAATATTGATGAAAGTGATGATGAAGATTCTCCCCCTAGATATGAATTGCATGTTGTGCCCGAGGGTTATGTTATGGATGAAAAAACTGCTAGAGATCTTTTAGCTTGCAAAGATAGATATGATCTTAAGAAACTGTTAGCTAAGCTGAAAGAAAAGTCTTTGAATGCTAGAATGAAATATGACCCTGCTTTTGCTACTTCACCTATCTGTATTTCTGATAGGGATTATGATTTCTCTGTCGATCCTGAGATAATCACTTTGGTTGAATCTGATCCTTTTTATGGCTATGAATCTGAAACTTTTGTGGCACATCTTACTAAATTGAATGATATAGCCACCCTATTCACTCATGAGGGAAAAAATCGTTACTACTATATCCTTAAGTTATTTCCGTTCTCATTAAAGGGTGATGCTAAAACATGGTTTAATTCTCTTGATCCTGGTTGTGTGCGTAGTCCCCAGGACATGATTTATTACTTCTCTGCTAAATATTTCCCCGCTCATAAGAAACAAGCTGCCTTAAGGGAAATATTTTTTTTTGTGCAAATTGAAGAAGAGAGTCTCCCACAAACGTGGGGAGGCTTCTCCGATTACTTAATGCTTTGCCTGATCATCCTCTCAAGAAAAATGAAATACTTGACATCTTTTATAATGGACTAACCGATGCTTCCAGAGACCACGTGGATAGTTGTGCTGGTTGTGTTTTCAGGGAAAGAACTATTGAGCAAGCTGAATTGCTATTGAATAATATATTGAGTAATGATAATGATTGGAAACTTCCTGAACCAATTCCTAAGCCAACTCCAAAGAAAAGGGGTATTGTATTCCTCACTCCTGAAGATATGCAAGAGGCAATGAAATCTATGAAAGAAAAGGGTATTAAAGCTGAAGATGTTAAGAAGTTACCACCTATTGATGAAATACATGGTCTTAATAACCCGACACAGGTAGGAAAGTAAATTCTCTCTATAGATTTGATGAAGGTGATATCCCTCGTAATAAGTCTGCTAGCCAATGCTTGGATGAGTTTGATAATTTTATTGTTAAACAAGAAAACTTCAATGCTTATGTTGGTAGACAATTGAAACGTAATGCTTATATGGTTGAACACTTGAGTGATTATATGTCTAGAGTTAAAGGTGACCTTAAACTTATTAGTAAACATGCTTCTATGGTTACCACTCAGGTAGAACAAGTACTTAAAGCTCAAGATGATTTGCTCAATGAATTAAATAATAAGAAAAATGATAATGTTGTTAGAGTTGTGACTAGAGGGGGTAGAATGACTCAGGAACCTTTGTATCCTGAGGGCCACCCTAAGAGAATTGAGAAAGATTCTCAGAGAACTAATGTTGATACACCTAGTCCTTCTAAGAAGAAGAAAAAGAAATATGATAGGACTTTACATGCTTCTAGTGAACCTGTTGTAGACACACCTAAGAATCCCAATGATATTTCTATTTCTGATGCTGAAACATAATCTGGTAATGAACATGAACCTAGTGGGAATATTAATGATGATGTTCATGTTGATGCTCAACCTAGCAATAACGATGATGTACAGATTGAACCTGCTGTTGATCTTGATAACCCACAATCAAAGAATCAACGTTATGATAAGAGAGACTTCGTTGCTAGGAAGCACGGTAAAGAAAGAGAACCGTGGGTTCAGAAAACTATGCCTTTTCCTCCTAAACCATCCAAGAAAAAGGATGATGATGATTTTGAGCGCTTTGCTGAAATCATTAGACCTATCTTTTTGGCATATGCGTTTGACTGATATGCTTAAAACGAATCCTTATGCTAAGTATATGAAAGATATTGTTACAAATAAAAGAAAGATACCGGAAGTTGAAATTTCCACCATGCTTGCCAATTATACTTTTAAACATGGAATACCAAAGAAACTAGGAGATCTAGGAGTACCAACTATACCATGCTCCATTAAAAGAAACTATGTTAAAACTGATTTATGTGATCTTGGAGCCGGTGTTAGTGTTATGCCTCTCTCTTTATATCGTAGACTTGATTTGAATAAGTTGACACCTACTGAAATATCTTTGCAAATGGCCGATAAATCAACTGCTATACGTGTCGGTATTTGTGAGTATGTGCCTGTTGTGGTTGCAAACGTTACTATTTTAACAGACTTTGTTATTCTTGATATTTCCGAGGACGATAGTATGTTGATTATCCTTGGTACACCCTTTTTGAATACTGCAGGGGCTGTTATTGACTACAACATAGGCAATGTCACTTTTCATGTTAATGGTAATGAGCATACAATACATTTTCCGTGGAAACAACCTCAAGTCCACAGTATCAATTCTATTGGAAAAATTTCAACGATCACTATTGGAGGTTTTGAGTTCCCTCTCCCTACTATCAAGAAGAAATATGATACCCTTATTGTTGGGGACATGCATATCCCATTGAGGTAACCTAGTGTTATTCGAAGATTCTCCGGCTTCATGTTATTTGGAAAGAGTTCGTCAACAAGACTTGATCAACCTTGTTAGTGGATTCCTTTCGATGAGCATGAGATGCATGAAGTTAGAAAGCACAACTCTATGTACCCTCTTTTTACTTTTTGTCATTTAGATTAAATAAAGCAAACATAATATTTTCTATCTGTTTTCTGAATTATCCTTGCAATAAAAATACCCCGAAAATAAAAGTTCTCCAAATGTCCCGAAAATAAAATACGATTTTTTGTAGAATATTTAAGAATATTTGGCACTGAGAACACATCAGGGGACCCAACATTTGGCCACGAGGGTCCAGGGCGTGCCCACCCCCCTGGGGCGCGCCCCCTGCCTCATGGACCCCATGTGGAACCCCTCCACTTATTGGGTTTTTACATCTGTGCCCCTGGTTCCTTAGCTCTATTCATTCATCCCCACGCTCTTAACTTTTGCTCAGTTTTCCCCACTCCCTTGCCCGAAACCCTCAGAAGAGGTCACAACGGACGTCGCTGTCGGGTCAGTGCTTTGACAATTAACTCTGACGAGTGGGACCGCGTTGGGCGGTGTAGCTGTTCGACCGTTGGGCCTTGCTTTCATTGGGCCATCCCTTGCATTAAACGCGTCTGCGCGCCGCCATGACAGAAGCCTGCTATGCATGCACCCAACAAGCCGGCTTGCATGCGTCGATGCGCGCCGATACGATGCGCCGACCGAGCCTGCATGCGCTGATGCGGGCCGCCACGATGCACTGATCGAGCCGCTTTCGTGCACGCCAGCCGCCACAGTTGCAGCGACGGTCGATGCCGCTGATTCCTCTCTTCTCGCATGCTTGTCTCCTCGATTTAGAGCATCGTTTTTTACGACCAGTTGCGGCCTTTTAGATCCACTCATATCTGCACTGGTTTTGCTATGACAAATAAATTGAACAAATATGCTGTGGCTGCATGCTCTAGCTAGGTGGCTACATGCATGAGGTGGTTACTAACAAAGCGAGCTCTTTAAGAAAACAACCAACAAACATGTAGATAGGGCCAACAAGCCCATAGCACGGTCACATAGTTGAAACCAGGAAGAACTTCATAATAGAATATATAGAAAACTTAATAATAGAACTTGATAAAAGGGCCAACCAGCCCATAGCATCTCCAACATAGTTCAATTACAACTTAACATAACATAGACTCAAAAAATAAATAGATAGAGGGTTTAGAACCCTAGACGCCGCCTTCTCCACCTCGCTCCTCCTCTGGGCGCCCTTCACTACTCCTCCGGGGCATTGTCGATGGGGTACGGAAGAGTGTGCATGCGCGACGCGGTGGGGAAGATGTTGGTGTACTCCATGAACATGTTCTGGGTGGTGAAAGCGATGAACTCGCAGCCACACCAAAACACCCGGCCGAGGAGGTAGAAGGCGTCGAATGTGTTGGTGAAGTGGGCAAGAAGAGCAACCACCACCCCATTTTGGATGACCTCCTCGACACGGAACATCCTTGGAGAGCCCCGCGGGAGGTGGTGGTAGCCGGATGCAAGGAAGAACTCGGTGAAGTTCCTTGCGGTCCTCCACCTTGATATCGCCCACACACGTAGTGTGCGCCCAACGTACACGCCGGGAGGGTAGAGCCTCTCTGGCACGATGGGCGGGAAGTGGTAGGTTGGTCCGGTGTACTGCATGGCTGGGGATGTGCTAGAAGAAGGAGAAGTGGTCGAAGAGCAAGAAGGGCAGATGGCAGAGATGATGGGAGATGGATGAGGGATGGCAGATGTAGAGAGTGGCTTAAATAGCCATAGTGCTACGTGTTATTTTGGCCGTGGCAATAACATGGTCAAATGTGAAGTAGTCTGTTTTCAAACCCACCGTAGCATCGGGAGTGTACACACGTGGAAAACGGTGGTTTGTAAAAGAAGAAGAAAAAGAAGCTAATTGCACGCATGGGAAAACGATGCAAAAATACAGAGCCAACACGTTCACAAAAAACAAAGCAAACGATGCAAAAAGTAACGATGCAATTTGACGTCCCAACCAGAGCTTGGTTTCCTTTTCGGCCCAATAACAACATTTTTTTCGCGGAGTCAGTGGTGGGCAAGCAGACGAGCACAACCTATAGGATCGCCTCTCGCCGATCGCCCCACGATCCAACGATGCGCAGCCGTCCATGTGAGCCAACGGCGCGGAGCCTGCACGCAGCCAGCCCACCTAATTCCTTCTAGAAGACCAGATCTGAGGGCTGTCGCTTGGCGGTTGGGTATGAACGGACGGATGACGTTCGGAGCTAGGGTTAGGCGAAACCCTGCTGGGTTTAGAGGGGTTTTGAGCTGGTCAACGGGGTTTCAAAGGCTTTGACTGAGCATAACTAATTTAGAAAAAATCGAAAAAATATGAAACCTTCGCCGTTCGTCATTTTATAAGACACACTAACGTGGAAAAATACTAAACTTGGTCTTTGATCATTTTCATGAAAAAACCCTAGCTAGCACGATCGAGGTCAAATGAGCATCATTAATTAAAAAAAATAAAAAATATGAAACATGCGCACAATGTTGTCTTATGTGACATGTTACCAACCAAAAATCTTAAAATTGATATATGGTCATTTTCATGAGAAAACCTTCACACATATGAGCTATCACGTACAAGATTTCATAGAGTTCAAAGAGAGGAGGTAGGGTTACCTTCTGTTTTTGAAAAATAAAAAAATAAAAAAATCACCAAACCTTTATTTCAAAGTGAATAAGAAGGATCTGAACTTATTTTTCATTTCATATTTTAAACGTGTTTTTAAAGTTTTTATATTAAAGCATATTTTTAAAAGAAAATGTAAAAATACGAAGATTAATTCAAAAAATAGCGAGACTTCGAATCTACACTATATAGATTGAATAGGTGTTAATAAAAAACATTTGGCTCATTTAGAGTAGGTACAAAGAAATTGATTACAAATGGGCTGTTTATCCTAGCCTGGGAGCTCATTTGAAGCACATTTCTCAAATTCAAATTTCTTTGACCTCCTCAAAATCACCTCAAATTTTGCACACATGATCTCCTACACAAATATAGATAGTTTGCCAAGTTTATTTTTTTTTGCATTTTCATGAATTTACACAATGCTGGTGGGAAAAAGCATGCATTTGATTTGATTAATAAACATGAGGCCAATCACATGTATGATCAATGAAGCAACACTGAAACAACATGTGTGATCAGTGAAGCAACTCTGAAAGAACATATATAATCAGTGAAGCAACACTGAAACAACATGTGTGATCATTGCAGCACCTAAACTCATAGTTCACAACATCTAAACAGAACTAACCATACACCACATGCAAATATAAGGGCAGACAAATATAGATAGAGTAATACATTACTAGCATCACCATAGATTCAGTTCACACCATAAACATCCACATTAAGTTTACCAAAAGTAACCGGACCCAAAGTACCCAAAAGATTAAGATTCAGTTCACAGCATCACACCATCACAGCATCACATCATGTCACGCCAGAGTCAGGGCCTTCGCGAGCGCAGCATGCTGCCCCTTGATCATGTAGTCTGATACGTCCAAAACGTATCTATAATTTCTGCTTGCTCCATGCCTCTTTTGGGTGATATTGCTATGATATTTATACACTTCCATACACTTTTGATCATATTTGGACTAACCTATTAACTCAGTGCACCCCAGTGCCAGTTTCTGTTTTCGGCTGTTTTTGTATTTCAGGTTTTCACATTACGAGAACTGCCAGGAAAAATCCAGAGATAATATTTAAAAAATCAGCGTTCCAGGAGCTACCGTGCGGCCAAAGTACAACCGGGGGGACCCACAGGGGCTCCAGGCGGCCTGCCCAGGCGACCCACCCCTAGGCCGCGCCGGGGGGGCGCCTGGGCCCCCCAGGACTCCCCTGGTGACCCCCTTTGGCATATATTTAAGGTCTGTCGAGAAAACCCTGATTCCGGACCCCTTTTCTCCAGACGCGATTCCGATCTCCGCCGCCATCGCCATCAAGCTTCAGGGGACCAGAATTCCTGCGTCGGCACCCTGCCGGGACGGGGAAGTGCCCCCGGATTCATCTCCATGGATGTTGCTTCCTCCCTCCATGATGTGGGAGTAGTTCCTCCTCGGGGCTGAGGTTCTTACCAGTAGCTATGTGGTAAATTCTCTCTCCCATGATGTGATCTTCGTTGTGATCATAGGCTATGTTAATCTAGGGTGATCCCATGATATTTCCCCTTCCTCTGTGTATTGGATTGATGTACTCACTTGTCTTTATCTAGTATAATCCCCGAGACCAAGGTGACAACGGTCTATTGGACATGGATTAGAAAAGTATTTTCATGAGTGATTTCCTCTCTTGTGTGTTGATTGAAGATTGAGAGTCTCTTGGTGCTTGTCTTTGACTATCCTTTAGATATGTTGTGGTGATTGTGGGACTCTCTTTGGATGGGCGCGGTGACATTGGGAAATCCTTAGATTGAGAACTACGAACTTTGAGGTGTGCTTTTGTAGCCCTACATAATTCTCGTCCTCTCTTGACCACGAAGGAATGACCTCCGAGTGTGTCCCCTTTGCATGTTTTATGGGAAATATCATGTGATTCGATTATGTTAATGTTGTTGGGAGTTGCCACTAGTGAAAGTATGAACCCTAGGCCTTGTTTCCACCATTGCAATACCATTTGTGCTCACGTTTACCACTTGTTTGCTTGCTGCAATTTTTATTACAGATTTATATTACTTTGCTTTGCCACTCCTATCATCCATATTTTACCATCTCTTCGCCGAACTAGTGCACCTATACAACTCCTAGTTGTATTAGGTGTGTTGGGGACACAAGAGACTTCTTGTATCTTAGTTGCAGGGTTGCTTGAGAGAGACCATCTTCAACCTCTACTTCCCTGAGTTCGATAAACCTTGGGTTACCCACTTAAGGGAAATTTGCTGCTGTCCTACAAACCTCTGCGCTTGGAGGCCCAACATAGTCTACAAGAGTAGAAGCGTGTGTAGACATCAAGCTATTTCTGGCGCCGTTGCCGGGGAGGTGAGCGCTTGAAGGTATATCTTTAGATATTGCAATTAAATCTTTTTGTTTCTTGTTTTTATTTCACTAGTTATGTTTATGGAAAACCTTGCTATTGGATCGTTGCTTGCGGGAGGACGCCCCACACCTGTGGTGGTTGCTCCTCCTCCTACTGAAATTGTGCCCTATAAAATACTGGCTGGTATTATCGATTATGTTTTGGCTAATCGTTATGCAGGAGACAGACATCCCGGTGAACACTTGCTATATCTGTCACAACTATGTTCATTATTTAAGCTTGCAGGTGTATCGAGGGAGTTTGTCATGAGGAAATTATTTGCCTTGTCACTGAAAGGAAAAGCATCGGAATGGTATAGGCTACTAAATGACTCTCACCTGCTGGAGTGGGAAGAGATCCAGTCTCTCTTTTACTCCAAGTTTTATCCTCTTCATGAAGTCCATGAGAATAGGAATTATATTTATAATTTTTATCCTCATGACGGAGAGAGCATAGCTCAAGCTTGGGGGAGACTGAAAACGTTAATGCTAAAATGTCCTAACCATGGGCTCCCCAAAGATATTATTATTACTAACTTCTATGCGAGGCTCTCTCGTCAGGATAAAGATTTGCTCGATGCTTCCTCTATGGGTTCTTTCACAAACAAAAAGATTGATGCTAAATGGGAACTCCTTGAAAGAATTCAACGCAACACTGAAGATTGGGAAATCGACAAAGGTAAAGAGTCAGGTATAATTTATGAGTATGATTGCATTAAGTCCTTTGTTGAAACTACAAGTTTTAATAAGTTTAGTGCTAAGTTTGGGCTTGATTCTCAACTCCTTGTTGATTTCCTCAAATCTTTTGCTTCACATCTTAATATGCCTAAAGAGGATTGGATCAAGTATCATAAACCTTTTAAAGAGACTTGCAAAGAAAATGAAATTGTTCATGATGATTGCAACATGCATGATCCAATTCCTAAAAATGAAGTTTTATATAAGCATGTTAATTTTTGTGGAGTGGATAGACCTTGTGAAAGGCCTATGATTGAAGAAGAGAAGTATTGTAAGCAACATAAGCATGAAAGAACAATCACTTGGGTTAGAGATTTAAATGAAATTGCTAGAGAATTGTGTGACCTTTATCCTTTTACTTGTGAACTTTGCCGTATAGAGGGTCACTTTAATTTTCAATGCATGAACTTTCAAAACATAACTGTTAACCGGTTGTGTGATAACATGATCACCTCTGATCTTTATGATGAGCTTATGTTATTTTTGATGTGTGAAGAGTTATCAGAAAAGACTTCTTGGCTGGATGATAATGCCATAGGAATAAAAAACACTTTGCAAAATTGCCATCTCTATTGTGTTGTTAATTGCCATGAAAATGATTACATAAGTAAGATTAGAAAGGAGGGAACTTTACCAAAGTATAAAAATGTCTCTTATATTTCTGCTAATAAAAAGGAGAGTTTCTCCCAAGTTTCCCCTATTGTTTCTAATGATAAACCAGGATATGTGGAGAAGCTTCATCTCTAACCACCCCCTCATAAGGTGAAGAAGAAGAAAAAGAAGAGGAGGAGGAGGAGGATCAAGAAGGAAGAAGAATGGGTATCAACCTGGCCTGAGCATATTCCTCCCATCAACTTTTATCCTAACGGTTGTAAGTTTAAAGAAGAAGGTGAAGTTTATTGCATTAATTATCATCTTGATGCTACGTCCGTAGGTACTATTGAAGATGATTTTGATTATGATATGCATGTTACTTATTGTGATTGGGAAAATGATGATAATGCTGCTTATGACCTTGAAAATCTTTTTGGTACCAACTCTGAAAGTGAAGATATGGGAAGCTCTAAGCTTGGGGATGATAGGATTGCAAATCCTATCCCCACTAGTGATGTGATAATTGATAATCTCTTGCTAGTAAGAATAAAGACAACATGTTTACAAATATAGTTGCTAGCAATGATAATGCTCTTCTCTACCATGATGATGTTATAACTCCAATCTATAGTGATTATAAAGGTACCTATGACATAAGGAGAAATTATCCTTATGAAACTTGTCATAATCATGAAGGGAATTACTCCCTTGTTGAACACCACCCTCCTAATATACAACTAATCTATAGTGTTCAAGTTGTTTATGATAGTCCTACTCCCACTATTATCAATGAGAAAAATTATGCTTATGTGGGGAGTGAGAGTACCTTTTTGCATGTGGATCATGGTAACAATGCTTTATGTGATGCTTATATTGTTGAGTTCATCCATGGTGCCACTGAAATTTATAATGAGAGAGGGAGGCTTGGTTCTAAATATCTTAACAATAAGAAGTTTCCTCTCTTTATGGTGAATATTTTGAAGTTATGCTTGTTTTGCATTCCTATGCTAGTTGCTTCGTGCTTCAATGAATTATTCTATTGCAATATTCCTATGCATAGGAAGAATGTTAGGCTTAAATGTATTTGGCATTTGCTTCTTGATGCCCTCTTTTGTTCTTCAGCTCTTATTCTTACGAGAGTATCATTAAAGTCCTATGCCTAGCTTAAAGGCATAAAAGAAAGCGCTTTTGGGAGGCAGCCCACAATGAATAAACTTTTATTTTGCTTTTTGTTGTGTCTTGATGTTTTTACTACAGTAGCATCATCATTGTATCTTTACTTTTCAACTTTGTGCCAAGTGTAGCTTCTGATTGCAAGAAAGTTCAAAAGTTGTGACGTGCTGTCCAGGAAACAGATTCTGTCCTTGGATAGAAAAATTCGTATAAAATCACCAGATCATCTTTTTGGTCTGAATTTTTTCGACAGCGTGCTCTATATAATTGTCTTTCGTGCATCTGTTCTGAGTTTTTTTATTAGAGTTGCAGAAGCGCCCCGAACAAATCATTTACTACCTGCTGTTCTGTTTTTCACAGATTCTGTCCTGTTTTGCCTTTCTTTCATTTTGCAAACCAAGAGCTTGCTTTTTCTTTGCAAAAATCTTTTGGCAATCTTGAGAAACAATTGAACTTCAAGAATATCTTTATTTCCACCAAGGAACAATTATTTTATTATGGGTACTAACCTCGCTAATCAGATTATGATGAGTTATGTATGAAGGGAGTTTTCAAGTGTGCAAGGGAAGATGATAAAAAGATTCAGGAGTGTCAAGCGCTCAAGCTTGGGGATGCCCCCGTGCACCCCCAAGAAATATTCAAGGAGACTCAAGCGTCTAAGCTTGGGGATGCCCCCGTGCATCCCTTTCTCCATCAACATTATCAGTTCGTCTTTCGTTCCACTATATTTTTATCACTTCATGTGTTATGTGCTATGCTTGGAGCGTCTTGCTTTTAGTTTCATTTTTAGTTTTCTTTCGCTTTGCTTGTTTTCCATAACGAGTTGGAACTCAGTTTTCTTTGTGTGGGAGAGAAACACGCTCCACTTCAACCTAGAACACAACATAGAATTTTCATGTTTATCTTTGCGGTGTGTGTTCTTTGTCTTTTAATAGCTACTATCATGTTCAACTCTTAGTATTCATGCTTATCTTTTCAAAGAGCTTTTGTTTAGTTGGTTGCTTGAACTCTCTTTAATTACCATGCTCACCTTATTAAGAGAGTTTGCTTCCGTTGCATTGGTTGATATGTCTATGATAAAGATGCTACGTGCATAATGGCGCTTAGTAGTTCATGTTTTCTTGTGGTTAGTCTCAAATAGCTAGGGGATTCCCAATGTGTTATTGGAGTACCAACTTGATTTGTTTGCCTATGATGTGGTATGGTTTAGTAATATCTTCCTTCAAGAATTTATTTTGATTGACTTGGCGTATGCTCACGCATATTTAAGACTGTAAAGAAAGTCTGTCAAGCCTTGATGATCTTTTGTTTCAGAGTAGCGATATAACTACCATGCCTGATTCAATGTTGCTTTGTCGTTCTGCATGATTATGACCGTCATTGCTCTTTTAGTTGGTCGCTCCCAGTCTTTTGCTAACCTCCACCTGTACTAAGCGGACTGACTGCTTGTGCGTCCACATTATTTTAATCCAGTTATGCCATATGAGTCCACCATACCTACCTATATGTGGTATTTCACCGCCACTCCAAGTAAATTTACATGTGCTACCTTTAAAACCTTCATTTTTGCAATACATAGCTCATGGGAAAGTAGCTTAAAAACTATTGTGGTAAAGAATATGTCGCTTATGTATCTTATTTCTTATAAGTTGCTTGCTGAGCGGTATCCACGTTTCTGGGGACGCCATCAACTGTTACACTTTTGTTGAATATCATGTGAGTTGCTATGCATGTTCGTCTTGTCCGAAGTAAGGGTGATTTGCCATGAGTTGAATGGTTTGAGTATGCATATTGTTAGAGAAGAACATTGGGCCGCCAACCAAAGCCATGTATCATGGTGGAAGTTTTAGCTTGGACATTAATCCTCAACCTCTTATGAATGCTTAAGCATTAAAGAGGAGTCCATTATCTATTTTCTATGTTGTCCCGGTATGGATGTCCTCAAGTTGAGATCTATCAAAAACGAGAAATCAAATGTGATTTATCTCCTTGGACCTTTGTACAGGTGGCATAGAGGTACCCCTTTGTGACACTTGGTTGAAACATATGTAATGCAATGATAACCCATGGAAATCCGAGCTAATTAGGACAAGGTGCGAGCACTATTGGTATTCGATGCATGAGGCTTGCAACTTATAGGATGTCTTATGCATAACACATATGAAGTATT
Source organism: Secale cereale (assembly GCA_902687465.1). Classification (NCBI taxonomy): domain Eukaryota; kingdom Viridiplantae; phylum Streptophyta; class Magnoliopsida; order Poales; family Poaceae; genus Secale; species Secale cereale. The sequence continues at coordinate 189,089,917 of LR738715.1, read as the reverse complement.
ACTACCGTTGACAAAATTGCTTCTATGTTTTCAAAATAAAAAAACTCTAGCACATGAGTAATCCCTGCTTCCCTCTGCGAAGGGCCATTCTTTTACTTTTATGTTGAGTCTCCACCTTCTTTTAAAGCACCAACTACTGAGAGCATGATTGTCATTCTGAGTGTAATGTGCATTGTCCCAAAGTAGCATTGTCTTTTGCATGATTGTGATATCGTTTATTCTGAAACTTAAACCTTGAAGGTGCCCCTGCATTTATGTTTTGCTTCACTAAAGGGGGCAAGCAAGATATCACTTTATCATATTTGCATATCATGTTCATTGCAAAACTATTTGATGTTTCAGTATCATATTGTAAAACTTTCAGTTCTTTGTGATTTTCTCATGAGGCAACTTAATTACTACAGATTCATTGTCTCAGTAAGCTTTTGTCATATGACTATGAATAAGTCCTATATGGTTAATAGCATGTCACCACAGAAATTATTCTTGTTATCATTTACCTACTCGAGGACGAGCAGGAATTAAGCTTGGGGATGTTGATACGTCCAAAACGTATCTATAATTTCTGCTTGCTCCATGCCTCTTTTGGGTGATATTGCTATGATATTTATACACTTCCATACACTTTTGATCATATTTGGACTAACCTATTAACTCAGTGCACCCCAGTGCCAGTTTCTGTTTTTGGCTGTTTTTGTATTTCAGGTTTTCACATTACGAGAACTGCCAGGAAAAATCCAGAAAAAATATATAAAAAATCAGCGTTCCAGGAGCTAGTGTGCGGCCAAAGTACAGCCGGGGGGGGACCCACAGGGGCTCCAGGCGGCCTGCCCAGGCGGCCCACCCCTAGGCCGCGCCGGGGGGGCGCCTGGGCCCCCTAGGACTCCCCTGGTGACCCCCTTTGGCATATATTTAAGGTCCGTCGAGAAAACCCTGATTCCGGACCCCTTTTCTCCAGACGCGATTCCGATCTCCGCCGCCATCGCCATCAAGCTTCGGGGGACCAGAATTCCTGCGCCGGCACCCTGCCAGGACGGGGAAGTGCCCCCGGATTCATCTCCATCGACGTTGCTTCCTCCCTCCATGATGCGGGAGTAGTTCCTCCTCGGGGCTGAGGTTCTTACCAGTAGCTATGTGGTCAATTCTCTCTCCCATGATGTGATCTTCGTTGTGATCATAGGCTATGTTAATCTAGGGTGATCCCATGATATTTCCCCTTCCTCTATGTATTGGATTGATGTACTCACTTTTCTTTATCTAGTATAATCCCCGAGACCAAGGTGACAGCGGTCTATTGGACATGGATTAGAAAAGTATTTTCATGAGTGATTTCCTCTCTTGTGTGTTGATTGAAGATTGAGAGTCTCTTGGTGCTTGTCTTTGACTATCCTTTAGATATGTTGTGGTGATTGTGGGACTCTCTTTGGATGGCCGTGGTGACATTGGGAAATCCTTAGATTGAGAACTACGAACTTTGAGGTGTGCTTTTGTAGCCCTACATAATTCTCGTCCTCTCTTGACCACGAAGGAATGACCTCCGAGTGTGTCCCCTTTGCATGTTTTATGGGAAATATCATGTGATTCGATTATGTTAATGTTGTTGGGAGTTGCCACTAGTGAAAGTATGAACCCTAGGCCTTGTTTCCACCATTGCAATACCATTTGTGCTCACGTTTACCACTTGTTTGCTTGCTGCATCTTTTATTACAGATTTATATTACTTTGCTTTGCCACTCCTATCATCCATATTTTACCATCTCTTCGCCGAACTAGTGCACCTATACAACTCCTAGTTGTATTAGGTGTGTTGGGGACACAAGAGACTTCTTGTATCTTAGTTGCAGGGTTGCTTGAGAGAGACCATCTTCAACCTCTACTTCCCTGAGTTCGATAAACCTTGGGTTACTCACATAAGGGAAATTTGCTGCTGTCCTACAAACCTCTGCGCTTGGAGGCCCAACATAGTCTACAAGAGTAGAAGCGTGTGTAGACATCATAGTCCTCCCCGCGGATCGCTACACCCTCTGCATGAGACAGAAGGTGATCGAAGGGGCCATCCTTGGGCTTTGGCTTGGTGGTGCAGTAGGGGCAGCGCCACTTCTTGAACTTGCGGTTGTAGAAGGAAGCAACTCCCTTTGCCTTGATCTTCTCCACCTCCTTGGCTGTGAAGGATGCGACGTTGCCCTTGTACACTTCTTCTTCAGAATCATACTACACACATGAATGAGTTACGTTAATACATTATAGATTCATGGATACACTATGTCAAAGGAACTAAATGAACAATCTAAATTTCAAGTAGGCTTATCTCATATTCTTCTTCATCACTTTTCCCTGAATCATACGGGTTGTACTGGGCCAGCTTCCTCTTTCTACCCCAACCATCATCCTCCTGAACATACAATTACATCCATCACTAGTAAATACGGAAGCCAATTGAAAATTTAGATATGACATTCAAATAACACATCCCTTGATCATTGGTCATGCACACACATTGAAGAACAAAGCTAATGTAACTACATATTGTGGAAAAATTTATATACTAATGAACCAAATACCTTCTTAATCAATGGATTCCATTTGGGCATATGGCATTCAAAACCCCAATGTGAGTAGCATTAAAAAAATCTAATAGGGACCGAATCTCCCAATCTAATAATCATACATGTCTGTAGCATTAAAAATCCCAATATGTGAGCATTAAAAACAAATCTAATAAGCATACATCTGTGTAGCATTGAAGCACATCTAATAAATAGATCTATCTTTTTGCAATGAATTTATCCAACAAACCCTAGTACAAAAACCCCCATCACCCCGGCCCATCCGTCAAACCAACTACTCTAACCATCGGACATACCGTATGAATCCACAATCTAACCAATGCAACTAACTTTACAAGCTAATATCCTAAAGGAAAGCAAGTGCAAATACCTCCACCTCCTCGCCGGGCTGCGTATGGGGGGTATCAGGATGGACTGCGCCGCTCGTCGCCTTCACCTTATGGAGCACCGAGGCGGATCCCGCCATCTCCTTCCCCACATCCGCAATGGTTGTGAGTTTCCCCGCACTGCCGTGGACGCAGCCGACATCCGCGGTCACCGTGCCCTGCTGCTTCACCACATCTCCGGCCGCTACGCCGGCGTCGCCACGAGCTTCGGCCATCGGATAGATGGAGGCGATGAAGGTGAGGAAGAGGGTGCGGTGGGGGAGAGCGAGATGGTGCAGTGGAGGCAGTGGAGGAGAGCGAGACGACGCCGGTGGGGGAGAGGAAGACGATGCGGTAGGGAGGGGATTTGGGGGAAATGGTAGGGGCGATGGTGGTGGTTGCCCCTCTTTATATGATGTGACGTTTTGGGCATGTCCATGGACACGTGCTACCCCACGACTGCGCACGACCGTGGTCTTGCATGCGCCCACGTATACGCGGCCCCACTCATCAGAGTTAACGGTCAAAGGCATTGACCCGACGTCAATGTCCATTATAACCTGTTCTGAGGGTTTCGGGCAAGGGAGTGGGGAAAAGTGAGCAAAAGTTAATAGAGTGGGGATGCATGAGTAGAGCTAAGGAACCAGGGGCACATAAAGAAAAACCCCCCAGTTAGCACCCACACACTTCGTCTTCCTCCAGAAAAAATCTTCCCACAGCTCAAACCCGAGTTCTAGCTCATCTTGTTGCCATTTTCGATCTCCTTGCTCAAAGCTCCATTCACAAAACAGTTTTGGGGGATTGTTCTTCGGTATGTAAATCCTCCAATTAGTTTTTGTTCTAGTGTATTTATTGCAAATTTTTGCTGCTAAGGTGACCCTATTCTTGAGCTTGCATGTCAAATTTATGTGGTCAAAAGTAGTTTTAATGCATGATATAGCCTCTAGGCACTTGGGGGAGTAGTTGCTATCAATCTTGTTGAGTTTGGTTCACTTTTATTTCGAGTCACTAAAAATTTCAGAAATATTTTAGAGGAAGAAAACGTTGAGGAAATTGTTGAGAGGCTCTTCGAGCCGAAGATCAAAGTATAAGTGAAATGAGGAGAATAAAAATCCCAAATACAATCTTCCTCGCACTACGGAGGTTCGGCCATGCGAATGGCCTTGTGATACATTCTTAAAGCCGCCGGAATTTATGAAGACTTTTATTACTTGGTTGAGAATGCAGTCCTTACCGTTTTCCTCCATGACCAGCGCGAACAGTATCTCCTACTCACTAATATTTTCGTGCAAAATTTTTATTTCCATGCTAAGAAATCACCACCTTCAGTGGAGTTTCACTTATATGATGAGGTTAAGGAGATGTCACTCCATGATTTTTGTCGGGTCTGCAAGATACCCTTTGTAGGCAGCATAGAGGAACCACATCATAGTGATGTGGATGTATTTATTGATAGAATTGCTGTAGGGGAAATGAGGAAAGTATCCGATGCAAGAATTACTAGAATACATTTTCCTGTTCTACGTTACTTTACGATATTTGCTGGCAGATGCTTAATTGGTCGCAGGAACAATGGAAATCTTAGTACTCATGATCTTGTTATTTTGCGCCATGCTTTGTTTCGTGATACAACTTTCAGCTTAGGCGCTATTATTGCTAAACGAGTAAGTTTGAACCATACAAATGGCCCCATCTTTGGAGGTATCTTTGCTTCACGCCTTGCTAAACACTTTGAGATACCTATTAGGCATTATGAGAAACAGGAAAAGTTGCTGCCCCCTATTTTTCTAGATTCTAAGAGTATGGTGACACATGAATTTATTGTTAAAAATAAGGAGAAGATGCTTAAGTATAATTTGATATTCGATAAAACTTACTATGAGATTATTACCTTGCCTGCACCCTCCATGTTTAACATACTTTCAGGCACGTACCTCATCTTGCCCCAGGCCATTTATGCGTACCGAAAGCTAACACAGGTCCCAGAGCCTGAGGCTGTGCCAACACTTGACCCTTATCGACAGTCTGTTTATCAGTGGGATCCGGAGGAGATCGCCAACCACTGGCACCCTGAGGACCCTCCTCAGTAAACCGGAGAGAGTAGCTTCGATCCGTGGGCATAGACCAAATTAGGCCAAATTCCAAAGCTTGGGGGAGTACGTATTTCTCACCGACATTACATTTATGTTCACACACTCATGCTAGTCGTCGGTGCTCATACTTTTTCATTGTACTATCCATGCTAGTTTATTTTATTTTCTAAGCCTTCTTCTTGTGTGTGTGAAAACCCTCAAGAAAACAAAAAAATTAGTTGAAGCCTTTAGCTTGTCTACTTTCCATGCCTGTAGTAGTAGTGATTAAAAGAAAACCCAAAAAGATTTCTCGTTCTTATTTTGCTTGTTCGGAGCTTTCCCGTGTAAATAGTTTTATTTATTTTCTTTTCTTTGGGGGTCTAGAGGAGAAGACCATGATGAAAATGCTGAGTGGCTCTCATATGCATTATTGTTGATTTAACCAAGAGCCCATATTACCTTGTCTTCTGCCATGTATTAAATTCTTCCAGATTCGAGCTTAGTCCAATGCACGTACACTAATATTATTATCCACACAGTTCGGTCATGCAAGTGAAAGGCAATAATGACGATATATGATGCACTGATTAAGATGAGAGAAGCCGGTATGAACTCAACCTATCTTGTTTTTGTAAATATGATCAGTTCATCGTTCCTGATTTAGCCTATTATGAATGAAACATGTTTGCAATGACAATTAGAGATTATAGTTGCTCATGCCATGCTTAATTAGCTAGGAGTTTATAATAGTTTACCTTGCGTGCCAGCATGCTATTAAAATGGTTGTGATGTTTTATGATAGGGTGGTATCCTCCTTTGAACGATTCAAGTGGTTTGACTTGGCACATGTTCACGCATGTAGTTGAAACAAAATCAACATAGCCTCCACGATATTTATGTTCATGGTGATTTATATCCTAGTCATGCTTGCACTCATTGTTGAATAATCTTAATGCATGTTCATGACTGTTGTCGTTCTCTAGTTGGTTGCTTCCCAGTCTCTTTCTAGCCTTCACTTGTACTAAGCGGGAATACTGCTTGTGCATCCACTTTCATAAACCCCAAAGTTATTCCATTTGATTCCACCATACCTTCCTATATGCGGTATTTACCTGCCGTTCCAAGTAAATTTGTATGTGCCAAACTCTAAACCTTCAAATGAAATTCTGTTTTGTATGCTCAAATAGCTCATGTATCAACTAGGGCTGTCTATATCTACCATGCTAGGTGGGTTATTCTCATGATGAGTGGACTCAGCTCATCATTCACGAGAAAATGGCCGGTAACTGGTATGCCCAGTCCCATGCTCAAACCAAATCAAAATAATTGCAAACAAAACTCCCCCAGGACTGTTGTTGGTATGGACGGTACCCGTTGTTGCAGACCAGCCGTGGAGTGTGCTTGTTGGTGGTGGGGGGAGTATAAACTTTACCATTCTGTTTGGGAACCGCCTATAATGTGTGTAGCATGGAGGATATCGAGATCTCTTGGTTGTTATGTTGACAATTAAAGTATGCCACCCAAAATATTATTTATCTCTGTTTCAAAACTCGAGCTCTGGCCCCTTTGCAAATCCCTGCTTCCCTCTGTGAAGGGCCTATCTATTTACTTTTATGTTGAGTCATCATCCTCTTATTAAAAAGCACCAGTTGGAGAGCACCGCTGTCATTTGCATGCATTGTTATTAATTTACATTGAGTACGACTGTGACTAGATCTCTTTTACCATGAATTACAATGTCTAGTCAGTCCATGATCTTCAGGGGTGCTCTGCATTTATGTTTTGCGGTCTCAGAAAGTCCTATCGAGATACCATCTTGTTATATCTTATTATGATTGTTTTGAGAAAGTGTTGTCATCCGAGATTTATTATTATTGCTCGCTAGTTGATTATGCCATTGATGTGAGTAAACATGAGACCTAAATGTTATTGTGAATGTGGTTAGTTCATAATCTTTGCTGAAAACTTGAATGTTGGCTTTACATATTTGCAACAACAAGAGCAAACAGCGTTTGTAAAAGTTTTTCTTTATCACTTTCAGTTTGTCAACTGAATAGCTTGAGGACAAGCAAAGGTTTAAGCTTGGGGGAGTTGATACGTCTCCAACGTATCTACTTTTCGAAACACGTTTGCCGTTGTTTTGGACTCTAACTTGCATGATTTGAATGGAACTAACCCGGACTGACGTTGTTTTCAACATAACTGACATGGTGTTATTTTTGTGCAGAAATGAAAGTTCTCGGAATGAACTGAAAATTCACGGAGATACGTTTTGGAAATAATAATAAAATAATGGCGGAAGAATCAGCATCAGGGGGCCCTCACCTTGTCCACGAGGGGGAGGGTGCGCCTGCACCCCTGGGCGCGCCCCTGCCTCGTGGGCCCCTAGGACTCCACCGACCTCGACTCCAACTCTATATATTCACTTTCGGGGAGAGAAAAATCAGGGAGAAGGATTCATCATGTTTTACGATACGGAGCCGTCGCCTAACCCTAATCTTCTTCAGGAGGGCTGATCTGAAGTCCGTTCGGGGCTTCGGAGAGGGGAATCCGTCGCCATAGTCATCATCAACCATCCTCCATCACCAATTTCATGATGCTCAGCGCCGTGCGTGAGTAATTCCATTGTAGGCTTGCTAGACGGTGGTGGGTTGGATGAGATTTACCATGTAATCGAGTTAGTTTTGTTAGGGTTTGATCCCTAGTATCCATTATGTTCTAAGATTGATGTTGCTATGACTTGGCCATGCTTAATGCTTATTACTAGGGCCCGAGTGCCATGATTTCAGATCTGAACCTATTGTGTTTTCATGAATATATGTGAGTTGTTGATCCTATCTTGCAAGTCAATATTCACCTACTATGTGTTATGGTCCAGCAACCCCGAAGTGACAATAATCGGGACCACTCCCGATGATGACCGTAGTTTGAGGAGTTCATGTATTCACTAAGTGTTAATGCTTTGGTCCGATACTCTATTAAAAGGAGGCCTTAATATCCCTTAGTTTCCAATAGGAACCCACTACCACGGGAGGGTAGGACAAAAGATGTCATGCAAGTTCTTTTCCATAAGCACGTATGACTATATCTGTTATACATGCCTACATTACATTGATGAACTGGAGCTAGTTCTGTGTCACCCTATGTTATAACTGTTACATGAGGAGTCGCATCCGACATAATTATCCATCACTGATCCAATGCCTACGAGCTTTTCACATATTGATCTTTGCTTAGTTACTTTTCCGTTGCCACTGTTACAATTACTACAAAACTGCTACTGTTACTTTTACCACCGTTACCGTTACTTCCATACTACTTTGCTACTAAATACTTTGCTGCAGATATTAAGTCTTCTAGGTGTGGTTGAATTGTAAACTCAACTGCTAATACTTGAGAATATTCTTTGGCTCCCCTTGTGTCGAATCACTAAATTAGGGTTGAATACACTATCCTCGAAAACTGTTGCGATCCCCTATACTTTAGGTTGTCAATTATCAAGAAGTTCCTGATGCAACGCCTGGCTCCACTCCAAGCGCACTCACGCCCCCTATGGAGGCTGATGGAAGAAGGCAACGACCTCCGCTTTCGCCCAGATGCCTTGCCCGACGGGGAGCTGGGCTAGATCCTCCTTCTTCTGGTGTCAGAGGACCAAGGGTACCCTCCTGACTCCCATCTTCCTCTGTACCGCTGCCCAGACGGGGCCCAAATTACTGCCGCTATGCCCGCCTTCAGCGAGCGCGGGCTCTTGCCGCTAGTGTCCACCGGGGCCTCGGTGGTGCTGTCTTCCAGCGAGTCCGGCACGGGGGAGGGGAAGACGAACTCGGAGGCGGACCAAAAGGGCGCGGGAGAGGCTTCTCCCCCATGCCAGTCTGTGCTCCTCCACATTCTTCCCGATGATGACGACGACGGTGAGCGGCCAGCTGAGGAGCCACTGCGCCCCACTAGGATCACAACTTGGTCAAAGGGCTCCTCCCCAAAGAGGCCACAAATCGGATCCCGTAGAAGGGTCCTCGCTGGTTCTTCAAGGTGGTACCTCTGCATCGACTCGGCCGGTGCCGTGGCGAGTTCGGATATCGCTTCCCCATATGCCCTGGGGGCTCAAGCACCCGTGCCCCTGCCTCGAGAATCTCAGACCTCGTGCTCCAGAAGAGGGCGAGGGGTTCTGCCGCCGTGGACTAGTAAGCGCTTCGCCTTGTCTCTTGTCCCTGTGTTCGTTGCTGCTTCTTGATGTTTCTCCCCCGCACTGTTAGGCCAGCGTCAACGTCGAAGAAGGGGAGGGACTCGGTGGCGACTCCTACGGCCCAGCCGCCTTCCGCGGTCACCCTTGGGGTGGGGGTATGATGTCCCTGCCGTAGCCGCCGTATTACCCCCGCAAGGTCCCGCGACTTGTCGGGAGAAGGTGGCCCCGGTGGCCAAACCGGCTCTGGAGACGCCAGCCCCCGGCCCTTCCTCTGGAGTCCATAGGGCTCATGAGCTCCTTGTATCTTCCGATGCGACTGCCTCGCAAGTCTTGGCGCCTGCGCCGCCTCCTCCTCCTTCCGATGTGCTGCTGAGCCGCGACCCTCCCGCTTCGCCCGATGTCGTGGAGAAGGCCATCTCTATGCTGACTCAGCTTCACGATGACTTCCAAGGTCCTGCTCACCGCCCGGCGTCGGGGCTCTTGGAGCTGATTTTGGGGTGGTTGCGGTCTGATGCAGTAGTCCGCGCAGCCTGGAGGCAAGCCACCAAAGCCTCCGAGGGAGGTGAACGGGCCGCAGGTGTAGCCGCGGCAGAGCTTGACGTGGCGTTGAAGGATGCGAAGGCCGTAGAGGGACGTTGCCGGGAGAATGAGGCCGAACTGAAGACCCTCTGCGACCAGCAAGCCGCCGAGGCCTGCCAGCTCGAAGCACACAAGGGGAAGCTAAAGGCTCGAGAGGAAGCGGTCGTCGGTCGTGACACCGAGCTGGAGCAGCTGGAACGGGGGCAGGCCATGGAGCGCGGCCGCCTGGAGAAGCTGAAGGGTGAGGTAGAGGCGAAGACGGCTCAGCTGGATGCCAAGGCAAAGGTTCTAGCCGAAGACCGCGCGGTCTTCGAGTCCCTCTAGCTGCAGTCCCGCAAGGCCCTGCGGGAGCTTTGTGGGAAGGGCGTGAAGGAGCCGCTGGTGAATGCTGAGGAAGGCCCCGCTGAGCTGCTGCCCCAACTCGTCAAGGCGCTTGAGGGATTCGTCCACGGGATTGGCCAAATGGTTGAAGGAGAGGCCTATTCACTCTATGCTTCGGCCTTGATGCGCGTCTTCAACCACCTCCACCTGCGTGACCCGATCACCGACCTCAGGGCCCTGCTCGAACCTGTGGACGAAGAGCGCTGCATGGCCGCCGCCGAAGCTGTAAAGGACCTGGTGGATGCCCTCTTGGAGAAGTTCCTTGTTGTCGGCCCTATGCCTCCTGCTGGTGATGGTGCCGCTCCCGCGGCGGCAGCCGATGGTGTCCAAGGCTGAAGATGAGTCCCGCCGGTATCGCTTTCATCCATTCTTACTTCCTACAACAGACATCATGCCTCCTAGAGGCATTTAAGCTCTTGCCTGGGTATTTGAAGAACAATATGTCTTGTAATAATTACTAGGATTTCACGTCCATCTTCGTGCCTGCCCTAGCGTTCTGCGTCACCAGAGCCCGACCCCACGCATACCTCAGCCGCCGCTGGCTTGTCCGGATCACCAGGACAAGACCAGGGAGTGAGGGGCTACGTGGCCAGTTAGACCCCTGAGGCGCGATGCTCAGGGGTCCCCCTTGACGTACGAACGAGCCTCGGGAAGGGGACATGAAACCATGCCTTAGTGTTCTACGTTGGCAGAGCCCGACCCCGCGCATACCTTAGCCACTGCTGGCTTGTCCGGATCACCAGGACAAGACCAGGGAGTGAGGGGCTACGCAGCTAGTTAGGCTCCTGAGACGCGATGCTCAGGAGTCCTCCTTGACGTTCAAACGGGCCTTTAGGTGGGAATAGGTAGCTAGGCCTCGTTGTTCTGCGTCGCTAGATCCCGACCCCGCGCATACCTCAGCTACCGCTGGCTTGTCCGGATCACCAGGACAAGACCAGGGAGTGAGGGGCTACGTGGCCGGTTAGGCCCCTGAGACGCGATGCTCAGGGGTCACCCTTGACATACAAACAAACCTTCATACCTGTTTGGTGGCGCGTACACCAGGCGTGACCTGTGCGCAGCCCCCGTGCTCAACTCTCGAGGGGAGGCGTTGCAACGAGGCCTAGCACCGAGCCAACCAGCTCCCCGAGGTTGGTGCGGCCAAGGGGCCGCCCTCGGTTGTTTATCACTAGCATGGAGCATTGCGCTTCCGCACTTGCACGGGCATAGCCACTCCTCGACCGTGTCGACTGCCAGCACGGAGCATGGTGCTTCCACTGGTGCGTGGGTGAGGGTTCCCTCTGAGAGGAGCCCCCGAGGCATGTACAACCCCGCCCTGACACGTGGCTTGCACGGCAGGGCAGGTGAGGTGTGTCTAGGCACTTGTGAGCCAGCACGAGGCTCACGAGGCCCTACCTCAAGGCGGGTTGTGCCTGGTCTTGATCCTTGGTAGCTGCGGGGGGTCCTGCGAGATGGTTAGGTAACACGTGCCGAATGAATTCCTTGAGGCGACCACATGAGAAGGCCGGACGCCAACGACCCTAGGAGGTGACGTGAACGGGGCCAGCCCGCTAGACAGAGCTCAGCCGTTGGATTTGTCGACCCTACAGGGACGGACCCGAGCACAGACGCCGTGCCCAGACTTTTCATGCGATTGATCCTGATGAAAAACAAACGACGCTCAGCTCCCGTGGTGGAGGGGCGCTGAGGTGTACGATATTCGAAGTATCTGGTGTCGGGAAGGTATAAGCATGAAGTAGACTCACGAAAAAGGGGTAATCTGGTTTAGGTGACGCTGGTGAGATACATGCCACAGGGACGGACCCATGTGGCCTAGGGATGGTGCCGCCCGAGGGGCGCACCCAAGAGAGTAAACTAGAGATGCAGAAAGGATACACGTCACAGGGACCAGCCCATGTGACTCGGGGATGATGCAGCCCGAGGGGCAACCCCAACTGAACAAACTGAAACAAAGTCAACTGGCATTGACGCTAGAGTGGTGCTAATGTAGCTGAAGACGCTTGCTGCAGATGCCGCTCCTCACGAGGTGCCTGACTCAGGGGCCTCGCGAGGCTCCGGAGGTTCCGAGAGCTTGCGAAGAACCGAGGCCACCTCCGCCAAGATCTCCTGATGCCTTGCCACCTGAGCCGCCATGACTTCCCCGCATGTGGCGCTGGTGCAGGGCCGCCTGGTTCAGCAAGCCGAAGGCCATGCGAACATAGCTGTGAGGAGGGCCCTCGCACCGGCCCACCTGAGACGGCCAATAGAGCTCCTGGGACGCAATCCTGTTGAGTCCTAGGACGTTGACACAAACGCGCAGCGCGTTGCTGATACGTCCAAAACGTATCTATAATTTCTGCTTGCTCCATGCCACTTTTGAGTGATATTGCTATGATATTCATACACTTCCATACACTTTTGATCATATTTGGACTAACTTACTAATCCAGTGCACCCCAGTGCCAGTTTCTGTTTTTGGCTGTTTTTGCATTTCAGGTTTTCACGTTACGAGAACTGCCAGGAAAAATCCAGAAAAATTATATAAAAAATCAGCGTTTCGGAAACTACCGTGCGTCCGAAGGACAGCCGGGGGGGCACTAGGGCTCCAGGCGCCTTGGCGGCGCGCCCCCCCTGGGCCGCGCCGGGGGGGGGGGGGGGCGCCTGGGCCCCCCGAAGCTTCCCCGATGCCCCCCTTAAGCGTCCTCCGAAACCCTCAGAACAGGAACTCTTTTCGCGATCCCATCTCTGTTCCGCCGCCGCCGCCGCTGCCAAGATCGGGAGCACCAGGAGAACTCTTCCCGGCACCCTGCCGGAGGGGAGGATCAGCACCGGGAGCTTCTCCACCACCATGGACGCCTCCCGGATGAGTCGTGAGTAGTCTCCCTTGGACCATGAGTCCATGACCAGTAGCTATGTGATGTTCTCCTCCCGTTCTTGTGCTTCACTAATTAGTCCTCGTGAGCTGCCCTACATGATCGAGGCACATATGTAATCCTTATGCTGTTGCTATGTTGAGTTTGCTGGGATTCGATGGATTATGAGAACATGTTCAGATTGATCTTGAGTAATATATTTGATCTACCTCTTTTATATTTATGTTCATAAGTAATTCTTGCATGTTCTCCGTTGTTATTTATTGCTTTGGCCAAGTAATGGGTAGTGACTCCAAGAGGGAACGTTATGCTCGATTGTGGGTTCATGCCCCTCGATGACTAGCTTGAGTGACAGAAACATGAGTCTAGGAGATGTGCTGTCGCCACAAGGGGGAAAACAACGATGCTTGTGCCCGCGGGTGCAAGGATTGTTTACTTTACCCAAAGTTCTTTTAATGCAGTTGTCTGTTGCATTGAGTTTACACTATGGGTGGGACTCGCAACTTAATACCAGCGAGATGTTCTGGATAGATATCTCAAGGTGGATGATTAGTAGTAGATATTGATGGATTTAGGTCTACTTACTTTGGCGTACCGCCCATGCTTTGAACCTCAACCTTTCTTGCAATGTAGTCAGCATTGGTTTGCGTTCGTGGTCCTGTCAATTGCCCAGCTGTAATTTGTTTACCTCACATAGCTGTTTTATCGTCTTTTGGGAGAGAGACATCACTAGTGAACATCATGAGACTCCGGTCCATATTACCATCATTGATCACATCCGCTATTTACTTTTCGTTATTACTTACTATTGCAAACACTATCTATCACTACTATCATTGCTTTTAATTCTTTGTGAACTACAAGGCCGGAGGGATTGACAACCTCTCTGTACTCGTTGGGAGCAAAGTTATTTGTATCTGTGTGCAGGTCCACGTTGACTGCTAATATCTGGCACCGTAGCAGTTGACACCTACTTGTTGAACCTAGGAGTCTCTGGGGATTCGATCCTTGGCATCTTTGTTAAGGGAAAAACTTCCACAACACTGCATCTTACACCTTCCACTTGGGGTAACCAACGAGGGGTTAGAGGCCCATCAAGGAGTTTTTCTGGCGCCGTTGCCGGGGACTCCACTCTTCAGGATAGGGGAGTTGCACGCTATCTTTTACCTTTGCTTTTTAGTCTTGTTAGTTTACCTTTCATTTTTGCTTTAGTATCCTTTATCAAAAATCACAAAAATAGTTATCTCGTTCTTTAGTTGTCATTATGTCGAGTCCTTTTGTCTTTGACGAGGCAGAAGTTCTCACCTTTAAACAAAGAGGTGGGGAAAGTTTAAAAGATGCTTGGTATAGAATTAATGATTCACAAAAAAGAGCCACCAAGAAGCAACCTACTACTATCTTACTTAGAAATTTTTATGTTGGAATTACTTCTTGGAATAGGTTTATTCTAGATACTGCTATCAATGGGAATTTCTTGGAGGCCCCTGTTTGGGAGTCTCTTAGTATTATTGAAAATCTTGTTGGGAATCTCCCTGTTGTTAGCATTCGAGAGGACATCACCCTAGCTCACATTATGAAAAAACTTGAAAAGATAGAGCTAGAGATGCCAAGCATTAATAAGATGAATGAGTTGGATCGTAAGATCCAAGGGAATTTGAATAGACTTGATAGCTCCATGCATAAAATTTTCGAAATTTTGGAGACCGTCAAATTCCATGACTTGGACTCTTCTAGGGTAGATAAGATTGAGGTAATATTTGATACTCTAGGAACTACTTTCTCCTCGATCGAAACCAAAAAGGTAGAAACTCTGGCAAAGAGGGAGCCTAAGTTCGTTCACGTCCCAAAGGCTCCCCGTTCTAAAAGTAATCCACCTATTGCAAAAGGGGTTGAAACTGTAAAGACTTTGGAAGAAACACCTGTCTTTGATGAATTTATAAATGAATCTTCCCTTGACTTTTATCCTTTTGGTCTTCTACCTAGAAGTATCTCTATGAGGCCTTTATTTGAGAGTCCTCTTAAGACTGGTTGTATTATTGAAGAGCTTTTTGATGATCTTGATGATGGTTCAATTGATACAACTTGATATATGCATTATGCCTAGCTTAAAGGCATAAAAGAAAGCGCTTTTGGGAGGCAGCCCACATGAATAAATTTTTGCTTTTGTTGTGTCTTGATGTTGTTTACTGCTGTAGCATCATCATTGTATCTTTGCTTTTCATATTTGTGCCAAGTATAGCCTCTGATTGCTAGAAAGTTCAAAAGTTGTGAGGTGCTCTCCAGGAAACAGATTCTGTCCTTGGATAAAAAAATTCGTATAAAATCACCAGATCATCTTTTTGGTCTGAATTTTTTCAACAGCGTTCTCTATATAATTGTCTTTCGTGCATCTGTTCTGAGTTTTTTGATTTGAGTTGCAGAAGTATCCCGAAAAAATCAATTACTACCTGCTATTCTGTTTTTCACAGATTCTATCCTGTTTTGCCTTTCTTTCATTTTGCAAATCAAGAGCTTGCTTTTTCTTTGCAAAAACCTTTTGGCAATCTTGAGAAACAGTAGAACTTCAAGAATATCCTTATTTCCAGCAAGGTGCAATTATTTTATTAAGGGTACTAACCTCGCTAATCAGATTATGATGAGTTATGTATGAAGGGAGTTTTCAAGTGTGCGAGGGAAGATGATAAAAAGATTCAGGAGTGTCAAGCGCTCAAGCTTGGGGATGCCCCCGTGCACCCCAAAGAAATATTTAAGGAGACTAAAGCGTCTAAGCTTGGGGATGCCCCCGTGCATCCCCTTCTCCATCAACATTATCAGTTCGTCTTTCGTTCCACTATATTTTTATCACTTCATGTGTTATGTGCTATGCTTGGAGCGTCTTGCTTTTAGTTTTCTTTTTAGTTTTTCATAACGAGTCGGAACTCAGCTTTCTTTATGTGGGAGAGAAACACGCTCCACTTCTACCTAGAACATAACATAGAATTTTCATGTCTATCTATGCTGTGTGTGTTCTTTGTCTTTTAATAGCTACTATCGTGCTCTGCTCTTAGTATTCATGCTTATCTTTTCAAAGAGCTTTTGTTTAGTTGGTTGCTTGAACTCTCTTTAATTATCATGCTCACCTTATTAAGAGAGTTAGCTTCCGTTGCATTGGTTAATATGTTTATGATAAAGATGCTACTTGCATGATGGCACTTAGTAGTTCAGGTTTTCTTATGGTTAATCTCAAATAGCTGGGGGGTTCCCAATGTGTTATTGGAGAACCAACTTGATTTGTTTGCCTATGATGTGGTATGGTTTAGTAATTTCTTCCTTCGAGAATTTATTTTGATTGACTTGGCATATGCTCACGCATATTTAAGACTGTAAAGAAAGTCTGTCAAGCCTTGATGATCTTTTATTTCTGAGTAGCGATATAACTACCATGCTTGATTCAATATTGATTTGTCGCTCTGCATGATTATGACCGTCATTGCTCTCTTAGTTGGTCGCTCCCAGTATTTTGCTAACCTCCACCTGTACTAAGCGAACTAACTTTGCAATACATAGCTCATGGGAAAGTAGCTTAAAAACTATTGTGGTAAAGAATATGTTGCCTATGTATCTTATTTCTTATAAGTTGCTTGCTGAGCGATAACCATGTTTCCGGGGACGCCATCAACTGTCACACTTTTGTTGAATATCATGTGAGTTGCTATGCATGTTCGTCTTGTCTGAAGTAAGGGTGATTTGCCGTGGGTTGTATGAATATGCATATTGTTAGAGAAGAACATTGGGCCGCCAACCAAAGCCATGTATCATGGTGGAAGTTTTAGCTTGGACATTAATCCTCAATCTCTTATGAGAATATGCTTATGCATTAAAGAGGAGTCCATCATCTATTTTCTATGTTGTCCCGGTATGGATGTCCTCAAGTTGAGATCTATCAAAAACAAGAAATCAAATGCGATTTATCTCCTTGGACCTTTGTACAGGTGGCATAGAGGTACCCCTTTGTGACACTTGGTTGAAACATATGTAATGCAATGATAACCCATGGAAATCCGAGCTAATTAGGACAAGGTGCGAGCACTATTGGTATTTGATGCATGAGGCTTGCAACTTATAGGATGTCTTATGCATGACACATATGAAGTACTACTACCGTTGACAAAATTGCTTCTATGTTTTCAAAATAAAAAAAAGCTCTAGCACTTAACCATTCTTTTACTTTTTGAGTCTCCACCTTCTTTTCAAAGCACCAACTACTGAGAGCATGATTGTCATTCTGAGTGTAATGTGCATTGTCCCAAAGTAGCATTGTCTTTTGCATGATTGTGATATCGTTTATTTTGAAATCATTGTATCTAGTCATCACTTAAACCTTGAAGGTGCCCCTGCATTTATGTTTTGCATCACTAAAGGGGGCAAGCTAGATATCACTTTATCATATTTGCACATCATGTTCATTGCAAATCTTTTTGATGTTTCAGTTTCATGTTGTAAAACTTTCAGTCATTTGTGATTTTCTCATGAGGCAACTTAATTACTACAGATTCATTGTCTCAGTAAGCTTTTGTCATATGACTATAAAAAGTCCTATATGGTTAATAGCATGTCACCACAGAAATTATTCTTGTTATCATTTACCTACTCGAGGACGAGCAGGAATTAAGCTTGGGGATGTTGATACGTCCAAAACGTATCTATAATTTCTGCTTGCTCCATGCCACTTTTGGGTGATATTGCTATGATATTCATACACTTCCATACACTTTTCATCATATTTGGACTAACTTACTAATCCAGTGCACCCCAGTGCCAGGTTCTGTTTTCGGCTGTTTTTGTATTTTAGGTTTTCACGTTACGAGAACTGCCAGGAAAAATCCAGAAAAATTATATAAAAAATCAGCGTTCCGGAAACTACCGTGCGTCCGAAGGACAGCCGGGGGGGGGGGGCACCAGGGCTCCAGGCGCCCTGGCGGCGCGCCCCCCTGGCATATATTTAAAGCGTCCTCTGAAACCATCAGAACAGGAACTCTTTTCGCGATCCCATCTCTGTTCCGCCGCCGCCGCCGCTTCCAAGATCGGGAGCACCAGGAGAACTCTTCCCGGCACCCTGCCGGAGGGGAGGATCACCACCGGGGGCTTCTCCACCACCATGGACGCTTCCCGGATGAGTCGTGAGTAGTCTCCCTTGGACCATGAGTCCATGACCAGTAGCTATGTGATGTTCTCCTCCCGTTCTTGTGCTTCACTAATTAGTCCTCGTGAGCTGCCCTACATGATCGAGGCACATATGTAATCCTTATGTTGTTGCTATGTTGAGTTTGCTGGGATCCGATGGATTATGAGATTATGTTCAGATTGATCTTGAGTAATATATTTGATCTACCTCTTTTATATTTATGTTCATAAGTAATTCTTGCATGTTCTCCGTTGTTATTTATTGCTTTGGCCAAGTAATGGGTAGTGACTCCAAGAGGGAACGTTATGCTCGATTGTGGGTTCATGCCCCTCGATGACTAGCTTGAGTGACAGAAACATGAGTCTAGGGGATGTGTTGTTGCCACAAGGGGGAAAACAACGGTGCTTGTGCCCGCGGGTGCAAGGATTGTTTACTTTACGCAAAGTTCTTTTAATGCAGTTGTCTGTTGCATTGAGTTTACACTATGGGTGGGACTCGCAACTTAATACCAGCGAGATGTTCTGGATAGATATCTCAAGGTGGATGATTAGTAGTAGATATTGATGGATTTAGGTCTACTTACTTTGGCGTACCGCCCATGCTTTGAACCTCAACCTTTCTTGCAATGTAGTCAGCATTGGTTTGCGTTCGTGGTCCTGTCAATTGCCCAGCTGTAATTTGTTTACCTCACATAGCTGTTTTATCGTCTTTTGGGAGAGAGACATCACTAGTGAACATCATGAGACTCCGGTCCATATTACCATCATTGATCACATCTGCTATTTACTTTTCGTTATTACTTACTATTGCAAACACTATCTATCACTACTATCATTGCTTTTAATTCTTTGTGAACTACAAGGCCGGAGGGATTGACAACCTCTCTGTACTCGTTGGGAGCAAAGTTATTTGTATCTGTGTGTAGGTCCACGTTGACTGCTAATATCTGGCGCCGTAGCAGTTGACACCTACTTGTTGAACCTAGGAGTCTCTGGGGATTCGATCCTTGTTATCTTTGCTAAGGGAAAAACTTCCACAACACTGCATCTTACACCTTCCACTTGGGGTAAGCAACGAGGGGTTAGAGGCCCATCAGTTGCCCGAGCCGGGTACGACAGCTGCACTCCGAGGTGCCGGGCGGCGCTCGCCACGCATTGCCCTTGGCACCTGCAAGTCTTCGATGGTCTGGTTGATGAACCCCTGAGCGCTTGGTGCTTCTCACCTTGTGTCCTTCGGAGGGAAGCGTGCGGTAAAGCACGCCTCCACATGGTGCCTGAGCGCCTCCCTCAAGACGTTGGCTAGGTCAGAGGCCCTCCAGCGGAGAGCCCCCGAGCCCAACCTGAGGGGGGCGCCGGGTGCACCTTCCTATGCGAGGGAGGGAGGCGCCCCGTCTATGGGCTCAGATCCTGAGGCACGGCCGCCGGGTGCTGCATCTTTGCGAGGCTCCAGGGCGAGCATCTGCTTCTTCTTATTCAGGATGGCTTCAGAGGGGTAGATAGTGTCTTCGTAGTTGGGGTCTTCGACTGCCGCAGCCTGGTAAGCGCACTCGAGGGAGCACACTGCATCCTTTTCTTCGGAAGCGACAATGATGACGTCTCAGCTCCCTGGCATCTTGAGAACGTTGTAGCCATGGTGGGTCACGGCCATGAACTTGGCCAGGGCTGATACCCAAGGATGGCGTTGTATGGGAGGCGAATGTGAGCGATGTCGAAGTCGATGAGCTCGGTGTGGTAGTTGTCGGGGGTGCCGAAGGTAACGGGGAGCCGGATTTGTCCGATTGGGGTGGTGGAGCCGTCAGTCACTCCTGAGAAAGGCCTGGTGGGTTGCAGCTGGTCATAAGGTACTTGGAGATGGTCAAACGTGTCGACGGAGAGGACGTTGTGCCCTGCACCACCATCGATGAGGGTCTTGGTGACTTGGACGTTGCTGATGACGGGTGAACAAAGCATTGGGAGAGTGCTAGCGGTTGCTGCGCACTTAAGCTGATCAACAGAGCAGAAGGTGATGGCGCACTTGGACCACTTGAGCGGTTGTGTGGATTCTATCTTGGGAAGAGCTGCGTTTACTTCTCTGGCGAACTGCTTGAAGAGGCGCTGAGAGGCTAGGGCCTACGCACCGCACAAGATGCAAGCGATGGCGCGAGGCTCCTGGAAGCCCCCAACCCCCTCGTCTTGGTCGTCGTTCCTCCTTGGTGGTGGCAGTGGAGGGAGGCCGGCATTGCCTTAAGGACGGTTCTCACAAGGCTGGTCCCTCCAGGAACCCTCGCGAGGCTGGTCCCCCAGGCACCCTCGCGAGGCTGGTCCCTCCAGCGGTCCTCACGAGGCTGATCACGCCACTCCTGACGGGGGCTGTGGTCGTCCCAGCGCGCCCCGGTCTGGCTTCCTCCATGGTCGTAGCTCCGGTCGTTGCAATCGAGGCGTCGACCGATGCGCCCATCGTGGATGGCCCTGAGCTCTTGACAGTCATTGGTGTTGTGGCTGTGCATGTTATGGAATGTGCAGAACTGATGGCTGCTCTTGGATGACTCCGGGTGGTCGTGGCCACGCTTCATATCTAGTTCGGCCGCGAGCACGGCCACCCCTTTGCGCTTCACGTCCTTGGCCTTCTTGTCTTCAGGGTCAGCTGTGGGGAGCTTGACGAGGGAGAGGCGCCCCTCCTCAGCTCTGGCACACTTGGTCGCGAGGTTGAACAGCTCCAGGGTCGTGCACATATCTTCATGGATGGCTAGCTCCTCCTTCATCTTGACATCACGGACGCCATCAGAGAACGCCGAGATGATGGTCTCGTCCATGACCTTGGGGATCTTGACGCGAACACTGTTGAAGCGCTGGATGAACTTTTGCACAGTTTCTTCTGGTTGTTGCTTGATGCGCCGCAGGTCACCTGCGGCCATGGGGCGGTCACGGGTGCCCTAGAAATTGGCGATGAACCGTTCGCGCATCTCACCCCAGGAGGAGATCGATCCAGCGGGCAGGTTCAGGAGCCACGAATGCGCGCCATCCTTGAGAGCCATGGGGAACCAGTTCGCCATGATCTTCTCGTGGCCATTGGATGCTTCGATGCTCAGCTCGTAGAGCTGCAGAAACTCAGCAGGGTCGGGGGTGCCATCGTAGCGTGGAGGCAGGTCAGGCTTAAACTTCCCAAGCCAGTTTTCGTTGCGTAGCTCGGGGCGAGGGCCTTGCAGCCTACTAATGAAACCAGAGCTTGTCGCGGAGGCGGAGCTTGGTCTTGGTCCCCATGCGCCACCATGGCAGGGGGCGCATGGTCTCGACGCAGCGATGGAGGGAGCGCTGGCGCTCCACCTCGAGGCCGCTGGATCACTTGGCAGCTTCCTTCTTCATGCATAGGCGCCCCGCGCAGTGGATTGCGCCACGGGGCCGCGTACCTTGGATCGTGGATGACACCTTGATGGGGAGGTGGTGGAGGCGCTTCATGGTCCACGTCGCCCGCATGAGGAGGCAGACAAGGTAGCGAGAGAGACGGGGCAGGAGATCCCCCAGCGGCGCTGACGAGCTCGGCGACGCGGTCGAGCCAGTCCTCATAGAGGTCGTCGACGGGGTGGTAGCGCAGGAGCTCGCGCGCCATGAGCAGCGCAGCCTGCACGTTCGCAAGCCCACGACGACCATGGGACGTCGAGCTAGCGGGGGTCAGCAACGGGGTTGCGGTGCGTCCATCCCGCCGCACTGAGGGATGTAGGGATGAGGCTTGCTGCGCGTGTCGTGCCAGGACGGTTGCGACGTTGGCGGCAGGCGATGGAGAACGGCGAGGAGGTCTGCCGGCTGGAGCTGTCTTAGCGACGCGGGCGTCGAGGGAGGCCCGTCACTCAGCACGAGCACGGCGAGCGTCAGCCATGGAAGCGATGCAGTGGTGATGCGCCGATTGACAAAAGAGAGGCTTCGTCACACCCCTACCTAGCACGCCAAATGGCGGATTTCGGGTTCCACAAACCCTTGAGAGGTTCGAACTCTAGGCTGCGCACGAAGAACACCCCCTCCCCAACATGCTCACCCTACGATTCCGTGGCCTAGATCGTCGTGCTCAAGGAACAGAGGACACCGAGAATTATACTGGTTCGGGCCACCTTGTGGTGTAATCCCCTACTCTAGTGTGTGTTGTGGATTGCCTTTGTATGGCTGAGGATGAACTAGTACAAGGGATGAACAGCCTCCAGAGGAGAGGTGTTCTTGGGCTCGGATGAGCTTGTGGTGTGAGTAGGGTGGAATGGATCTGATCCTAACCAGCCCAAGATGAGATGGCTTCTATGGTGGTGGCCAGGTCCTATTTATAGTGGCCTTGGTCCTCCTCCCAAATATCGGTGGGAAGGGATCCCACAATGACCAAATTTGAAGGGGAACAACTAGTACAAGTTATCGTGACAGAAGTAGTCTTCGCCTGCCAAAGGCTCTGGTGGTGACGCCACGCCAAGCTCCACGATGACCTCCGCTCTGCAGCCTTGACGGTCCTTGGTCTTGTTGCATCGATATGGAAGCCTTTGGCTGATCCTTCAGGACTCCGCGCCTGTGCTTGCCCCCTTAGCACCAAAGAGGAAACTGGCACACTGCACCCGCTGGCGCCCGTCTGGCCTTGGTCATCATGGCTCAAGTCACGTGAACTTCCTAAGGTGCTCCTTGCATAGATATCTCCGCTCCTCGGGAGCCAGCCTAGAGAGGCTGCCCCCAGGGAGGTCTTGCTGTCGCCCACCTCGCGAGGCTTGGCCCCTCGCGAGGGTCTTGAGTAGCAGTTGATGAAGTTGGGCCGCACCAGGCCGCTGATGGAGCCACGTCACGGGCTGCAGGCAGGCAAGTCTGGGTACCCCCGTTCCTAGGACGCCGACAATATTGCTATATTAATTGCTCTGTTCCTCCTCGTCGCTGCAAATCGAATGAGCGTCCTCGAGGGCGGCGACTCCTCGTCGACGTGTGGGCAGATCGGCGGCGCCATAGCAGAGCTTTGAGAGAGAGGGGGCGAGCGAGGGGAGGATGTAGATGAGAGTGTAGGCGAACGACGTGAGCAAGGTAGTATTTATTGGCGGCCGAAATCTAGATTGACGGGAACAGTATACACGCATGTCACCAGAATTTACGATGACAGTAGTTTGAATTACACACAATTGCCGCATTCGAATCCGTGTGTGAACATAATAGCCGACGGTTTCCAATACAGAACCGTGTCTGATTAATAACCCCCGCCATTCACCTTGCAAACCTCGAGGAGCGAAATAGAGTGCCAATCGTGTGGGGGCCGGTTGTGTTGCCAGATCTTTACATGGTCTGAAGATTTTTTAACTAGCACACAAGTACACAAAATATGATTTTTCAAACCATTATGGTTAGCCGTTGCATGTAGATGTAGTTCAAATTTGAATTACAGCCATTAAATGGCTAGAAAATCACTTAAATGTCTTTAAAGGTCAAATGAAGTCAGAAAGGGTTGAAAATTGATGATGTGGCTTTTAATGGTGCATTTTGAACACACAAAAAGTCTGGAATTCAAATAAGTTCAAATAAATGAAATCCCTTGGTAACAGATGAGTTTTCATCCGAAATCTCGATACTTCGAAAGAGATTGTCCACCATTTTGTACACGAAGTGCGTCTAGTTTTTGCCGTAACCATCTCAACGTTTTAACATATGCTATGTGGGTGAAATGATGATACCATGCCAACTTTCAACCTTTTCAAAGTTCATTTGTAGTGCTTTTGAATTTCAGGGTCATTTAGCTTAAAAAAATCAGTAAATGCATGAAAAATACCAAATGAAGTCGGAAAGGGTTGAAAATTGATGATGTGACTCTGAATGGTGCATTTTGAACACACAAAAAGTCTGGAGTTCAAATAAGTTAAAAAATGAAATATCTTTGTAACAGATGAGTTTTCGTATGAAACCCTGATACTTCGAAAGAGATTGTCCATTTTGTACACGAAGTGCATCCAGTTTTTGCCGTAACCCTATCAACTTTCTGGCATATGCTATGTAGGTAAAATGATGATACCATGCCAACTTTCAACCATTTCAGAGTTCATTTGTAATGCTTCAATTTGAGGGTCATTTAGCTTAAAAAATAAATGCATGAAAATACCAAATGAAGTCAGAAAGGGTTGAAAATTGACGATGTAGCTTTGAATGGTGCATTTTGAACACACAAAAAGTCTGGAGTTCAAATAAGTTCAAATAAATGAAATCCCTTTGTAACAGATGAGTTTTTGTCCGAAACCCTGATACTTCGAAAGAGATTGTCCATTTTGTACACAAAGTGTGTCCAGTTTTCGCCGTAACCCTCTCAACTTTTTAGCATGTGCTATGTGGGTGAAATGATGATACCATGCCAACTTTCAACCTTTTAAGAGTTCATTTGTAGTGCTTTTCAATTTCAGGGTCATTTAGCTTTTTAAAAAATCAGCAAATGCATGAAAAATATCAAATGAATTCAGAAAGGGTTGAAAATTGACGATGTGACTCTGAATGGTGTATTTTGAACACATAAAATTCTATAGTTTAAATAAGTTCAAAGGATGAAATCCCTTTGTAACAGATGAGTTTTCATCCGAAACCCCGACACTTCGAAAGAGATTGTCCATTTTGTACAAGAAGTGCATCCAACTTTTGCCGTAACCCTCTCAACTTTTTAGCACAAGCTATGTGGGTGAAATGATGATACCATGCCAACTTTCAACCTTTTTGGAGTTCATTTGTAATGCTTTTCAATTTCAGGGTCATTTAGCTCATTTTTTTTAGTAAATTCATGAAAAATACCAAATGAAGTCAGAAAGGGTTGAAAATTGACGATGTGGCTCTGAATGGTGCATTTTGAACACAAAAATGTATAGAGTTAAAATAATTTCAAAAAATGAGATCCCTTTGTAACAGATGAGTTTTCGTCCGAAATAGTAATACTTCGAAAGAGATTGTCCATTTTGTACACGAAGTGCATCCAATTTTTGCCCTAACCCTCTCAAAATTTTAGCACATTCTATGTGGGTGAAATGATGATACCATGCCAACTTTCAACCTTTTCAGAATTCATTTGTCATGCTTTTCAATTTGAGGGTCATTTAGCTGGAAAACAAAATCAGTAAATGCATGAAAAATACCAAATGAAGTAAAAAAAGGGTTGAAAATTGATGATGTGGCTTTGAATGGTGCAGTTTGAACACACAAAAAGTCTGTAGTTCAAATAAGTTCAAAAAATGAAATCCCTTTGTAACAATTGAGTTTTCGTCCAAAACCCTGATACTTCAAAAGAGATTGTCCATTTTATACACGAAGTGCATCCAATTTTTGCCATAACCCTCTCAACTTTTTAGCACATGCTATGTGGGTGAAATGATGATACCATGCCAACTTTCAACCTTTTCAGAGTTCATTTGTAGTGCTTTTCAATTTCAGGGTCATTTAGCTTTAAAAAATCAGTAAGTGCATGAACAATACCAAATAAAGTCAGAAAGGGTTGAAAATTGATTATGTGGCTTTGAATGGTGCATTTTGAACACACAAAAAGTCTGGAGTTCAAATAAGTTCAAGTAAATGATATCCCTTTGCAAAAGATGAGTTTTTCTCCGAAACCCTGATACTTCGAAAGAGATTGTCCATTTTATACACGAAGTGCATCCAATTTTTGCCGTAACCCTCTCAACTTTTTAGCACATTCTATGTGGATGAAATGATGATACCATGCCAACTTTCAACCTTTTCAGAGTTCATTTGTAGTGCTTTTCAATTTTAGGGTCATTTAGCTTTAAAAAAATCAGTAAATGCATGAAAAATACCAAATGAAGTCAGAAAGGGTTGAAAATTGATGATGTGGCTTTGAATGGTGCATTTTGAACATACAAAAAGTCTTGATTTCAAATAAATGAAATTCCTTTGTAACAGATGAGTTTTCGTCGAAAACCCTAATCGCAAACGATGGTGTAAAAGATCCATCATAAAAGGTGCAAAATGTTTGCGATAACGGATGCATAAAAAAGGTCAGATTTTAATAAAAAATATCTACAACGTCACACACAGTTGTTTTCTAGGAACCATTTGTGATAAAAATATTTGGGTCTATTTAAGTCTCCCTCCTTAAGCTTTATCGGCTCGTCTGCTCCAGTGCCGGCAACCGCCGAATCCACGAACCCCGATCCCCATTACCGCACCCCCTTCTTGCAAAGATGACGTCGTGTAAACGCTTTGTGAAGGTCCATACGATGGTCACGTCCCCCCGAGCACCGCCGCCTGTTCCGAGAGCGCGACCGCCTACGCCGAGAGTGATGCCGCATCCGCATTGAGCGTGGCCGCTTCCGCCGAGAGGGCATCTGTGGCAGCCGACAGGGTAGCTACAGCAGCCGAGATGGCTGGAGCAGCTGCTGCGACGGTGGCTACAAACGCCGAGATCGCTCGAGCTGCCGTCTGTGCCGCCAAAGTCGCCCTGGCCTGGGTCGAGGCCACCCACGCCAAGATCGAGGATGCACATGCCAAGATATTCCAGGCCACCTCGAACTCCAGCATGCAACCCATGTCTGAAAAGGCGGCGGTGGACATGGAGCACGTGCTTCCTCATGAGGTTGTCGAGCGGGATCTAGAGATGCAGGAGGCGGCGGAGATCGAGGAGCGCCAGGAGGAGGAGTTGCGCGTGGTCGAGGTCGAGGTAGAGAAGAGTCTGTCCATTGAGGAATCGGTGGTGGAGTACTAACGCGAGCTCTGGCGCAGCCACTACTACGAGTACTACAACCTTGAGGGCGGCGCCGAGGACGAGGACGCGGTCGACTTTAGCAGGGGGACGCGGGGTCGACCAATGGCGGCATGTCGCCAGGACAAGTCATCTACGTCTTGTCTCACACCGGCGATGCATAGGCCAGCGCAACGGCGGATTTATTAAAATTATGCGTACTTAGGCTTTGTTTTTAATGTTGGTCTTTTGTTAGAGCAATGTTTAGGTCAACTCGCTCTGTTTAATTACTAAAATTGCTCGATTCGGTAAGTGTGGTATGTCTGCTGTATGCTCTTTTGTGTGCCCAAGTTAGCAAGCGATGTTAAATTATGCGATGATGTACCCGAGGAAATTTCCACCAAAATTTGAATTATCAAACTCATCCCATGCGCGTAAACCAAAAGAATCGTTTGTGATCCACATAATCGTTCAAAGTGAATGGTCCGGCGGCACCGCGCGCAAAGTTTCCCTCCACATTTCCAAAATTTTGGCCTACCGCCAAAATATCTATCCCCGCCCCCCTCCCCCCTTCCCCACCCCTTTTCACCCCGACCACAAGTCAAACTTCCCCTGTTTCCTCCTTCCTTCCTTCCTTCGTAAGCTATAGCCGCTTCCTCGCTCTCGCCATCTCGCATCCTACCATCGGGGTCGCCATGGTCTTCTTCCAAGACCTCTCTAGCGGTTCCTCCTCCGGCGACGACTCCTTCACGACCCGCGTATGCCTCTCTTCTCTCTCTCGGGCTATGACTTGGAATGAAGGTTTTTTATCCGGCGGTCGATTTGAGTCATTTCTTCCTCTTGTAGCTCCCGAGGACCATTAGTGGCAACGAATGGAGCGGGTTGGCTGAAGATCTATCTGCTCATTGTCACCATCAATATCCATGCATGAAGGTTAGAATCTGTGGACAGTGGGAGGAAGTTTCTGGCATGTGCAGAGAAGGTTAGACCCTCTTTCATTGTTACAAATCATATGTTAGATGTGCTTCAGACACTGTCACGGCCCCAACCCATTCATACCACACCTTCAACCAAAAGCATCCTAAGATATTGTCACAGTTTGTACCTAGTATCTTAAATTGTTGCCATCTCATCAGCGGTGCCATTAGAAAATTATTTGGCACCGCTTCAGCAGTTTGTGTAGCCAACTTTGGTCCACACATCCGAGTAGCCAAGCAGTAAAATTCTAAATCTTTATGGCACGAAGGAACTGGGCGTTGGAGCAACTCGTGCGCCGGAGTCTGGGTCCCTGATTTTTTTTCCGCTGCATCGGCTCGCCAGTGCAGGGCACTGGTGCGAGATGTAGCAACAGTTGTATTTACACCAGTTTTGGCATACATAATGGACGGCCTTAGTGCTATTGGTTCCATGTTACTAAATTTGTGCATGTACACACCTGTTAGTATCAATTTGCTGTCATCCAAACACTGTCGCTATGTTGTTGCAGTTATATTTACCTTCCTCATAAAATGTTCAATTTGTTATTTATTGTACAGGAGTAAGAACTTGTAGCGTTGTTGTAGTTAATTATAGCTTCTGATGTTACAGAATTTGGTTGTATTCTCAGTAGCAATTAATTCATTTGCACATTGATCTTTTTGAGAAGATATGTCATAATTAACATGTTTCTTCAGTTTTTCAAAATAAGCATTGGTGATTTTCTATGTTGCTATAAACCCATTTCCCCTAGAATTGTTAATGATCTAGTTTTAAATATTATAGGATGAACGAAAGTGTTCTTACTTGGAGTGGGTTGATCAAGAGTGGCCATAATCTTTGAAGATGTGCCTAGCGAAGCTCTGGAGCATGTATGAGGAAGAGAACATGCGTAGGCTTAGAGAAACTCTTGTCAACGCTAAAGAATATTTGGAGATGCAGGATAAAAAGTGGAAGGTGGAGAATGAGCTCAGATTTTATAAATCAGAGTTTGCTAAGATGGTGTTGGCGAAGGAGGATGCACTTTCCCAGTTGCCTCGTGCAAAACAGATTCTTACTGAACTGAAAGCAGAGGTGGATAAGACGAGCCTAGATGATCTCGATTAGGAAAATGAATACATTATTCTAATATTGTTCTTATGAAGTTGAACTAGCTATATGTTGTACTGTGCCGTTTTCATGTAGCTATCGTACTATTATGTTATATTATATTTATGTGCCTGATATGAAATTGGCAAATAGTTGTTCGATATGAAATGTGAATTTGTGTAATACTGGAATTATTAATTGTAAACTAATAAACCTGCTAAATGTGTCATGGATCTTTGCAAACGGTTCTTGCAGTACAAGCGCTTGTGATGGATAGCCCAATGCCACATAGTTTTCTTCATCAAATCGTGTGTGATGTAGTTGATAAAAGCAAATAGTTAACCAAGACAGAGTGTGTGTGATAGTTACACCTTTCACACACGAGCCTACACATAAAATTGTGTGGGATGTACATACGAACGGAAACGTGTTCCCTGGATTGACTGTGTGGGTTGTACATAAGAATGGAAACATATTCCTTGGATTGACTGTGTGCGATATACATACGAACGGAAGTGTTTTCCCTGGATAGACTGTGTGGGATGTACATAAGAACGGAAACGTATTCCTTGGATTGACTGTGTGTGATATCATACCTACGGATTTTTTTCTGGGATTCACCATGTGGGATGTACATACCTATGGAAATTATTGGGTTTTGATGCCTCACCCGATCGCACACGAGCTCATTTGGTGTCCCAGGAGGGCCTATCCTCGACGATTTCTGGGTCGTGTTGGAAGGACCCTGTCACACCCTGCATTTTGTAACATGTTATTTGCATCAATGAAGCATGAAAATTTGGACCAGCAAATTTTTTTTGGCATCATTTGGCTTTTATTTGGAATTGAGTTTTCCTTCATGTGTTCTTCATGTGCTCACTAGAGTCAACTATTACCTCTTGTAGAATTCATCTCCTTACCCAAAACTTCTGCCTAATGATCATGCCAAGTGTTATATAGTAGTATAGTATTTTCTTATAAAATTAATTTGGCCAAAATGTATTTTATAAATTTAGTATTCCAAAAACCCCTGAATTGAGGTTTGCACTTCAAGTGCTTGATTTAAGGTGAGTAAATTATTTCAAAAAGTGTATTTGAGACCTAGTAGCCATAGGACTCCCAGAAACCACAAAAGTATAATTTTAAAAGTTATTTTCCTATTTTATTTAAAAGCTTTTTCTTAAGGCCGGAAATGGTCTTTAATAGGGGAAAATTATTTAAGTATTTCAAAAATATTTGCCAAAATTCAGGGAGACTCATAGGACATATATTGTCCATATATAAGAGTTTCAACACTTGGTCATGTTCAAAATAATGGGCTAATCCCTCTAAAACCCTTTCTGGATATTTCAAGCTTTTGAAATATTCACAAAGGAAATATTCACCAAAAATTCTAGGGAAATTCTATCATGTCATATATGACATATTTGATGATCTTGCCAAGCCCCATGCCTTGGGAAGCAAGAAAACATCATCAAAACCCTTCTTAACCATTCTGTCTATATCTGAAGTTTGAGCAACTTTACATTGCCAAACTTGTCCAAATGCTCTCAAACTTGGTGCACATGCTAGAATGGCCTAATAAGGCATCTAGACCAAATGGCACAAGAATTGGAGTAGGGCAACTTGATCAGAATACCCCAAAACCATTTCTGTTCAAATGCAAATTTTAACAACTTTACATTACCAACTTTTTACATGGAGCTTCAAACTTTGTGGGCATGATCAATACCCCAAATGATGAAACTACACCAAGTGGTGCATCAAGGGGAGATGATTAGCTTGACTTAAACAAGATGAAGCCATTTCTGTTGATTTCTAGGGTTCACCAAAGTTACATTGGCTAGTTTCTTCAAATGAGCCCAAATTTGGTGAAACGCCCTATTTTCATATGACATTCAATCATGTTAAGTGTCATGGCAAGTGGAGATCATTTGCTTGACCAAAACATGATCAAACACCTTCTGCCTTTTCACCAAAACTACCATCTTGACCCCTTTTACTATTTACTTTTGCCTCAACTTTCTACCACAGCTTCATCTAGTTAAAATTTACCTCCAGTAACTCCCCCATGTCCACAGCTCCATGATTGAGGGGTCAAAACCCCAATTCACCTTGCTGGACAGCCCAAATTCACCCATTTACCAGCTTCAATCCTCTCTCACTGCATCTCCAGAGCATCCAAGGCCACACCGGAGTTTCTTACGTCGCCCTGGACCCCCCAGACACGGCGGACATGCCCAGGGGGCCAATGGCATGCCATGGCATGCGATAAGCTCGCTCCAGAGCGCGCTACAGTGCGCCCCCGCACTGTAGCTTCGCCCAATCGCATGCCCTGACCACCTCGTGCTTCCCCCTTGCGCCTACCAACGCGCCTCGACGTCTACGACCCTCCCCGGCGCTGTCCCCCTCCTTCCTCTCCCTCCAGTGGCCGCCTTCGCATGCGCGCCGGCCGCCCGCAAGCACCACTCGTCGGACTCACACGCGCAAGCCCTCTGGAGCATCCCCCGCTCCCCCTCTTCCTTCCCTCCGCCCTGGAGTTCGTCCAGCAACGCCACAGACTCATCCCCATCGCCTGCCGTGCACTGTGGCGTCGAGCAGAAGCTCGCCGGCGCACAGGTCCACGGGACCTCGCCGCTCCCCTATATATAGCACGCCCCGAGCCCCTCCAACAGCACTCAGCTCCTCCCCACATCCCCAGTAGCGCTCCAGAACCACTCATTCGCCCCCAGAGGGCCTCAGTGCTCGGAATCGACCGGAGCTCCGCCGCGTCGGGCAGCCGGAGATCTCGCGGTACAGGCCCTCTCTTTTCCCCTTCTGCAGCTGCCGGAATCAACCGGAGCAGCGACCTCCCGACGACCCTCCGCCGCGTGTCCTCGCCGCCGGCGAACCAGGCCCCTCCGACGAGCCGCGCCACCACCACTACATCCGCGACTCGCTGCTGAGCCCATTCCTGCCCTCCGTTTGCCCCGCCGTGCCCGGAATCGCCGCCGGTGAGCTCGCTGTCGTGTTGGCCGCAAGGTTGAAGATACCAGGCGGGCCCCGCCTGTCATCCTCACCGCCATCTCTCTCCCCTCGCAGCTACTGGCCGCCGGGCCCCGCCCGTCAGGTTTGAAAACCTGGCGCGCGCGCGCTGGCTCCCGTGCGGCTGGGTTGTTCGCCCTGGGCCGTGCACTGTGGTCGTTCTGGCCCTGTGGCACAGGGCCATTTCCTCTTTTTCTTTTTTGTAAAATTTCAAATAATTTTACAGAAATAAATATTTGTCCAAATGTATTAATTCCAACTCCTAAAATCTTGTAATATTCCAACCTATTTAATGGTGTCACTTTCACACATATCCATGAAACTTTTCTGTTCTGTTCAAATTTAAATTCAAATTTGAGCATTAAAACTCCTGTTCAAAAATCCTTAGATTCCATTCTGTAACTCCAAAACTCCAACTAAGAATTTTTGCCATCTTAGTTTTCCCTCTAGTATTTAACAAAAATAAGTTGACATTTTTCTGAGCACTTTGATTTTTCTGTTTTTATTGTGGTCTTATTTTCCCGTTGTTATTTTGCGACGATTAGATACCGTATTTGACGAGGTTGCTGAGGAAGAAGGTGGAGAAGGATTTGAAGACTTTGAAGACCAAGCCAATCCAGGCAAGCAGCCCTTTGACCATGATACACTTGTCCTTCGGAACCCGTTTGTTTCCGAATGCATGATAATAAGAGTTATGGTGGTGACCTAGTTATGAACCACCACATGATGCATGTTTCACTCATGATCTTGCTATGTGCTAGATGTCATGCAAATGGCTAGTAGTGATGCTTAGTGATGCATGTGTGCCATGCAACCTTCGTGGTTGAAATCTTTTCATAAACCCCATCGGGTGCCCCTAATGCCCGAGGGTGATGTTGAGTTAGGTCATCACTTGAGGAAGAAGTGATGTACCGGTAAAAATCTTTTGCATGGGTGAAATGATGGATTAGATTTATGTGTAACTACCGTCCCAACCAAATATGTGCAACCACTCTATCCCTTATGGGACGGGGCGTTATTGATTACTTAGGTCGATACTAGCATGGTGCCCGCATTACTAGTGACGGGAAGACTTGAGGTCTTTCCCGGGACGGGGTCGTGCTTGGATAGACGACCATGACTATTTTCACAAGGCACCGGACACACCGTTGGTCCCTTCATGTACGCGTGACATTGAAATAGGGCAAGTCCCATGATCTATTGTTTGTACTCGAGGGCCGTGTACCAACGAGTGGACTCTATGTTAGTGTCGTCTAAGGAAAGATAATGACCGGGTGCTTCCCCCGAGTACTTGAGGTACTACGGGATCGTGGATGACACGAAAGCTTCCCGGATCTTGTGGATAAAGTGCGCAACCTCTGCAGAGTGTAAAACTATTCGAATAGCCGTGTCCACGGTCATGAACAGTTGGGTGGTGCTACTTAAACTATGTCCAGAATTTTACTACATCGGTGAAAACTTGTGTGAGTAATGAGTCAAGGTGGTGATTTGACTCGTTGAGCTGAATTATATTCATGTTGATATCGGTAACCTGCCTTCGAGGTTACGTGAGTTTATTGATGCATACACTTGATGGTAGAATATTATTTCTAGCTCGTAGCTAGATTGCTCATTGTTATTCAACTGCATTGTTACTTTGAACCAAATCATGGGTTGCTTGCGAGTACATTCAAAGTACTCATTGGCTTGCCACTGGTTATTTAATTGGCCAGGCATGGAGGAACAGGATTATGAAGAAGAGTTCTATGGAGACGAACATGCGAACTAGGACGCTATCCCAGTCAGAATGCCTGTAGGGTTAAGGCAGATGGCATGGGTTCTACTTATCATCGAAGACTTCCGCTATTTGAGTTATTTGCTATTCAGCCCGTGAGGCTTTATCTATGTAAGACTTGGCCATAATTTGTGTAAGTCGGTATGTATGGATGTAAGACTCTTGTTATTCAGCTTCTGTGTGTTCAGTGAGCATTGATCTCTGGGATCACTGTACACGTGCATTCGGTGATCTCGACTTCTAAGTCGGGGTACCCACAGAGCTGGTATAAGAGCCATCCTGACTGTAGGAAGCCTTAGTTAGCATGGGCGTTAGTTAGATGAGACCCCCCTTTTTCAAAAACCTTCTGAACCTCTCTTCTTTTCTAAACCTTACCAACCTGAGATTTCATCAGCTTATTAACATCTCCTATTCAACCTTTGTAGATGGCCGCGGTACCTGAAGAGCACCTGACCACTGGGTTTCCCTTGCTTCTCGAGGATAGCCTCCAGGAGTGCCAGTTCCACCGAGCGCCCATCCTCACCTACCTTGAGCATTGGGTTAGCGACACTGAGGTGGAGTACCATGTGGAATTGATCGTGAAGGCAAACGATCCTCCCACAAGTTGGTTCTTTGAGGGACCCCAGATGGCAACACTACCTCTCGCTGTCGAGGCTGCTGCACTCAAGGCACTAACCCGTCTCCGCGAGTTTCTTCCGGAGATGGCAGCCAAGATGACAACTCGCTTCTTGCCTTACCGGAAGGAAGGTGAAAATGAAAGCAGCGCACTAGCCCCTCCACTAAAGGAAGGACTCTCGCTTCGGTTCCAGACCTACTTCAGTCTATGTACCGACAGCTTGGCACACGACTTGGCCTCGGAATCGATGAAGCTCCGAGAAGAACTTCACAAGACCAAGGCACTTCTTCGTCGAGCTCAAGAGAAGACAAGTAGGATCAAGAAAGAAGGAGCACCTTCCGGACAATCCGCTATCGCATACCGAGGCGGAAGGCCCTCCGAAGATGTATCTTCCAAGAATGAAGAACCACCTCGGCGACGCCGTATGACGGCAAGGGAATATCGCAAGCTTTTCCCTGCACCACCAACAAAGCACCATCGTATCCAACTCCTCCACTCCCCCACACCCTCAAGTGACAAGGGGGCCCAGACGGATGAAGACAAGGAGGAAGACCCAGAAGAGCCGGAATACGCGACCAAGCATTCCGCCGCTTAGGCATTATTCGCTACTCGGATATGCCAGTTCGTGACCTTTACGGTAGGATAGGTCGTGTAACCCCTATGCGCAGTCGAGTCCTTGTATGGTTCATATGAAACCATCTAGTGTTTGCTTTTGTTGTGTTTGGATGTATGTCGTATTCTTCCTTCGGGAATGTGTAAACGACTGCATCACCCATCTGGATTTTAATGAATGTGTTTTGGCCTTTCGGCCCTTGCATGATCTGATTAGTGTCACACCCACCCCCTTACTAGGCACCCATCTATCTTGCTTTCCCTCTTCCAAGTCATGCGACCTTTTACCGCTCCAACAAGATGCCTGTTGTAACTCGTACTGGTACCTCTACCTAGCAGCCTGAAGCCGGAGCATCTGCTCAGTCAGAGGCAGGCCACGACCAAACCAACGACCAAGCTCCACCACCACCACCACCTCCTCCGAACATGGACATGGCTCAGCTTCTCCAAGCTTTCCGAGAGGAACGCCAAGCCAACACTGTAGCCCTTCAGTTCATTGCTCAAGCTGTCACCAACAACCGCCAGCCGGTGGGGAATGGCAATGGACGTTCCACGTTGGCAGAGTTCAAGAAGCATGCGCCGCCAACTTTCATCGAGACTGCTGAACCCCTGGATGCAGACGACTGGGTCCGCACCATTGAGGACTTGCTGGAACTAGTCGGATGCACCGAAGACCGCGAGAAGGTGGCTTATGCAGCCCACTGCCTCGGGGGGACTGCTAGAGCTTGGTGGGATGGATTCAAGGTCATGCATGCTGAACAAGACATCACTTGGGTCAACTTCAAGGAAGAATTCCGCAAAGCCCACATTCCTTCCGGGATCATGGCTATCAAAAAGCATGAGTTCCGAGCCCTGAAGCAAGGAAGTGGCACTGTCAAGGAGTACATGCAGAAGTTCAGTGTTCTGTCAAGGTATGCCCCTGAAGATGTCAGCACTGATGCTGCAAAAAGGGAGCGCTTCATGGAAGGCCTCAATCAGACTCTGCAGTATTCGCTTGTCGTGTGCGAAAGCCCAACCTTCCCTGACCTGGTGAACAAAGCACTCGTGCTTGAAGACAAGCGGCGTGCTTTGGAAGACACTCGCAAGCGCAAGATGGTCAGCAAGGGAAGTTCTAGCAACCAGAAGCCTCGTCCGTGGCAGTCAGCCCCGGCCAAGCCAACCTATCAGCAACCAAGAGCTCCTGCACCTCGCACCAACTATCAGCCTCAGCAGTATGCCAACCCGAGGCCAGCTTTCAACCCCAATAACAGTGGTGGCAACAAGATCAACAATCCAAACCAAGTCACTTGCTTTGGATGTGGTCAGTCAGGACACATCTCAAGGGTGTGCCCCAACAAGAAGCCTGATGCCCCGCGCCCTGATGCGCAGAACCCAGGACAAGGCCACGGGATGCCACCGAGGAACCTAGCTCCTCGCAACCCGCCTAACCATGGGAAGGGGCGTGTGAATCACGTCACTGCTGAAGAAGCCCAGGAAGACCCGGACGTCGTGCTGGGTACGTTCCTTGTCAACTCAGCACCTGCAACTGTCTTGTTTGATTCTGGAGCCACGCATTCATTTGTCACTCAAAGATTTGTATTAAAAAGTGGCATGACCCCTACACCCCTGAATAACCCCATGGTGATACAAACCCCCGGAGCCGAGATGAGAGCCAAGATAGGCTGTAAAGGTGTCAGTATTACCATTAACGGTGTAGACTTCCTAGCAGACCTTATCATCCTATGATCGCAAGGCTTGGATGTGATCCTAGGGATGGATTGGCTCAGCAAGCACCAAGGCTTGTTAGACTGTGCCAATCGGACAGTCACTGTGACTAATGACCAAGGAGTCGAAGTCAAGTTTGCTCCCAACTCCTCTTCCGCCCAAGCCATTCAAGTCAACTATCTGTCTGAAGTTGGGCTAGAGCAAGTACCGGTGGTATGTGAGTAACCTGATGTTTTTCCGGATGAGCTACCGGGAATGCCCCCTGGCCGTGACATTGAGTTCATCATCGAGCTCGTGCCCGGGGCAGGACCCATCTATAAGAAGCCTTATAGAATGGGGACGGAAGAATTAGCCGAGTTGAAGAAGCAACTGGAAGAGCAGCTGAGGAAGGGATTTATCCGCCCAAGTGCCTCCCCTTGGGGATCACCTGTTCTGTTTGTGGCAAAGAGGGACGGTACCATCCGCTTATGCATTGACTACCGTTCCCTCAACGAAGTTACAATCAAGAACAAATATCCACTTCCCAAGATTGAAGATCTGTTTGATCAGCTCAGCGGAGCCAAGGTATTCTCCAAGATCGACCTCAGATCTGGGTACTACCAGCTGAAGATCAGACCCCAAGATATTCCGAAGATGGCATTCGTAACCAGATATGGCCTGTATGAGTGCACGGTCATGTCCTTTGGGTTGACCAATGCCCCAGCTTACTTCATGTATCTCATGAATAAAGTCTTCATGGAATATTTGGACAAGTTTGTTGTTGTCTTCATCGATGACATTCTTGTCTTCTCGAAGATGGAGGAAGAACACGAGCAACATTTGAGGATGGTCCTAGACAAGCTTCGGGAGCACCAACTATATGCCAAATTCAGCAAGTGTGAGTTCTGGCTGCATAAAGTTGGATTCTTAGGTCATGTCTTGACCGAAGTAGGATTATCAGTTGATCCCACGAAGATCGAAGATGTGACCCAATGGCAATCTCCAACGACCGTCAAGGAAGTCAGAAGCTTCCTCGGACTTGCGGGCTATTACCGCAAATTCATGGAAGGATTCTCTAGCATTGCACGGCCGATGACTCAACTCCTCAAGAAGGACAAGAAGTTCGAGTGGACGCCAAAATGCGAAGAGAGCTTCCAAGAGCTCAAGAAGAGGTTGACCACCGCCCCAGTTCTGGCAACACCTGATATTCACAAGGAGTTCGTGATATACTTTGATGCCTCTCGAACCAGATTGGGAAGCGTTCTGATGCAAGAAGGCCGAGTCATAGCATACCTCTCCAGGCAGCTACGACCTCATTAGGAGAACTACGCTACTCACGATCTTGAGTTAGCGGCAGTGGTTCATGCCTTGAAGACATGGCGGCATTACCTCCTAGGGAAACAGTGTGAGATATACACAGACCACAAAAGTCTGAAGTACATTTTCACCCAAAAGGAATTGAACATGAGGCAGCGAAGATGGTTGGAACTCAACAAAGATTATGACCTCAGTGTTCAATATCACCCTGGGAAGGCTAACGTGGTGGCCGATGCCTTAAGCAGGAAGGCTTGCTCCTTGAATGCCATTATTTAAGAGAGGCAGCCAGCCTTGTTTAAGGAACTCGAACAATTCAGTTTGGATGTGTTGGGGACACAAGAGACTTTTATTATTTGGTTGCAGGGTTGTTTGAGAGAGACCATCTTCATCCTACACCTCCCACGGATTGATAAACCTTAGGTCATCCACTTGAGGGAAATTTTCTACTGTCCTACAAAACACTGCGCTTGGAGGCCCAACACGAGTCTGCAAGAACAAGTTGTGTAGTAGACATCAAGCTCTTTTCTGGCGCCGTTGCCGGGGAGGTGAGTGCATGAAGGTATATCTTTAGATCTTGCAATCAAATCTTTTAGTTTCTTGTTTTATCACTAGTTTGGTTTTGTAAAAGAAAACTATAAAAAATGGAATTGAGGTTGCATCATAATGTTGATCATCTTTATAATATCTTTCTTGAAAATGATGGATCGGAAAATTGTGCTCAATTTTTAGAAGAAGAAGTCAATAAAATGTTTGGCACAAAATATTTGAATGATGATTATGATTGCAATGTTGTTGGTATGAATTTTTTGAATATCCATCATGCTAATGATAAACAAAGCTACAAGCTTGGGGATGCTATGTTTGATGAAGATGGTATTTTTAGTCCCCCAAGTTTTGATGAAAAACTTTATTATGATGTGTGGGGACCCCGACTTAGAAGTCGAGATCACCGAATGCACGTGTACAGTTGATACGTCCAAAACGTATCTATAATTTCTGCTTGCTCCATGCCACTTTTGGGTGATATTGCTATGATATTCATACACTTCCATACACTTTTGATCATATTTGGACTAACCTACTAATCCAGTGCACCCCGGTGCCAGTTTCTGTTTTCGGCTGATTTTGTATTTCAGGTTTTCACATTACGAGAACTGCCAGGAAAAATCCAGAAAAAATATATAAAAAATCAGCGTTCCAGGAGCTACCGTGCGGCCAAAGTACAGCCGGGGGGACCCACAGGAGCTCCAGGCGCCCTGTGGGCGCCCCCCCCCTGGGCCGCGCCGGAGGGGCGCCTGGGCCCCCCGAGGCACCTCCGATGCCCCCCTTTGGCATATATTTAAAGCGTGTCGCGAAAACCCTGATTCCGGACCCCTTTTCTCCAGACGCGATTCCGATCTCCGCCGCCATCGCCATCAAGCTTCGGGGGACCAGAATTCCTGCGCCGGCACCCTGCCGGGACGGGGAAGTGCCCCCGGATTCATCTCCATCGACGTTGCTTCCTCCCTCCATGATGCGGGAGTAGTTCCTCCTCGGGGCTGAGGTTCTTACCAGTAGCTATGTGGTCAATTCTCTCTCCCATGATGTGATCTTCGTTGTGATCATAGGCTATGTTAATCTAGGGTGTTTCCCCTTCCTCTATGTATTGGATTGATGTACTCACTTGTCTTTATCTAGTATAATCCCCGAGACCAAGGTGACAGCGGTCTATTGGACATGGATTAGAAAAGTATTTTCATGAGTGATTTCCTCTCTTGTGTGTTGATTGAAGATTGAGAGTCTATTGGTGCTTGTCTTTGACTATCCTTTAGATATTTTGTGGTGATTGTGGGACTCTCTTTGGATGGCCGTGGTGACATTGGGAAATCCTTAGATTGAGAACTACGAACTTTGAGGTGTGCTTTTGTAGCCCTACATAATTCTCGTCCTCTCTTGACCACGAAGGAATGACCTCCGAGTGTGTCCCCTTTGCATGTTTTATGGGAAATATCATGTGATTCGATTATGTTAATGTTGTTGGGAGTTGCCACTAGTGAAAGTATGAACCCTAGGCCTTGTTTCCACCATTGCAATACCATTTGTGCTCACGTTTACCACTTGTTTCCTTGCTGCACTTTTTATTACAGATTTATATTACTTTGTTTTGCCATCCATATCACTTGCCATTTAACATCTCTTCGCCGAACTAGTGCACCTATACATCTACCAAGTGTATTAGGTGTGTTGGGGACACAAGAGACTTCTTGTATCTTAGTTGCAGGGTTGCTTGAGAGAGACCATCTTCAACCTCTACTTCCCTGAGTTCAATAAACCTTAGGTCATCCACTTGAGGGAAATTTGTTGCTGTCCTACAAACCTCTGCGCTTGGAGGCCCAACATAGTCTACAAGAGTAGAAGCGTGTGTAGACATCAAGCTATTTCTGGCGCCGTTGCCGGGGAGGTGAGCGCTTGAAGGTATATCTTTAGATCTTGCAATTAAATCTTTTTGTTTCTTGTTTTTATTTCACTAGTTATGTTTATGGAAAACCGTGCTATTGGATCGTTGCTTGCGGGAAGACGCCCCACACCTGTGGTGGTTGCTCCTCCCCCTACTGAAATTGTGCCCTATAAAATACCACCTGGTATTATCGACTATGTCTTGGCTAATCGTTATGCAGGAGACAGACATCCCGGTGAACACTTGCTATATCTGTCACAATTATGTTCATTATTTAAGCTTGCAGGTGTATCAAGGGAGTTTGTCATGAGGAAATTGTTCGCCGTATCACTTATAGATAAGGCTTCAGATTGGTATAAGCTTCTCGATAACTCGCACTTGCTTGATTGGCAAGAGCTTATGTCTCTCTTTTATACTAAGTTTTATCCTCTTCATGAAGTCCATAAGAATAGGAATTATGTTTATAATTTTTATCCTCATGACGGAGAGAGCATAGCTCAAGCTTGGGGGAGACTGAAAACGTTAATGCTAAAATGTCCTAACCATGGGCTCCCCAAAGATATTATTATTACTAACTTCTATGCGAGGCTTTCTCGACATGATAAAGATTTGCTCGACGCTTCCTCTATGGGTTCTTTCACAAACAAAAAGATTGATGCTAAATGGGAACTCCTTGAAAGAATTCAACGCAACACTGAAGATTGGGAGATCGACAAAGGTAAAGAGTCAGGTATAATTTATGAGTATGATTGCATTAAGTCCTTTGTTGAAACTACAAGTTTTAATAAGTTTAGTGCTAAGTTTGGGCTTGATTCTCAACTCCTTGTTGATTTCCTCAAATCTTTTGCTTCACATCTTAATATGCCTAAGGAGGATTGGATCAAGTATCATAA
Source organism: Secale cereale (assembly GCA_902687465.1). NCBI lineage: Eukaryota > Viridiplantae > Streptophyta > Magnoliopsida > Poales > Poaceae > Secale > Secale cereale. Next base: position 189,048,685 of record LR738715.1, on the reverse strand, counting down.
ACCTTTTAAAGAGACTTGCAAAGAAAATGAAATTGTTCATGATGATTGCAACATGCATGATCCAACTCCTAAAAATGAAGTTTTATATAAGCATGTTAATTTTTGTGGAGTGGATAGACCTTGTGAAAGGCCTATGATTGAAGAGGAGAAGTATTGTAAGCAACATAAGCATGAAAGAACAATCACTTGGGTCAGAGATTTAAATGAAATTGCTAGAGAATTATGTGACCTTTATCCTTTTACTTGTGAACTTTGCCGTACAGAGGGTCACTTTAATTTTCAATGCATGAACTTTCAAAACATAATTGTTAACCGGTTGTGTGATAACATGATCACCTCTGATCTTTATGATGAGCTTATGTTATTTTTGATGTGTGAAGAGTTATCAGAAAAGACTTCTTGGCTGGATGATAATGCCATAGGAATAAAAAAAACACTTTGCAAAATTGCCATCTCTATTGTGTTGTTAATTGCCATGAAAATGATTACATAAGTAAGATTAGAAAGGAGGGAACTTTACCAAAGTATAAAAATGTCTCTTATATTTCTGCTAATAAAAAGGAGAGTTTCTCCCAAGTTTCCCCTATTGTTTCTAATGACAAACCAGGATATGTGGAGAAGCTTCATCTTCAACCACCCCCTCCTAAGGTGAAGAAGAAGAAAAAGAAGAGGAGGAGGAGGAGGAGCAAGAAGGAAGAAGAACGGGTATCAACCTGGCCTGAGCATATTCCTCCCATCAACTTTTATCCTAACGGTTGTAAGTTTAAAGAAGAAGGTGAAGTTTATTGCCTTAATTATCATCTTGATGATACGTCCGTAGGTACTATTGAAGATGATTTTGATTATGATATGCATGTTACTTATTATGATTGGGAAAATGATGATAATGCTGCTTATGATCTTGAAAATCTTTTTGGTACCAACTCTGAAAGTGAAGATATGGGAAGCTCTAAGCTTGGGGAAGATAGGATTGCAAATCCTATCCCCACTAGTGATGTGATAATTGATAATTCTCTTGCTAGTAAGAATAAAGACAACATGTTTACAAATATAGTTGCTAGCAATGATAATGCTCTTCCCTACCATGATGATGTTATAACTCCAATCTATAGTGATTATAAAGGTACCTATGACATAAGGAGAAATTATCCTTATGAAACTTGTCATAATCATGAAGGGAATTACTCCCTTGTTGAACACCACCCTCCTAATATACAACTAATCTATAGTGTTCAAGTTGTTTATGATAGTCCTACTCCCACTATTACCAATGAGAAAAATTATGCTTATGTGGGGAGTGAGAGTACCTTTTTGCATGTGGATCATGGTAACAATGCTTTATGTGATGCTTATATTGTTGAGTTCATCCATGATGCCACTGAAATTTATAATGAGAGAGGGAGGCTTGGTTCTAAATATCTTAATAATAAGAAGTTTCCTCTCTTTATGGTGAATATTTTGAAGTTATGCTTGTTTTGCCTTCCTATGCTAGTTACTTCATGCTTCAATGAATTATTATATTGCAATATTCCTATGCATAGGAAGCATGTTAGGCTTAAATGTATTTGGCATTTTCTTCTTGATGCCCTCTTTTGTTCTTCAGCTCTTATTCTTACGAGAGCATCATTAAAGTCCTATGCCTAGCTTAAAGGCATAAAAGAAAGCGCTTTTGGGAGGTATTTTTTTTGCTTTTGTTGTGTCTTGCTGTTGTTTACTGCTGTAGCATCATCATTGTATCTTTGCTTTTCATATTTGTGCCAAGTATAGCCTCTGATCGCTAGAAAGTTCAAAAGTTGTGAGGTGCTGTCCAGGAAACAGATTCTGTCCTTGGATAGAAAAAATCGTATAAAATCACCAGATCATTTTTTTGGTCTGAATTTTTTCGACGGCATTCTTTATATAATTGTCTTTCGTGCGTCTGTTTTGAGTTTTTTGATTTGAGTTGCAGAAGTATCCCGAACAGATCAATTACTACCTGCTGTTCTGTTTTTCACAGATTCTGTCCTGTTTTGCCTTTCCCTCACTTTGCAAATCAAGAACTTGTTTTTTCTTTGCAAAAACCTTTTGGCAATCTTGAGAAACAGTAGAACTTCAAGAATATCCTTATTTCCATCAAGGTATAATTATTTTATTAAGATTACTAACCTCGCTAATCAGATTATGATGAGTTATGTATGAAGGGAGTTTTCAAGTGTGCGAGGGAAGATGATAAAAAGATTCAGGAGTGTCAAGCGCTCAAGCTTGGGGATGCCCCTGTGCACCCCCAAGAAATATTCAAGGAGACTCAAGCGTCTAAGCTTGGGGATGCCCCCCGTGCATCCCCTTCTCCATCAACATTATCAGTTCGTCTTTCGTTCCACTATATTTTTATCACTTCATGTGTTATGTGCTATGCTTGGAGCGTCTTGCTTTTAGTTTTCCTTTTTAGTTTTCTTTAGCTTTGCTTGCTTTTCATAACGAGTTGGAACTCAGCTTTCTTTGTGTGGGAGAGAAACACGCTCCACTTCAACCTAGAACACAACATAGAATTTTCATGTTTATCTTTGCTGTGTATGTTCTTGGTCTTTCAATAGCTACTATCATGTTCAGCTCTTAGTTTTCATGCTTATCTTTTTAAAGAGCTTTTGTTTAGTTGGTTGCTTGAACTCTCTTTAGTTATCATGATTATCTTATTAAGAGAGTTTGCTTCCGTTGCATTGGTTGGTATGTCTATGATAAAGATGCTACGTGCATAATGGTGCTTAGTAGTTCATGTTTTCTTATGGTTAGTCTCAAATAGCTGGGGGGTTCCCAATGTGTTATTGGAGTACCAACATGATTTGTTTGCCTATGATGTGGTATGGTTTAGTAATATCTTCCTTCAAGAATTTATTTTGATTGACTTGGCGTATGCTCACGCATATTTAAGACTATAAAGAAAGTCTGTCAAGCCTTGATGATCTTTTGGTTCTGAGTAGCGATATAACTTCCATGCCTGATTCAATGTTGCTTTGTCGCTCTGCATGATTATGACCGTCATTGCTCTTTTAGTTGGTCGCTCCCAGTCTTTTGCTAACCTCCACCTGTACTAAGCGGACTGACTGCTTGTGCATCCAAATTCTTTTAAACCAGTTATGCCATATGAGTCCACCATACCTTCCTATACATGGTATTTACCTGCCATTCCTAACGAAGACTTTCATGTACCATCTCGAAATTATTCAAAAAAAAACATTTCTCTTTTGTGCCTCTGTTTTAGCTCATGAGGAAGTAGTAGTCAATTCATGATCTATTTAAGTTGGACAGGCTTCACCCCGGGATTGCATGTATAATGTGCAAACCCATAATACGAGAAGGAACTGGCATTGAGTGCGCCCGGCTCAAAAAGATAATATAACAAACAAACCCTCCTTCACGCTTTGTTCATGAGAAATCAGAAAACTTTGGCAGTGATAAACAAAGGAGATTAAGAGGATGTGATCGTCCTCATTCGGGAGCCGTTCCTCGAAACTTGTCCATCTCAAGAAGTGATTGAGTTATCTGCTAGCATTCATTGACGAAACATGCATGATCTAAAAAATTATTACCTCTGTTTTTAAAACCAAGAGCTCTGGTACATGTTTTGTCTTTGTTTCCGACCACGGGTTTTCAACCTTGCCAACAAAAGCCACGGTTCGAGAGTCTCCACCTTCTTTTAAAGCACCAACTACTGAGAGCATGATTGTCATTCTGAGTGTAATGTGCATTGTCCCAAAGTAGCATTGTCTCTTGCATGATTGTGATATCGTTTATTTTGAAATCATTGTATCTAGTCATCGCTTAAACCTTGAAGGTGTCCCTGCATTTATGTTTTGCTTCACTAAAGGGGGCAAGCTAGATATCACTTTATCATATTTGCACATCATGATCATTGCAAATCTTTTTGATGTTTCAGTTTCATATTGTAAAAACTTTCAGTCATTTGTGATTTTCTCATGAGGCAACTTAATTACTATAGAATCATTGTCTCAGTAAGCTTTTGTCATATGACTATAAAAGGTCCTATATGGTTAATAGCATGTCACCATAGAAATTATTCTTGTTATCATTTACCTACTCGAGGACGAGCAGGAATTAAGCTTGGGGATGTTGATACGTCCAAAACATATCTATAATTTCTGCTTGCTCCATGCCACTTTTGGGTGATATTGCTATGATATTCATACACTTCCATACACTTTTGTTCATATTTGGACTAACCTACTAATCCAGTGCACCCCGGTGCCAGTTTCTGTTTTCGGCTGATTTTGTATTTCAGGTTTTCACATTACGAGAACTGCCAGGAAAAATCCAGAAAAAATATATAAAAAATCGGCGTTCCAGGAGCTACCGTGCGGCCAAAGTACAACCGGGGGGGGGGACCCACAGGGGCTCCAGGCGCCCTGTGGGCGCCCCCCCTGGGCCGCGCCGGGGGGGCGCCTGGGCCCCCCGAGGCACCTCCGATGCCCCCCTTTGGCATATATTTAAAGCGTGTCGCGGAAACCCTGATTCCGGACCCCTTTTCTCCAGACACGATTCCGATCTCCGCCACCATCGCCATTAAGCTTCGGGGGACCAGAATTCCTGTGCCGGCACCTTGCCGGGACGGGGAAGTGCCCCCGGATTCATCTCCATCGACGTTGCTTCCTCCCTCCATGATGCGGGAGTAGTTCCTCCTCGGGGCTGAGGTTCTTACCAGTAGCTATGTGGTCAATTCTCTATCCCATGATGTGATCTTTGTTGTGATCATAGGCTATGTTAATCTAGGGTGTTTCCCCTTCCTCTATGTATTGGATTGATGTACTCACTTGTCTTTATCTAGTATAATCCCCGAGACCAAGGTGACAGCGGTCTATTGGACATGGATTAGAAAAGTATTTTCATGAGTGATTTCCTCTCTTGTGTGTTGATTGAAGATTGACAGTCTATTGGTGCTTGTCTTTTACTATCCTTTAGATATGTTGTGGTGATTGTGGGACTCTCTTTGGATGGCCGCGGTGACATTGGGAAATCCTTAGATTGAGAACTATGAACTTTGAGGTGTGCTTTTGTAGCCCTACATAATTCTCGTCCTCTCTTGACCACGAAGGAATGACCTCCGAGTGTGTCCCCTTTGCATGTTTTATGGGAAATATCATGTGATTCGATTATGTTAATGTTGTTGGGAGTTGCCACTAGTGAAAGTATGAACCCTAGGCCTTGTTTCCACCATTGCAATACCATGTGTGCTCACGTTTACCACTTGTTTCCTTGCTGCACTTTTTATTACAGATTTATATTACTTTGTTTTGCCATCCATATCACTTGCCATTTAACATCTCTTCGCCGAACTAGTGCACCTATACATCTACCAAGTGTATTAGGTGTGTTGGGGACACAAGAGACTTCTTGTATCTTAGTTGCAGGGTTGCTTGAGAGAGACCATCTTCAACCTCTACTTCCCTGAGTTCGATAAACCTTAGGTCATCCACTTGAGGGAAATTTGCTGCTGTCCTACAAACCTCTGCGCTTGGAGGCCCAACATAGTCTACAAGAGTAGAAGCGTGTGTAGACATCAACAGTGATCCCAGAGATCAATGCTCACTGAACACACAGAAGCTGAATAACAAGAGTCTTACATCCATACATATCGTCTTTCACAAATTAAGGCCATTATGGCCATGTCTTACATAGATAAAGCCTCACGGGCTGAATAGCAAATAACTTAAGTAGCAGAAGTCTTCGATGATAGGTAGAACCCATGCCATCTGCCTAAACCCTACAGGCATTCTGACTGGGAAAGCGTCCTAGTTCGCATGATCGTCTCCAAAGAACTCTTCATCAAATTCATGTTCCTCCATGCCTGGCCAATTAAATAACCAGTGGCAAGCCAATGAGTACTTTGAATGTACTCGCAAGCAACCCATGATTTGGTTCAAAGTAACAATGCAATTGAACAATAATGGGCAATCTAGCAATGGGCTAGATTAAATATTCTACCATCAAGTTTATGCATCAATAAATTCGCGTAACCTCGAAGGCAGGTTACCGATATCAATATGAATATGATTCAACTCATCGAGTCAAGTCACCACCTTGACTCATCACACACATACTTTCATCGAAGAAGTAAAATTCTGGACATAGTTTAAGTAGCACCACCCAACTGTCCATGACCGTGGACACGGCTATTCGAATAGTTTTACACTCTGCAGAGGTTGCGCACTTTACCCACAAGATCCGGTGAACTTTCGTGTCATCCATGACCCGCGGTACCTCAAGTACCCGGGGTAAGCACCCGATCGTTATCTTTCCTCAGACGACACTAACATAGAATCCACTCGTTGGTACACGGCCCTCGGGTACAAACAATAGATCACGGGACTTGCCCTAATTTCAATGTCACGCGTACCCGAAGGGACCAACGGTGTGTCCGGTGCCCTGTGAAAACAGTCATGGTCGTCTATCCAAGCACGACCCCATCCCGGGAAAGACCTCAAGTCTTCCCGTCACTAGTAATGCGGGCACCATGCTAGTATCGACCTAAGTAATCAATAAAGCCCCGTCCCATAAGGGGTAGTGTGGTTGCACATGTTTGGTTGGGACAGTAGTCACACATAAATCTAATCCATCATTTCACCCATGCACAAGTTTTACCGGCACATCACTTCTTCCTCAAGTGATGACCTAACTCAACATCACCCTCGAGCAATAGGGGGCACCCGATGGGTTCGTGCAAAGATTTCAACCACGAAGATTCAAATCACACATGCATCACTAAGCATCATGACTAACTATTTGCATGTCATCTAGCACATAGCAAGATCAAGAGCAAGCATGCATCATGTGGTAGTTCATCTAGGTCACCACCGTAACACTATCATCATGCATCGGAAACAACGGGTTCCGAAGAACAAGTGTATCATGGTCAAAGGGCTGCTTGCCTGGATTGGCTTGGTCTTCAAAGTCTTCAAATCCTTCTCCTTCTCCTTCTTCAGCAACTTCGTCAAATACGGTATCTATACGTCGCATAATAACAACGGAAAAATAAGACCACAAATAAAACAGAAAAATCAAAGTGCTCAGAAAAATGTCAACTTATTTTTGTTAAATACTAGAGGGATTTCTAAGATGGGGAAAATTATTAGTTGGAGTTTTGGAGTAACAAAATGGAATCTATTGATTTTTGAACAGGTGTTTTATTGCTCGAATTTGAATTTAAATTTGAACAGAACAGAAAAGTTTCATGGATATGTGTGAAAGTGACACCATTAAATAGGTTGGAATATTACAAGAATTTAGGAGTTGGAATTATTTCATTTGGACCAATATTCATTTCTGTAAAAATATTTGAAATAATTACAGAAAGAATAAAAAGAAATGCCCCTGTGCTACTGGGCCAGAGGGGCCACAGTGCACGGCCCAGGGCAAACCAGCCCAGCCGCACGGGTGCCAGCACGCGCACGGCAGGTTTTCAAACCTGACGGGCGGGGCCCGGTGGTCAGCGGCTGTGAGGGGAGGGAGAGAGGGGTGAGGATGACAGGCGGGGCCCGCCTGTCATCTTCAACCTCACGACCACGGCGATGGCGAGCTCACCGGCGTTGATTCCGGCCACGGCGACGGCAACGGAGGGCAGGGACGGGCTCAGCGTCGAGTTGCGGAGGCAGTGGGGGTGGTGCGGCACGCCGGGAAGGTTGGGTTCGTCGGCGGCGAGGTGGGACGGTGGAGGATCATCGGGGAGCTGCTGGCGGGCTTGTTTCCGGCAGCTGCAGAAGGGGAAAAAGAAGGGGAACACATCAGTGATGCATGGCGGTTCTAGATCGAGCTAAAGGAGGGGCGGAGGAGGCCTGTACTGCGAGATCGCCGGCGGCCCGACGCGGCGGAGCTCCGGTCGATCCCGAGCACTGGGGCTCTCTGGGGAAGAACGGGTGGTGCTGGAGTGATGCTGGGGATGAGGAGAAGCTTCTGGTGCTGAGAGGAGGGCTCGGGGGGTCCTATTTATAGGGGAACGGCGGGGTCCCGTGGACCTGTGCGCCGGCGAGCTCCTGCTCGACGCTACAGCGCACGAGAGGCAACAGGAGTGAGTCTGCGGCGTGGCTGGACGAACCCTACGTCCATTAGAGGAGAGAGGAGGAGCGGGGAAGCTTCCAGACGACGCGCGCGTGCGAGGCCGAGGAGTGGGCGTCGCGGGCGGGCGGCGCGCGTGTGATGACGGCCACTGGAGGGCGCAGGAGGAGGGGGGACAGCGCCGGGGTGGTCGCGGACGTCGAGGGCATCGACTGGCGCGAGGGGAGAGCCCGAGGCTGTCGGGAGCAGGTGATTGGCCGAAGCTACAGTGCGTGGGCGCACTGTAGCGCGCTCTGGAGCGCCTTATCGCATGCCACGGCATGCCATTGGGCCTCTGGACGCGTCCACCGTGTCTGGGGGGTCCAGGGTGATGCAAGCACTACGGCTGAAGCTTTGGATGCTCTGGAGAGTCAAGGAGAGAGAGGTGAAGCTGGAAACTTGGTGAGTTTTGGCTGTCCAGCAAGGTGAACCAGGGTTTTCACCCCTCAATCATGGAGCTGGGGTCCTGGGGAAGTTACTGGAGGTGGCTAGTAACTGGATGAACGTGTGGTAGAAAGTTGGGGCCAAGGTAAAAGGTAAAAGTGATCATGAAGGGGGTTTTAGTAATTCTGCAGAAGGTGTTTGATCAGTGTTTGGTCAAGCAAATGATCTCCACTTGCCATGACACTTAACAGGATTGAATGACATGTGAAAATAGGGTGCTTCACCAAATTTGGGCTCATTTGAAGAAACTAGCCAATGTAACTTTGGTGAACCCTAGAAATCAACAGAAATGGCTTCATCTTGTTTGAGTCAAGCTAATCATCTCCCCTTGATGCACCACTTGGTGTAGTTTCACCATTTGGGGTTATGATCATGCCCACAAAGTTTGAAGCTCTAGGTAAAAAGTTGGTAATGTAAAGTGATTCAAATTTGCATTTGAACAGAAAGGGTTTTGGGGTGTTCTGATCAAGTTGCTCTATTCCAAATCTTGTGCCATTTGGTCTAGATGCCTTATTAGGAATTTCTAGCATGTGCACCAAGTTTGAGAGCATTTGGACAAGTTTGGCAATGTAAAGTTGCTTAAACTTCAAATATGGACATAATGGTTATGAAGGGTTTTGAGGATGTTTTCTTGCTTCCCAGGGCATGGGACTTGGCAAGATCATCATACATGTCATATATGACATGATAGAATTTCCCTGGAATTTTTGGAGAATATTTCCTTTGTAAATATTTCAAAAGCTTGAAATATCCAGAAAGGGTTTTAGAGGGATTAGCCCATTATTTTGAACATGACCAAGTGTTGAAACTCTTATATATGGACAATATATGTCCTATGAGTCTCCCTGAATTTTGGCAAATATTTTTGAAATAGTTAAATAATTTTTCCCTATTAAAGACCATTTCTGGCCTTAAGAAAAAGCTTTTAAATAAAATAGGAAAATAACTTTTAAAATTATACCTTTGTGGTTTCTGGGAGTCCTATGACTACTAGGTCTCAAATATACTTTTTGAAATAATTTTCTCACCCTAAATCAAGCACTTGCAGTGCAAATCTCAATTCAGGGGTTTTTGGAAAACTAAATTTATAAAAATACATTTTGGCCAAATTAATTTTGTAAGAAAATACTATACTGTTATATAACACTTAGCATGATCATTGGACAGAAGTTTTGGGTATGGAGATGAATTCTACAAGAGGTAATAGTTGACTTTGATGAGCACAAGAAAAAGCACATGAAGAAAAACTCAGTTCCAAATAAAAGCCAAATGATGCCAAAAAAATTTGCTGGTCCAAATTTTCATGCTTCATTGATGCAAATAACATGATACAAAATGTAGGGTGTGACAGACCTACCCCCCTTGCAAGAATCTCGTCCCCGAGATTCCTAAACTAGGTCTTAAAAGAGATCGGGAAACTCGGATCTAAGATAGTCTTCACGTTCCCAGGTTGCTTCTGCTTCGGTGTGGTTGCTCCACTAGACTTTGAAGTACTTGATGGTACGGCTTCGCGTCCGTCGTTCTGCTTCATCCAGAATGCGAATGGGCTTCTCGCGGTAGGTCAAATCAGGCTGCAGATCAATGGCTTGGTGATCAACATCCTTGTAGAGATTAGGCTTGTCTGGAACTTGGAGACATTTCCGGAGTTGTGACACATGGAATACATTGTGCACATCGGATAGCTCAGGTGGTAGTTCCAACTGGTAAGCCACTTCTCCTCGTCGGTCGGTGATCTTGAAAGGGCCAATGAACCTTGGTGCGAGCTTCCCCTTGACGTGGAAACGCTTGGTTCCCTTCAGAGGAGTTACCCGCAGGTACACATGATCTTCGACACGGAAACTCATGTCTCGGCGGTGAGTGTCAGCATAGCTCTTTTGCATTGACTTGGCTGCCTTCAAACGTTCTCTGACTAGTTGGACTTGCTCTTCTGCTTCGCGGAGAATATCCGGTCCAAAAACTAGTCCTTCTCCAGTCTCTGACTAGTTGAGGGGTGTGCGGCATCTGCGCCCGTACAACACCTCAAATGGTGCCATCTGAAGGCTTGACTGGTAACTGTTGTTATAGGAGAACTCGGCAAAAGGGAGACAATCTTCCCACTTGGCTCCATATGCCAAGACACAGGCTCGGAGCATATCTTCGAGAATTTGATTTACTCGTTCTGTCTGACCTCCGGTCTGTGGGTGAAAAGTCGTGCTGAAAGATAACTTGGTTCCCAAGGCTTCTTGGAACTTCTTCCAGAACCTTGAAGTAAACTGGGTGCCTCGATCTGACACAATCTCCTTGGGAACACCGTGGAGACTTACGATTCGGTTGATATAGAGAGTTGCCAGCTGGTTGCCATCATAAGTGGTCTTGACAGGAATGAAATGGGCCACCTTGGTCAAATGATCGACTATGACCCAGATAGAGTCATGTCCTCTATTCGACCTTGGTAATCCAGTGATGAAGTCCATTCCGACTTTATCCCACTTCCACTCAGGAACTTTGAGTGGTTGAAGCAATCCAGCAGGTCGCTGATATTCAGCCTTGACCCTTTGGCACACATCACACTTTGCAACATAGGTTGCAATCTCTCTTTTCATCCCGTGCCACCAGAATCATGCATTCAAGTCTTGGTACATCTTGGTTCCTCCGGGGTGGATGGAATACGGAGTGTCGTGGGCTTCTTACAGAATCAGGTTCTTCAGCTCTGTGTTGTTTGGTACGCAGATGCGGCCTTTGTACCAAACAATCCCGTGCTCATCTTCGGAGAATCCTGGGGCCTTACCTAGCTTCATCTTCTTCTTGATGCCTTCAATGCTTGCGTGTCCATCTTGTGCCTTCTTGACTTCGTCCATCAGGGTCGGTCTGACTTCCAAGTGATCCAGAAATCCAGGGGTGACCAATTCCAAACTGAATTGTTCGAGTTCCTTAAACAAGGCTGGCTGCCTTTCTTGAATTACAGCATTCAAGGAGCAAGCCTTCCTGCTTAAGGCATCGGCCACCACGTTAGCCTTCCCGGGGTGATATTGAACACTGAGGTCATAGTCTTTGATGAGTTCCAACCATCTTCGCTGCCTCATGTTCAATTCCTTTTGGGTGAAAATGTACTTCAGACTTTTGTGGTCTGTGTAGATCTCACACCGTTTCCCTAGGAGGTAATGCCGCCATGTCTTCAAGGCATGAACTACTGCCGCTAACTCAAGATCGTGAGTAGCGTAGTTCTCCTCATGGGGTCGTAGCTGCCTGGAGAGGTATACTATGACTCGGCCTTCTTGCATCAGAACGCTTCCCAATCCGGTTCGAGAGGCATCACAATATATCACGAACTCCTTGTGAGTATCAGGTGTTGCCAGAACTGGGGCGGTGGTCAATCTCTTCTTGAGCTCTTGGAAGCTTTCTTCGCATTTTGGCGTCCACTCGAACTTCTTGTCCTTCTTGAGGAGCTGAGTCATTGGCCGTGCAATGCTAGAGAATCCTTCCACGAATTTGCGGTAATAGCCCGCAAGTCCGAGGAAGCTTCTGACTTCCTTGACAGTCGTTGGAGATTGCCATTGGGTCACAACTTCGATCTTTGCGGGATCAACAGATAATCCTTCCTCGGTCAAGAGATGACCTAAGAATCCAACTTTATGCAGCCAGAACTCACACTTGCTGAATTTGGCATACAGTTGGTGCTCTCGAAGCTTGTCTAGGACCATCCTCAGATGTTGTTCGTGTTCTTCCTCCGACTTCGAGAAGACAAGGATGTCGTCAATGAAGACGACAACGAACTTGTCCAAACATTCCATGAAGACTTTATTCATGAGGTACATGAAGTAGGCTGGGGCATTGGTTAACCCGAAGAACATGACCGTGCACTCGTACAGGCCATATCTGGTTACGAATGCCGTCTTCGGAATATCTTGGGGTCTGATCTTCAGCTGGTAGTACCCAGATCTGAGGTCGATCTTGGAGAACACCTTGGCTCCGCTGAGCTGATCAAACAGATCTTCGATCTTGGGAAGTGGGTATTTGTTCTTGATTGTAACTTCATTGAGGGAACGATAGTCAATGCATAGGCGGATGGTACCGTCCCTCTTTGCCACAAACAGAACAGGAGATCCCCAAGGGGAGGCACTTGGGCGGATAAATCCCTTCCTCAGCTGCTCTTCCAGCTGCTTCTTCAACTCAGCTAATTCTTCCGTCCCCATTCTATAAGGCTTCTTATAGATGGGTCCTGCTCCGGGCACGAGCTCGATGATGAACTCAATGTCACGGTCAGGGGGCATTCCCGGTAGTTCATCCGGAAAGACATCAGGATACTCACATACCACCGGTACTTGTTCTAGCCCAACTTCAGACAGACAGTTGACTTTAGCGGCTTGAGCGGAAGAGGAGTTGGAAGCAAACTTGACTTCGACTCCTTGGTCATTGGTCACAGTGACTGTCTGATTGGCACAGTCTAACAAGCCTTGGTGCTTACTGAGCCAATCCATCCCTAAGATCACATCCAAGCCTTGCGATCTTAGGATGATAAGGTCTGCTAGGAAGTCTACACCGTTAATGGTAATACTGACTCCTTTACAGCCTATCTTGGCTCTCATCTCGGCTCCGGGGGTTTGTACCACCATAGGGTTATTCAGGGGTGTAGGGGTCATGCCACTTTTTAATGCAAATCTTTGAGTGACAAAAGAATGCGTTGCTCCAGAATCAAACAAGACAGTTGCAGGTGCTGAGTTGACAAGGAACGTACCCAGCACGACGTCCGGGTCTTCCTGGGCTTCTTCAGCAGTGACGTGATTCACACGCCCCTTCCCATGGTTAGGTGGATTGCGAGGAGCTGGGTTTCGTGGTGGCATCCCACGGCCTTGTCCCTGGTTCTGCGCATTGGGGCGCGGGGCATCAGGCTTCTTGTTGGGGCACACCCTTGAGATGTGTCCGGACTGACCACATCCAAAGCAAGTGACTTGGTTTGGAATGTTGATCTTGTTGCCACCACTGGTATTGGGGTTGAAAGCTGGCCTAGGGTTGGCATACTGCTGAGGCTGAGGGTTGGTACGAGGCGCAGGAGCTCTTGGTTGCTGATAGGTTGGCTTGGCCGGGGCTGACTGCCACGGACGAGGCTTCTGGTTGCTGGAACTTCCCTTACTGACCATCTTGCGCTTGCGAGTGTCTTACAAAGCACGCCGCTTGTCTTCAAGCATAAGTGCCTTGTTCACCAGGTCAGGGAAGGTTGGGCAGTCGCACACGACAAGCGAGTATTGCAGAGTCTGATTGAGGCCTTCCATGAAGCGCTCCCTTTTTGCAGCATCAGTGCTGACATCTTCAGGGGCATACCTTGACAGAACACTGAACTTCTGCATGTACTCCTTGACAGTGCCACTTCCTTGCTTCAGGGCTCGGAACTCACGCTTTTTAATAGCCATGATTCCGGAAGGAATGTGGGCCTTGAGGAATTCTGCCTTGAAGTTGACCCAAGTGATGTCTTGTTCAGTATGCATGACCTTGAATCCATCCCACCAAGCTCTAGCAGTCCCCCCGAGGCAGTGGGCTGCATAAGCCACCTTCTCGCGGTCTTCGGTGCATCCGACTAGTTCCAGTATTTCCTCAATGGAGCGGATCCAGTCGTCTGCATCCAGGGGTTCAGCAGTCTCGATAAAGGTTGGCGGTGCATGCTTCTTGAACTCTGCCAACGTGGAACGTCCATTGCCATTCCCCGCCGGCTGGTGGTTGTTGGTGACAGCTTGAGCAATCAGCTGAAGGGCTGCAGTGTTGGCTTGGCGTTCCTCTCGGAAAGCTTGGAGAAGCTGAGCCATGTCCATGTTCGGAGGAGGTGGTGGTGGTGGAGCTTGGTCGTTGTTTGGTCGCGGCCTGCCTCTGACTGAGCGGATGCTCCGGCTTCAGGCTGCTGGGTAGAGGTACCAGTACGAGTTACAACAGGCATCCTGTTGGAGCGGTAAAAGGTCTCATGACTCGGAAGAGGGAAAGCAAGATAGATGGGTGCCTAGTAAGGGGGTGGGTGTGACACTAATCAAATCATGCATGGGCCGAAAGGCCAAAACACATTCATTAAAATCCAAATGGGTGATGTAGTCGTTTACACATTCCCAAAGGAAGAATACGACATACATCCAGACACGACAAAAGCAAACACTAGATGGTTTCATATGAACCACACAAGGACTCGACTGCGCATAGGGGTTACATGACCTATCCTACCGTAGAGGTCACAACTGGCATATACGAGTAGCGAATAATGCCTAAGCGGCGGAATGCTCGGTCGCGTATTCCGGCTCTTCTGGTTCTTCCTCCTTGTCTTCATCCGTCTGGGCCCCCTTGTCACTTGAGGGTGTGGGGGAGTGGAGGAGCTGGATACGACGGTGCTTCGTCGGTGGTGCAGGGAAAAGCTTGCGATATTCCCTTGCCGTCATCCGGCGTCGCCGAGGTGGTTCTTCATTCTTGGAAGATACATCCTTGGAGGGCCTTCCGCCTCGATATGCGATAGCGGATTGTCCAGAAGGTGCTCCTTCCTTCTTGATCCTATTTGTCTTCTCCTGAGCTCGACGAAGAAGTGCCTTGGTCTTGTGAAGTTCTTATTGAAGCTTCATTGATTCCGAGGCCAAGTCCTGCGCCAAGCTGTCGGCACATAGACTGAAGTAGGTCTGGAACCGAAGCGAGAGTCCTTCCTTCAGTGAAGGGGCTAGTGCGCTGCTTCCTTCTTCACCTTCCTTCCGGTAAGGTAAGAAGCGAGTTGTCATCTTGGCTGCCATCTCCGGAAGAAGCTCGCGGAGATGGGTTAGTGCCTTGAGTGCAGCAGCCTCGACAGCGAGAGGTAGTGTTGCCATCTGGGGTCCCTCGAAGAACCAACTTGTGGGAGGATCGTTTGCCTTCGAGATTACTTCCACATGGTACTCCAACTCAGTGTCGCTAACCCAATGCTCAAGGTAGGTGAGGATGGGCGCTCGGTGGAACTGACACTCCTGGAGGCTATCCTCGAGAAGCAAGGGAAACCAAGTGGTCAGGTGCTCTTCGGGTACAGTGGCCATCTACAAAGGTGGAATAGGAGGGGTTAATAAGCTGATGAAATCTCAGGTTTAGAAAAGAAGAGAGGTTCAAAAGGTTTTTGAAAAAGGGTCTCATCTAACTAACACCCATGCTAACTAAGGCTTCCTACAGTCAGGATGGCTCTGATACCAGCTCTGTGGGGACTCCGACTTTGAAGTCGAGATCACCGAATGCACGTGTACAGTGATCCCAGAGATCAATGCTCACTGAACACACAGAAGCTGAATAACAAGAGTCTTACATCCATACATATCGTCTTACACAAATTAAGGTCATTATGGCCAAGTCTTACATAGATAAAGCCTCACGGGCTGAATAGCAAATAACTTAAGTAGCGGAAGTCTTCGATGATAGGTAGAACCCATGCCATCTGCCTTAACCCTACAGGCATTCTGACTGGGAAAGCGTCCTAGTTTGCATGATCGTCTCCAAAGAACTCTTCATCAAATTCCTGTTCCTCCATGCCTGGCCAATTAAATAACCAGTGGCAAGCCAATGAGTACTTTGAATGTACTCGCAAGCAACCCATGATGTGGTTCAAAGTAACAATGCAATTGAACAATAATGAGCAATCTAGCAATGGGCTAGATTAAATATTCTACCATCAAGTTTATGCATCAATAAACTCGCGTAACCTCGAAGGCAGGTTACCGATATCAATATGAATATGATTCAACTCATCGAGTCAAGTCACCACCTTGACTCATCACACACATACTTTCATCGAAGAAGTAAAATTCTGGACATAGTTTAAGTAGCACCACCCAACTGTCCATGACCGTGGACACGGCTATTCGAATAGTTTTACACTCTGCAGAGGTTGCGCACTTTACCCACAAGATCCGGGGAACTTCCGTGTCATCCACGACCAACGGTACCTCAAGTACCCGGGGTAAGCACCCGATCATTATCTTTCCTTAGACGACACTAAAATAGAGTCCACTCGTTGGTACACGGCCCTCGGGTACAAACAATAGATCACGGGACTTGCCCTAATTTCAATGTCACGCGTACCCGAAGGGACCAACGGTGTGTCCGGTGCCCTGTGAAAACAGTCATGGTTGTCTATCCAAGCACGACCCCGTCCTGGGAAAGACCTCAAGTCTTCCCGTCACTAGTAATGCGGGCACCATGCTAGTATCGACCTAAGTAATCAATAAAGCCCCGTCCCATAAGGGGTAGTGTGGTTGCACATGTTTGGTTGGGACGGTAGTCACACATAAATCTAATCCATCATTTCACCCATGCACAAGTTTTACCGGCACATCACTTCTTCCTCAAGTGATGACCTAACTCAACATCACCCTCGGGCAATAGGGGGCACCCGATGGGTTCGTGCAAACATTTCAACCACGAAGGTTCAAATCACACATGCATCACTAAGCATCATGACTAAATATTTGCATGTCATCTAGCACATAGCAAGATCAAGAGCAAGCATGCATCATGTGGTGGTTCATCTAGGTCACCACCGTAACCCTATCATCATGCATCGGAAACAACGGGTTCCGAAGAACAAGTGTATAATGGTCAAAGGGCTGCTTGCCTGGATTGGCTTGGTCTTCAAAGTCTTCAAATCCTTCTCCTTCTCCTTCTTCAGCAACTTTGTCAAATACGGTATCTATACGTCGCATAATAACAACGGAAAAATAAGACCACAAATAAAACAGAAAAATCAAAGTGCTCAGAAAAATGTCAACTTATTTTTGTTAAATACTAGAGGGATTTCTAAGATGGGGAAAATTCTTAGTTGGAGTTTTGGAGTAACAGAATGGAATCTATTGATTTTTGAACAGGAGTTTTATTGCTCAAATTTGAATTTAAATTTGAACAGAACAGAAAAGTTTCATGGATATGTGTGAAAGTGACACCATTAAATAGGTTGGAATATGAAAAGAATTTAGGAGTTGGAATTATTTCATTTGGACCAATATTCATTTCTGTAAAAATATTTGAAATAATTACAGAAAGAATAAAAAGAAATGCCCCTGTGCTACTGGGCCAGAGGGGCCACAGTGCACGGCCAGCCGCACGGGTGCCAGCGCGCGCACGTCAGGTTTTCAAACCTGACGGGCGGGGCCCGGCGGTCAGCGGCTGTGAGGGGAGGGAGAGAGGGGTGAGGATGACAGGCGGGGCCCGCCTGTCATCTTCAACCTCACGGCCACGGCGACGGCGAGCTCACCGGCGTTGATTCCGGCCACGGCGACGGCAACGGAGGGCAGGGACGGGCTCAGCGTCGAGTTGCGGAGGCAGTGGGGGTGGTGCGACACGCCGGGGAGGTTGGGTTCGTCGGCGGCGAGGTGGGACGGCGGAGGATCGTCGGGGAGCTGCTGGCGGGCTTGTTTCCGGCAGCTGCAGAAGGGGAAAAAGAAGGGGAACGCATCAGTGATGCATGGCGGTTCTAGATCGAGCTAAAGGAGGGGCGGAGGAGGCTTGTACTGCGAGATTGTCGCCGGCCCGACGCGGCGGAGCTCCGGTCGATCCCAAGCACTGGGGCTCTCAGGGGAAGAACGGGTGGTGCTGGAGTGATGCTGGGGATGAGGAGAAGCTGCTGGTGCTGAGAGGAGGGCTCGGGAGGGGTCCTATTTATAGGGGAACGGCGGGGTCCCGTGGACCTGTGCGCCGGCGAGCTCCTGCTCGACGCTACAGCACACGAGAGGCGACGGGAGTGAGTCTGCGGCGTTGCTGGACGAACCCTACGTCCATTAGAGGAGAGAGGAGGAGCGAGGAAGCTTCCAAACGACGCGCGCGTGCGAGGCCGAGGAGTGGGCGTCGCGGGCGGCCGGCACGCGTGTGACGACGGCCACTGGGGGCGCAGGAGGAGGGGGGACAGCGCCGGGGTGGTCGCGGACGTCGAGGGGCATCGACTGGCGCGAGGGGAGAGCCCGAGGCTGTCGGGAGCAGGTGATTGGCCGAAGCTACAGTGCGTGGGCGCACTGTAGCGCGCTCTGGAGTGCCCTTATCGCATGCCACGACATGACATTGGGCCTCTGGACGCGTCCATCGTGTCTGGGGGGTCCAGGGTGATGCAAGCACTACGACTGAAGCTTTGGATGCTCTGGAGAGTCAAGGAGAGAGAGGTGAAGCTGGTAACTTGGTGAGTTTTGGCTGTCCAGCAAGGTGAACCAGGGTTTTCACCCCTCAATCATGGAGCTGGGGTCCTGGGGAAGTTACTGGAGGTGGCTAGTAACTGGATGAACGTGTGGTAGAAAGTTGAGGCCAAGGTAAAAGGTAAAAGTGATCAAGAAGGGGGTTTTAGTAATTCTGCAGAAGGTGTTTGATCAGTGTTTGGTCAAGCAAATGATCTCCACTTGCCATGAAACTTAACATGATTGAATGACATGTGAAAATAGGGTGCTTCACCAAATTTGGGCTCATTTGAAGAAACTAGCCAATGTAACTTTGGTGAACCCTAGAAATCAACAGAAATGGCTTCATCTTGTTTGAGTCAAGCTAATCATCTCCCCTTGATGCACCACTTGGTGTAGTTTCGCCATTTGGGGTTATGATCATGCCCACAAAGTTTGAAGCTCCAGGTAAAAAGTTGGTAATGTAAAGTTGTTCAAATTTGCATTTGAACAGAAAGGGTTTTGGGGTGTTCTGATCAAGTTTCTCTATTCCAAATCTTGTGCCATTTGGTCTAGATGCCTTATTAGGCATTTCTAGCATGTGCACCAAGTTTGAGAGCATTTGGACAAGTTTGGCAATGTAAAGTTGCTCAAACTTCAAATATGGACAGAATGGTTATGAAGGGTTTTGAGGATGTTTTCTTGCTTCCCAGGGCATGGGACTTGGCAAGATCATCATACATGTCATATATGACATGATAGAATTTCCCTGGAATTTTTGGAGAATATTTCCTTTGTAAATATTTCAAAAGCTTGAAATATCCAGAAAGGGTTTTAGAGGGATTAGCCCATTATTTTGAACATGACCAAGTGTTGAAACTCTTATATATGGACAATATATGTCCTATGAGTCTCCCTGAATTTTGGCAAATATTTTTGAAATAGTTAAATAATTTTTCCCTATTAAAGACCATTTCTGGCCTTAAGAAAAATCTTTTAAATAAAATAGGAAAATAACTTTTAAAATTATACCTTTGTGGTTTCTGGGAGTCCTATGACTACTAGGTCTCAAATATACTTTTTGAAATAATTTTCTCGCCCTAAATCAAGCACTTGCAGTGCAAATCTCAATTCAGGGGTTTTTGGAAAACTAAATTTATAAAAATACATTTTGGCCAAATTAATTTTGTAAGAAAATACTATACTGTTATATAACACTTGGCATGATCATTGGACAGAAGTTTTGGGTATGGAGATGAATTCTACAAGAGGTAATAGTTGACTTTAATGAGCACAAGAAAAAGCACATGAAGAAAAACTCAGTTCCAAATAAAAGCCAAATGATGCCAAAAAATTTTGGTGGTCCAAATTTTCATGCTTCATTGATGCAAATGACATGATACAAAATGCAGGGTGTGACATGATGAAAGCATGCCTCCTATTTATGATGATTATATTCATAAAAGTAGATTTGGAGAGGTCGTGACTTTATTTAGTGATGAATCCACTAATTTGGAGGATGTTTCAGTTGAGTATGATAACAAAGTTGCTATCTATGATGATTATGGTGATGACATGTATGATATATTGAATAACGATAACCATGAAACTTGTCATCATGAATTTAATTTTCAATATCATGATAGTTATTTTGTTGAGTTTGCTCCCACTACTATTCATGAGAATAAAATTGCTTATGTGGAGAGTAGCAAAATTTCTATGCTTTTGCCTCATGAAACGAATGTTTTATGTGATGGATATATTGTTGAATTCATTCATGATGCTACTGAAAATTATTATGAGAGAGGGACAAATGCTTATAGGTATTGCAATAATATCAAGTTTCCTCTCTATGTGTTGAAAGTAGCAACGAGAGGGGAGTGCATCTTCATATGTTTGAAGATCGCGATGCGGAAGCGTTGAAAGAACGCGGTTGGTGGATTCGTACACGAAGCGATTCAGATCACGGCCGAATCCGATCTAAGCACCGAACAACGGTGCCTCCGCATTCAACACACATGCAGCCCGGTGACGTCTCCCGCGCCTTGATCCAGCAAAGGGAAAGGGAGAGGTTGGGGAAGACTCCGTCCAGCAGCAGCACGACGACGTGGTGGTGGTGGGGGAGCGTGGCAGTCCAGTAGGGCTTCGCCAAGCACTACGAAAGACGAGAGGGAGAGGGGTAGGGCTGCGTCGAGAGAGAGAGGGAACTCGTCTGTCTGGCAGCCCCAAAACCCCCACTATATATAGGGGCAGGGGAGGGGCTGCGCCCCCATCTAGGGTTCCCTCCCTAGGGGGTGCGGCAGCCCCAGATTGGATCTGGTGGGGGGGGGGCGGCCAGAGGGGGGAGAGACGGGGGTGCGCCTAGGGTGGGCCTTAAGGCCCATCTGCGCCTAGGGTTTGCCCCCTCTCCTCTTGGCTGCGCATTGGGCCTTGGTGGGAGGCGCACCAGCCCACCTAGGGGCTGGTCCCTTCCCACTCTTGGCCCACGCATGCCTCCAGGGCTCGTGGCCCCACCCGGTGGACCCCCGGAACCCTTCCGGTGATGCCCGGAACACTTCCGGCGGCCAAATCCTCACTTCCTATATATAATTCTTTACCTCGGGACCATTCCGGAACTCCTCGTGACGTCTGGGATCTCATCCGAGACTCTGAACAACATTCGGTAACCACGTACATACATTCCCTATAACCCTAGTGCCATCGAACCTTAGGTGTGTAGACCCTACGGGTTCGGGAATCATGCAGACATGACCGAGACATCTCTCCGGCCAATAACGAACAGCGAGATCTAGATACCCATGTTGGCTCCCACATGTTCCACGATGATCTTATCAGATGAACCACGATGTCAAGGATTCAATCAATCCCGTATATGATTCCCTTTGTCTACCGGTATAGTACTTGCCCGAGATTCGATCGTCGGTATCCAGATACCTTGTTCAATCTCGTTACCGGCAAGTCTCTTTACTCATTCTGTAACACATCATCCCGTGACCAACTCCTTAGTCACATAGAGCTCATTACGATGATGTCTTACCGAGTGGGCCCACAGATACCTCTCCGTCATACGGAGTGACAAATCCCAGTCTCGATTCGTGCCAACCCAATAGATACTTTTGGGGATACCCATAGTGAACCTTTATAGCCACCCAGTTACGTTGTGACGTTTGGCACACCCAAAGTACTCCTACGAAATTCGGGAGTTGCACAACCTCATGGTCTAAGGAACAGATAATTGACATTGGACAAGCTTTAGCATACGAACTACACGATCTTGTGCTATGCTTAGGATTGGGTCTTGCCCATCACATCATTCTCCTAATGATGTGATCCCGTCATCAATGACATCCAATGTCCATGGTCAGGAAACCATAACCATCTATCGATCAACGAATTAGTTAACTAGAGGCTCACTAGGGACATGTTGTGGTCTATGTATTCACACATGTATTACGATTTCCGGATAATACAATTATAGCATGAACAATAGACAATTATCATGAACAAGGAAATATAATAATAAACATTTTATTATTGCCTCTAGGGCATATTTCCAACAGTTTCCCACTTGCACTAGAGTCAATAATTTAGTTACATTGTGATAAATCGAACACCCATAGAGTTCTGGTGTTGATCATGTTTTGCTCATGGAAGAGGTTTAGTCAACGGATCTGCGACATTCAGATCGGTATGCACTTTACAAATATCTATGTCTCCATCTTGAATATAATTTTGGATGGAGTTGAGACGACGCTTGATGTGCTTGGTCTTCTTGTGAAACCTGGGCTGCTTGGCAATGGCAATAGCTCCAGTGTTGTCACAGAAGAGAGTCATCGGGCCCGACGCGCTTGGAATAACTCCTAGGTCGGTGATGAACTCCTTCATCCAGACTCCTTCCTGCGCTGCTTCGGAAGCAGCTATGTACTCCGCTTCACATGTAGATGTCGCCACGACGCTTTGCTTGCAACTGCACCAGCTGACTGCCCCACCATTCAAAATATACATGTATCTGGTTTGTGACTTTGAGTCGTCCGGATATGTGTCGAAGCTAGCATCGACGTAACCCTTTATGGCGAGCTCTTCGTCACCTCCATAAACGAGAAACATATCCTTAGTCCTTTTCAGGTACTTCGGGATGTTCTTGACTGTTGTCCAGTGTTCCATTCCGGGATCACTTTGGTACCTCCCCACCAAACTTATGGCAAGGTTCACATCAGGTCTGGTACACAGCATGGCATACATAATAGAACCTATGGTTGAGGCATAGGGGATGACACTCATCTTTTCACTATCTTCTGCTGAGGTCGGGCATTGAGCTGTGCTCAATCTCATACCTTGCAATACAGGCAAGAACCCTTTCTTGGACTGATCCATATTGAACTTCTTCAATATCTTGTCAAGGTATGTGCTTTGTGAAAGACCAATGAGGCGTCTCGATCTATCTCTATAGATCTTGATGCCTAATATGTAAGTAGCTTCTCCAAGGTCCTTCATTGAAAAACACTTATTCAAGTAGGCCTTTATGATCTCCAAGAGTTCTACATCATTTCCCATCAACAATATGTCATCCACATATAATATGAGAAATGCTACAGAACTCCCACTCACTTTCTTGTAAATACAGGCTTCTCCCCAAGTCTGTATGAACCCAAACGCTTTGATCACCTCATCAAGGCGAATGTTCCAAGTCCGAGATGCTTGCACTAGCCCATAGATTGAGCGCTGGAGCTTGCATACCTTGTTAGCATTCTTAGGATCGACAAAACCTTCCGGCTGCATCATATACAATTCTTCCTTAAGGAAGCCGTTAAGGAATGCCATTTGACGTCCATTTGCCATATCTCATAATCATAGAATGCGGCAATTGCTAACATGATTCAGACGGACTTCAGCATCGCTATGGGAGAGAAAGTCTCATCGTAGTCAATTCCTTGAACTTGTCGATAACCCTTAGCGATAAGCCGAGCCTTATAGATGGTCACATGTCCATCCGCGTCAGTCTTCTTCTTAAAGATCCATTTATTTTCTATGGCTTGCCGACCATCAGGCAAGTCAACCAAAGTCCATACTTCATTGTCATAAATGGATCCTATCTCGGATTTCATGGCTTCAAGCCATTTGTTTGAATTCGGGCCCGCCATCGCTTCTTCATAGTTCGAAGGTTCACCGTTGTCCAACAACATGATTTCCAGGACAGGGTTGCCGTAACACTCTGGCACGAAACGTGTCCTCATGGACCTACGAAGTTCAGCAGTAACTTGATCCGAAGTTTCGTGATCATTATCATTAACTTCCTCTCTAGTCGGTGCATGCACCACAGAAACATCTTCTTCCGCTGCGCTACTTTCCGGTTCGAGAGGGGTGACAATCACCTCATCAAGTTGCACTTTCCTCCCACTTACTTCTTTCGAGAGAAACTCTTTCTCCAGAAAGGATCCATTCTTGGCAACAAAGACATTGCCTTCGGATCTGAGGTAGAAGGTATACCCAATAGTTTCCTTAGGGTATCCTATGAAGACGCATTTTTCCGATTTGGGTTCAAGCTTTTCAGGTTGAAGATTCTTGACATAAGCATCGCATCCCCAAACTTTTAGAAACGACAACTTAGGATTCTTACCATACCATAGTTCATATAGTGTCGTCTCAACGGATTTAGACAGTGCCCTATTTAGAGTGAATGCGGCAGTCTCTAAAGCATAACCCCAAAAGATAGTGGTAAATCGGTAAGAGACATCATAGATCGCACCATGTCCAACAGAGTACAATTACGACGTTCGGATACACCGTTACGCTGAGGTGTTCCAGGCAGCATCAATTGTGAAACAATTCCACATTTCCTGAGGTGCGTGCCAAATTCGTGACTTAAATATTCTCCTCCACGATCTGATTGTAAGAACTTTATTTTTCTGTCACGTTGATTCTCAACCTCATTCTGAAATTCCTTGAACTTTTCAAAGGTCTCAGACTTGTGTTTCATTAAGTAGACATACCCATATCTACTTAAGTCATCGGTGAGGGTGAGAACATAACGATAGCCACCGCGAGCTTCAACACTTATTGGACCGCATACATCGGTATGTATGACTTCCAACAAGTTGGTTGCTCGCTCCATTGTTCCGGAGAACGGAGTCTTGGTCATCTTGCCCAAGAGGCATGGTTCGCACGTGTCAAATGATTCATAATCAAGAGACTCCAAAAGTCCATCTGCATGGAGCTTCTTCATATGTTTGACACCAATATGACCAAGGCGGCAGTGCCACAAGTATGTGGGACTATCATTATCAACCTTACATCTTTTGGCATTCACACTATGAATATGTGTAACATCTCGTTCGAGATTTAATAAGAATAAACCATTGACCAACGGGGCATGACCATAAAACATTTCTCTCATATAAATAGAACAACCATTATTCTCAGATTTAAATGAGTAGCCATCTCGCGTTAAACGAGATCCAGATACAATGTTCATGCTCAAAGCTGGTACTAAATAACAATTATTGAGGTTTAAAACTAATCCCGAAGGCAGATGTAGAGGTAGCGTGCCGACTGTGATCACATCGACCTTGGAACCATTCCCGACGCGCATCGTCACCTCGCCCTTCGCCAGTCTCCGCTTATTCTGCAGCTCCTGCTTTGAGTTACAAATGTGAGCAACTGCACCGATATCAAATACCCATGAGCTACTACGAGCACTGGTAAGGTACACATCAATAACATGTATATCACATATACCTTTGACGTTGCCGGCCTTCTTATCCGCTAAGTATTTGGGGCAATTCCGCTTCCAGTGACCCGTTCCCTTGCAATAAAAGCACTCAGTCTCAGGCTTGGGTCCATTCTTTGGCTTCTTCCCGGCAACTGGCTTACCGAGCACGGCAACTCCCTTGCCGTCCTTCTTGAAGTTCTTCTTACCCTTGCCTTTCTTGAACTTAGTGGTTTTATTCACCATCAACACTTGATGTTCCTTTTTGATCTCCACCTCCGCTGATTTCAGCATTGAATATACCTCGAGAATGGACTTCTCCATCCCTTGCATATTGAAATTCATCACAAAGATCTTGTAGCTAGGTGGGAGCGACTGAAGGATTCTGTCAACGACCGCGTCATCTGGGAGATTAACTCCTTGTTGAGACAAGTGATTGTGCAACCCAGACATTTTGAGTATATGCTCGCTGACAGAACTATTCTCCTCCATCTTACAACTGTAGAACTTGTCGGAGACTTCATATCTCTCGACTCGGGCATGAGCTTGGAAACCATTTTCAGCTCTTAGAACATCTCATATGCTCCGTATTGCTCAAAGCGCTTTTGGAGCCCCGGTTCTAAGCTGTAAAGCATGCCGCACTGAACCAGGGAGTGATCATCACTACGCGACTGTCGGGCGTTCATAACGTCTTGAGTTGCTGGGAAAAT
Organism: Secale cereale; assembly: GCA_902687465.1. NCBI lineage: Eukaryota > Viridiplantae > Streptophyta > Magnoliopsida > Poales > Poaceae > Secale > Secale cereale. Next base: position 189,022,649 of record LR738715.1, on the reverse strand, counting down.
GGGTGCATCACCTAGCGGTGCTTCAAGGACATGTGCTTTCTGGGCAGCTATGAGGATGATCCTCAAGTTACGGACCCAATCCGTATAGTTGCTACCATCGTCTTTCAGCTTGGTTTTCTCTAGGAACGCGTTGAAGTTGAGGGCAACATTAGCGTGGGCCATTGGATCTACAAGACATATTGTAAAGAATTTAGACTATGTTCATGACAATTAAGTTCATCTGAACAAATGTAATGAACTCCCACTCAGATAGACATCTCTCTAGTCATCTAAGTGATACATGATCCGAATCAACTAGGTCGTGTCCGATCATCACGTGAGACAGACTAGTCAGCAACGGTGAACATCTTCAAGTTGATCGTATCTTCTATACGACTCATGTTCGACCTTTCGGTCTTCCGTGTTCCGAGGCCATGTATGTACATGCTAGGCTCGTCAAGTCAACCTAAGTGTATTGCGTGTGTAAATCTGGCTTACACCCGTTGTATGCGAACATTAGAGCCTATCACACCCGATCATCACGTGGTGCTTCGGAACAACAAACCTTAGCAATGGTGCATAGTTAGGGGGAACACAATTCTTGAAATTTTACTGAGAGATCATCTTATTTAAGCTACCGTCGTTCTAAGCAAATAAGAGGTAAAACATGATAAACATCACATGCAATCAAATAGTGACATGATATGGCCAATATCATTTTGCTCCTTTTGATCTCCATCTTCGGGCCTCCATGATCATCATCGTCACCGGCATGACACCATGATCTCCATCATCGTGTCTTCATGAAGTTGTCTCGCCAAATGTTACTTCTACTACTATGGCTAACAGTTAGCAATAAAGTAAAGTAATTACATGGCGTTTTCAATGACACGCATGTCATACAATAAAATAAGACAACTCCTATGGCTCCTGTCGGTTGTCATACTCATTGACATGCAAGTCGTGATTCCTATTACAAGAACATGATCAATCTCATACATCACATATATCATTCATCACATCCTTTTGGCCATATCACATCTCACGGCACATGCTGCAGGAACAAGTTAGACGTCCTCTAATTGTTGTTGCAAGTTTTTTATGTGGCTGCTATAGGTTTCTAGCAAGAACGTTTCTTACCTACGCCAAAACCACAAAATGATATGCCAATTACTATTTACCCTTCATAAGGACCCTTATCATCGAATCGGATCCGACTAAAGTGGGAGTGACAGACACCCGCTAGCCACCTTATGCAACTAGTGCATGCGTAGTCGGTGGAACCTGTCTCACGTAAGCGTACGTGTAAGGTCGGTCCAGGCCGCTTCATCTCATGATGTCGCCGAATCAAGATAAGACAAGTAGCGGCAAGTAAATTGACAAAATCTACGCCCACAACAATTTGTGTTCTACTCGTGCATTGAAACTACGCATAGACGTAGCTCATGATGCCACTATTGGGGATCGTTGCAGAAATTAAAAAAAAAATTTACGCATCACCAACATCTATCTATGGAGTTACTAGCAACGAGAGGGGAGTGCATCTTCATACCTTTGAAGATCGTGACGCGGAAGCATTGCAAGAACGCGGTTGGTGGAGTTGTACACGAAGCGATTCAGATCGCGGTCGAATCCGATCTAAGCACCGAACAGCGATGCCTCCTTGTTCAACACACGTGCAGCCCGGTGACGTCTCCCGTGCCTTGATCCAGCAAGGGGAAAGGGAGAGGTTGGGGAAAACTCCGTCCAGCAGCAGCACGATGGCGTGGTGGTGGTGGAGCAGCGTGGCACTCCAGCAGGGCTTCGCCAAGCACTACGAGAGACGAGGAGGGAAAGGGGTAGGGCTGCCCCGAGAGAGAGGGAACTCGTATGTCTTGCAGCCCCAAAACCCCCACCATATATAGGGGGAGGGGAGGGGCTGCGCCCCCATCTAGGGTTCCCTCCCTAGGGGGTGTGGCAACCCCATATTGGATCTGGGGGCCGGACAGAGGGGGGAGAGGGGGCGCGCCTAGGGTGGGCCGTAAGGCCCATCTGCGCCTAGGGTTTGCCCTCTTCTCTTTGCTACGCCTTGGGCCTTGGTGGGAGGCGCACCAGACCACCTAGGGGCTGGTCCCTTCCCACTCTTGGCCCACGCATGCCTCCGGGGCTCGTGGCCCCTCCCGGTGGTCCCCCGGAACCCTTCCGGTGGTCCCGGTACATTACCGGTGATGCCCGGAACACTTCCAGTGGCCAAATCCTCACTTCCTATATATAATTCTTTACCTCGGGACCATTCTGGAACACCTCGTGACGTTCGGGATTTCATCCGGGACTCCGAACAACATTCGGTAACCACGTACATACATTCCCTATAACCCTAACGTCATCGAACCTTAAGTGTGTAGACCCTACGGGTTCGGGAATCATGCAGACATGACCGAGACATCTCTTCGGCAAATAACTAATAGCGGGATCTAGATACCCATGTTGGCTCCCATATGATCCACGATGATTTTATCGGATGAACCACGATGTCAAGGATTCAATCAATCATGTATACAATTCCCTTTGTCTACCGGTATAGTACTTGCCCGAGATTCGATCGTCGATATACCGATACCTTGTTCAATCTCGTTACCGGCAAGTCTCTTTACTCGTTCCGTAACACATCATCCCGTGACCAACTCCTTAGTCACATATAGCTCTTTACGATGATGTCTTACCGAGTGGGCCCTGAGATACCTCTCCGTCATACGGAGTGACAAATCCCAGTCTCGATTCGTGCCAACCCAATAGATACTTTCGGGGATACCCGTAGTGAGACTTTATAGCCACCCAGTTACGTTGTGACGTTTAGCACACCCAAAGTACTCCTACGGTATATGGGAGTTGCACAACCTCATGGTCTAAGGAACATATACTTGACATTGGAAAAGCTTTAGCATACAAACTACACGATCTTGTGCTATGCTTAGGACTGGGTTGTGTCCATCACATCATTCTCCAATTGATGTGATCCCGTCATCAATGACATCCAATGTCCATGGTCAGGAAACCGTAACCATCTATCGATCAACGAGCTAGTTAACTAGAGGCTCACTAGGGACATGTTGTGGTCTATGTATTCACACATGTATTACGATTTCCGGATAATACAATTATAGCATGAACAATAGACAATTATCATGAACAAGGAAATATAATCATAACCATTTTATTATTGCCTCTAGGGCATATTTCCAACATGTTACCGGTGAGTAGCTCGTATGTCGTTTTGCCGAGAAGCTTGTGAAGACATAGTCTATTCGTAGCATGACAAGTTGCCTCAACCGCTTGTGCCCAAAAGTGTCTTCGTGTCTTGTATTCATCAAGCATCGTTCTTGCCATATTAATCAACGTCTCATTCTTCCTCTCAACAACTCCATTTTGTTAGGGTGTGTACGTAGTCAAGAACTCGTGTGAAATCCCTTCTTTGTTAAGAAAGGTATCCACATTTGTGTTATTGAAATCCATTCCGTTATCACTCCGAACCTTCTTCATCTTCCTTTAAATTGATTTTGCGCCTTCCTGGCAAAGTTTTTGTAGATCTTTTGTACATGTGACTTGTCATCAAGAAAGTACACCCACGTAAATCTTGAAAAATCATCAACAATGACCAAACCGGAAGAGTTACCACCAAGGCTTTTATAAGCATTGGGAACGAAGAGATCCATATAAAGCAACTCAAGTGGTCATCTTGTGGTCATGATGTTCTTCATCGGATGACTTCCTCCAACTTGTTTTCCTGCTTGGCAAGCACTACAAAGTCTATCCTTGTCAAATATAACATCTTTAACACCAAGGATATGATCTCCTTTAATGAGCTTATAAAGATTTCTCATACCAACATGACCTAATCTTCTATGCCACAACAATCCCTTAGAAGATTTAGCAATTAAACAAGTACGAGGTTGGGATTTCTTAGTGAAATCAACAATGTATAGGTCACCTCTATGGATATCGGTAAAGACCATATTATGATTATCTCTACGAAACACTTGGCAATCAACTTCTGTAAATAGAACATCGAGACCAAAGTCAGCTAGTCTAGATATGGAGAGAAGATTATATCCAAGAGACTCTACGTGCATGACATTTTGAATAGATTTGTCATTGGATATGGCTACCTTACCAAGGCCAAGTAACTTACCCTTGGAGTTATCCCCAAATGTGACGTACTTGCATAGACCATCATTTTTGGCAAGCTCGTTGAACATTTATTTATCTCCGGTCATATGATGAGTACATCCACTATCAAGAACCCATTCCTTTCCTCCAGCCATGTAATCACGCAGGTTGGCCATGAGAGCAAAATGCCTCATAGACTCCTCAAGATCAGCATCACTATCATCATCTTCATCATAATAGCCATGTTCATTATCATCATGCGTGTGTTCATCACCTAGATCAAGTGATTCATTAGAGTTGCGACTATGACAATGAGCATGTTTATGAAACCAAATAGTTTGTGAAATGATGCTAGACTATGTAGTTTCTGTGATCATGATGAGTCTATCAAACACCTCTTTCTTGATTGCCCTATGGCCAAAATTCTATGGCGTTCAGTTCATATAGCGTTTAACATCAACCCTCCTAATAGCATTCACACGTTATTTGGTACATGGCTAAATGGAGTAAACACAGAATTGGCAAAACATATTCGTGTTGGAGTATGTGCTCTTTTGTGGGCTATATGGAACTGCATAAATGATTTGGTTTTTAACAGAGCAACACATATTCATTTTTTGCAGGTTATCTTCCGGGCCACTACTTTGATCTATATGTGGTCGCTACTCACTCCGATGGATGCCAGGGAGCGTATGGTTACTGGATCTATCCGATGGGAGATGGTATCACGGGCTATCTTCAACCGGTTTAGATGGCGGTCATGTAATAGGATAGGCGTTTAGTCTCCTATCTAAATTTATTCCGCCAGTTGTGGCTATCTCGTTTTATTTTTACTTTCTTTTTTAGCTCTATGGGAGCCCTTTTGATTCTCGAGACTTGAAGACTATGTGGGAACTGCTTTATTTTTAATAAATGGCCGCATGCATCTTTCTGATGCAGAAGACGGAGGACACCCTACTTTTCGGAAAAAAAATGAGACCAACATTTCCTTTGGCACGCATAAGATCACGAAGTTCAAATAGACATTCATCAAACTTCAGATCACTAGAATCCATCTTTTGAAAAGCAATGGACTTTTGAAGAATTTAATTTAAATTTTTAAAGGAATAATTTGGAAACCGTTCCTCAAGATATTTCCATATGGTGTAAGCACATTCAAAGGTAGGCAATCATATAAGCAAGTCTCTGGGCAATCCTCTCATGATAAGATTAGCAGCCCTAAGATTGTGAACCATGTCAAGATACTCATTTGGGGTCGGATGCAAAGAATCAATGGGAGACACATAAGGGATAAGAATATACATGTTCAAATCATATTCATTGAATATCTCAAGCATTTCATTCTTCCATGAACCATAAAACTCCCCATTAAGAATTATCACTCTATGTCTAATACTCCCGAACGTAGACTCGTCCATCTTCCTCCAACGGTGAGTAAACCAAAGCAATGAAGACAAACGCTCTGATACCAATTGAAAGGATCGAGAAGAGGGGTCTAGAGGAGGGGTGATTAGACCCTCAACAAGCAAAGTTGGCAGATATTAATTTCTACAAGTTGAGACTGAGTTTACCACATGTTAGAGCATTCACAATACATTTCAAGCAAGCATGATACGAGTATAGGCAGCAGAAAAGATAAATCATGCAATTTGCGAGAAAGTAAAGGGAGGGCATTGGAAGTTGCAAACGCAATTGGAGACACGGAGATTTTTGGCGTGGTTTCGATAGGTGGTGCTATCGTACATCCACGTTGATGGAGATTTCAACCCACAAAGGGTAACGGCCGTGCGAGTCCACGGAGGGCTCCACCCATGGAGGATCCACAAAGAAGCAACCTTGTCTATCCCACCATTAGCCATCGCCCACGAAGGACTTGCCTCATTCGAGTAGATCTTCACGAAGTAGGCGATCTCCTTGCCCTTACAAACTTCTTGGTTCAACTCCACATCTCTTGACGGAGGCTCCCAAGCGACAGCTAACCAATTTAGGAGACACCACTCTCCAAAAGATAATAGACGTTGTGTTGTTGATGAACTCCTTGCTCTTGTGCTTCAAATGATAGTTTCCCCGACACTCAACTCTCTCTCACAGATTTGAATATGGTGGAAAGAAGATTTGAGTGGGAAGCAACTTAGGGAAGGCTAGATATCAAGATTCTTGTGGTAGGATTGGAATGTCTTGATCTCAACACATGAGTAGGTGGTTCTCTCTCAGGAAATAAATGGTGGAAGTGTAGGCATGTTTTGATGGCTCTCTTTCAAATGAAGAGGGGGTGGAGGGGTATATATAGCCTCCACACAAAAATTCAACCGTTACACACATTTGACCCAACTCGGTGAGACCGAATAGAAGAACTCGGTGGCACCGACTAGTTCAAACAGGTGAACGTTAGGAATCTCGGTTTTACTGACTGGAACAACTCGTTGGGACCGATGTGCTAGGGCTTAGGGAAAACTTCATCTCGGTGGGACCGATTGCATAAACAAGGTGAGACCAAATTCAGCAATGAGCAAACAGAGAGTCTGTCAAGCAAGCTCGGTGAGACCGATTGCTTATTTTGGTGAGACCAAAATGATACAAAGGGAAACAGAAAGATTGCAGGGCCATCTCGATGAGACCGAGATCTGTATCGGTCGGACCGAACTGTTAGGGTTTCTGGCAGTGGCTATGTCATGTGAACTCGGTGGGTCTAGGTAGGAGTAATCGGTGTGGCCGAGTTGGAGATTAGAGTTTTGACATATTTGGATGGGAGAGTGACTGAGGGTTTTTGGAGCAATATCACTAAGCACGTGAGCAAGTAATCCATTAAGCAACACATCATCCCCTTTTAATAGTATTGGCTTTCCCATGGACTCAATGTGATCTTGGATCACTAAAACATAAATGTAGAGTCTTGAGCTTTTGCCAATCTTTGTCCTTGGCATTTCGAAGGGGTTCCACATCCTCCTGTGCAGGCCACTCCATTGTTGAACTTTATCTGAAATATACTAGATAAAACTGTCAGTCCAACAAGAGATTGAAGGAAATATGCCCTAGAGGCAATAATAAAGTTATTATTTATTTCCTTATATCATGATAAATGTTTATTATTCATGCTAGAATTGTATTAACCGGAAACTTAATACATGTGTGAATACATAGACAAAACAGTATGTCCCTAGTATGCCTCTACTAGACTAGCTCATTGATCAAAGATGGTTATGTTTCCTAGCCATAGACATGAGTTGTCATTTGATCAATGAGATCACATCATTAGGAGAATGATGTGATGGACAAGACCCATCCGTTAGCATAGCACTATGATCGTTTAGTTTAACTGCTATTGCTTTCTTCATGACTTATACATGTTCCTATGACTATGAGATTATGCAACTCCCGAATACCGTAGGAACACCTTGTGTGCTATCAAACGTCACAACGTAACTGGGTGATCATAAAGATGCTCTACAGGTGTCTCCGAAAGTATTCGTGGTGTTGGCATAGATCAAGATTAGGATTTGTCACTCCGAGTGTCGGAGAGGTATCTCTGGGCCCTCTCGGTAACACACATCACAATAAGCCTTGCAAGCAAAAGACTAATGAGTTAGTCATGAGATGATGTGTTACGGAACGAGTAAAGAGACTTGCCAGTAACGAGATTGAACTAGGTATAGAGATACCGACGATCGAATCTCGGGCAAGTAACATACCGCTTGACAAAAGGAACAACGTATGTTGTTATGCGGTTCGACCGATAAAGATCTTCGTAGAATATGTAGGAGCCAATATGGGCATCCAGGTTCCGCTATTGGTTATTGACCGGAGAGATGTCTCGGTCATGTCTACATAGTTCTCGAACCCGTAGGGTCCGCACGCTTAACGTTTCGTTGACGATATAGTATTAAATGAGTTATGTATGTTGGTGACCGAATGTTATTCGGAGTCCCGGATGTGATCACGGACATGACGAGGAACTCCGGAATGGTCCGGAGATAAAGATTAATATATGGGATAATAGTGTTTGACCTCCGGAAGGGTTCCGGAATTCACCGGAAGGGGTTCCGGATGTTTCCCGAAGTGTTTGGGTACGAGAACACTTTATTTGGGCCAAAGGGGAAAGCCCACGAGGCTTTAGGAAAGTGCAAAAGGAAGTTTTGCGGAAACCAGAGGCTAGACGCCAGGAACCCTGGCGTCTAGGGGGTAGACGCCGGGAACCCTGGCGTCTAGCCCTGGAGTCCGAGTGGGACTCTTTCCTTTCGGGCAAAACCGACTTTGAGGAGGCTTTTGCTCCAAGTTTCGACCCCAGGGCTCAACATATAAATAGAGGGGTAGGGCTAGCACCCAAGACACATGAAGATACACCAAGCCGTGTGCCGGCTACCCCGACCCTCTAGTTTATCCTCCGTCTAGTTTCTGTAGTGCTTGGCGAAGCCCTGCAGAGATTGTTCTTCATCAACAACCGTCACCACGCCGTCGTGCTGCCGGAACTCATCTACTACTTCGCCCGTCTTGCTGGATCAAGAAGGCGAGGACGTCATCGAGCTGAACGTGTGCTGAACGCGGAGGTGCCGTACGTTCGGTACTAGATCGGGACGGATCGTGAAGGTGCACGACTACATCAACCGCGTTGATAAACGCTTCCGCTTTCGGTCTACGAGGGTACGTAGACACACTCTCCCTCTCGTTGCTATGCATCTAGTAGATAGATCTTGCGTGATCGTAGGAAAATTTTGAAAATACTACGTTCCCCAACAGTGGTATCAGAGCCAGGTCTATGCGTAGATGATATGCACGAGTAGAACACAATGAGATTGTGGACGATACTAGTCATACTGCTTACCAGCATGTCATACTTTGCTTCGGCGGTATTGTGAGATGAAGCGGCCCGGACCGACATTACGCGTACGCTTACGCGAGACTGGTTTCACCGTTACGAGCACTCGTTGCTTAAAGTTGACTGGCGGGTGTCTGTCTCTCTCACTTTAGCTGAATCAAGTGTGGCTACGCCCGGTCCTTGTGAAGGTTAAAACAGCACATACTTGACGAAACATCGTTGTGGTTTTGTATGCGTAGGTAAGAACGGTTCTTGCTAAGCCCATAGCAGCCACGTAAAACTTGCAACAACAAAGTAGAGGACGTCTAACTTGTTTTTGCAGGGCATGTTGTGATGTGATATGGTCAAGACATGATGAGTTATACGGTTTTGTATGAGATGATCATGTTTTGTAATGTTATCGGCAACTGGCAGGAGCCATATGGTTGTCGCTTTATTGTATGAAATGCAATCGCCATGTAATTGCTTTACTTTATCACTAAGTAGTAGCGATAGTCATAGAAGCAATAGTTGGCGAGACGACAACGATGCTACGATGGAGATCAAGGTGTCGCGCCGGTGACGAAGGTGATCATGACGGTGCTTTGGAGATGGAGATCAAAAGCACAAGATGATGATGGCCATATCATGTCACATATTTTGATTGCATGTGATGTTTATCTTATTATGCTTCTTATTTTGCTTAGAACGACGGTAGCATTATAAGATGATCCCTTACTAAATTTCAAGGTATAAGTGTTCTCCCTGAGTATGCACCGTTGCGAAAGTTCGTCGTGCCGAGACACCACGTGATGATCGGGTGTGATAAACTCTACGTTCAAATACAACGGGTGTAAGCCAGTTTTGCACACGCAGAATACTCGGGTTAAACTTGACGAGCCTAGCATATGCAGATATGGCCTCGGAACACTGGAGACCGAAAGGTCGAGCGTGAATCATATAGTAGATATGATCAACATAAGATGTTCACCATTGATACTACTCCATCTCACGTGATGATCGGACATGGTTTAGTTGATTTGGATCACGTGATCATTTAGATGACCAGAGGGATGTCTATCTAAGTGGGAGTTCTTAAGTAATATGATTAATTGAACTTTAATTTATCATGAACTTAGTCCTGGTAGTATTAGCATATCTATGTTGTAGATCAATAGCTCGCAATGTTGCTCCACGTTTATTTTTTATATATGTTCCTAGAGAAAAACCAAGTTGAAAGATGTTAGTAGCAATGATGCGGAATTGTTCCGTGATCTGAGGATTATCCTCATTGCTGCACAGAAGAATTATGTCCTTGATGCACCGCTAGGTGACAGACCTATTGCAGGAGCAGATGTAGACGTTATGTACGTTTTGACAAAAGCTCGATATGATGACTACTTGATAGTTTAGTGCACCATACTTTACGGCTTATAACCGGGACTTCAAAAACGTTTTGAACGCCACGGAGCATATGAGATGTTCCAAGAGTTGAAATTAGTATTTCATACTCATACCCGTGTCGAGAGGTATAAGACCTCTGACAGTACTTTGCCTACAAGATGGAGGAGAATAGCTCAACCAGTGAGCATGTGCTCAGATTGTCTGGGTACTACAATTACTTGAATCAAGTGGGAGTTAATCTTCCAGATAAGATAGTAATTGACAAAGTTCTCTAGTCACTATCACCAAGTTAGTAGAACTTCGTGATGAACTATAATATGCAAGGGATGACGAAAGTAATTCCCGAGCTCTTCGCGATGCTGAAATCGGCGAAGGTAGAAATCAAGAAAGAGCATCAAGTGTTGATGGTTAACAAGACCACTTGTTTCAAGTAAAGGGCAAAGGGATAGAAGGGGAACTTCAAGAAGAATGACAAGCAAGTTGTCACTCCCGTGAAGAAACCCAAAAGCTAAACTCAAGCCTGAAACAAGTGCTTCTACTGCAAAGGAAATGGTCACTGGAAGTGGAACTACCCTAGATACTTGGCGGATAAGAAGGATGGCAAAGTGATCAAAGGTATATTTGATATACAGATTATTGATGTGTATTTTACTAGTGTTCATAGCAACCCCTCGGTATTTGATACTGGTTTAGTTGCTAAAGAGTAGTAACTCGAAATGGGAGTTGCATAATGAACAGAAACTAGTTAAAGGATGAAGTGACGATGTGTATTGGAAGTAGTTCCAAGATTGATATGATCATCATCGCACACTCCCTATACTTTCGGGATTAGTGTTGAACCTAAATAAGTGTTATTTGGTGTTTTTGTTGAGCATGAATATGATTTGATCATGTTTATTGCAATACGGTTATTCATGTAAGTTAGAGAATAATTGTTGTTCTGTTTACATGAATAAAACCTTCTATGGTCATACACCCAATGAAAATGGTTTGTTGGATCTCGATCGTGTGATACACATATTCATAATATTGAAGCCAAAAGATGCAAGGTTAATAATGATAGTGCAACTTATTTGTGGCACTGCCGTTTAGGTCATATTGGTGTAAAGCGCATGAAGAAACTCCATGGTGATGGACTTTTGGAATCACTTGATTATGAATCACTTGGTGCTTGCGAACCATGCCTCATGGGTAAGATGACTAAAACTTCGTTCTCCGGAACTGTGGAGCAAGCAACAGATTTGTTGGAAATCATACATGCTGATGTATGCAGACCAATGAATGTTGAAGCTCACGGCAGAAATCGTTATTTTCTGACCTTCACTGATGATTTGAGCAGATATAGGTATATCTACTTAATGAAGCACAAGTCTGAAACATTTGAAAAAGTTCAAAGAATTTCAGAGTGAAGTGGAGAATCATCGTAACAAGAAAATAAGAGTTTCTACGATATGATCATAGAGGTAAAATATTTGAGTTAGCGAGTTTGGCCTTCAGTAAAAACAATGTGAAATAGTTTCACTACTCACGCCACCTGGAACACCACAGTGTAATGGTGTGTCCGAACGTCATAACCGTACTTTATTAGATATGGTGCGATCGATGATGTCTCTTACCGATCTACCACTATCGCTTTTGGGGTTATGCATTAGAGACATCTACATTCACGTTAAATAGGGCACCATCTAAATCCGTGGAGATGACACCGAATGAACTATGGTTTGGCAAGAAACCAAAGTTGTCGTTTCTTTAAGTTTGGGACTGCGATGCTTATGTGAAAAAGTTTCAACATGATAAGCTCGAACCCAAATCGGAGAAGTAAATCTTCATAGGATACCCAAAAAAAAAAAAACTGTTGGGTACACCTTCTATCACAGATCCGAAGGCAAGATATTCGTTGCTAAGAATGGATCCTTTCTAGAGAAGGAGTTTCTCTCGAAAGAAGTGAGTGGGAGGAAAGTAGAACTTGATGAGGTAATTGTACCTTCTCTTGAATTGGAAAGTAGTACATCACAGAAACTGGTTCTAGTGATTCCTACACCAATTAGTGAGGAAGCTAATGATGATGATCATGAAACTTCAGATCAAGTTTCTGCTGAATTTCGTAGATCAACCAGAGTTTGTTCCGCACCAGAGTGGTACGGCAACCCGGTTCTGGAAGTCATGTTACCGGAACATGATGAACCTACGAACTATGAGGAAGCGATGATGAGCCCAGATTCCGCAAAATGGCTTGAGGCCATGAAATCTGAGATGGGATCCATGTATGAGAACAAAGTGTGGACTTTGGTTGACTAGCCCGATGATCGGCAAGCCATCGAAAAATAAATGGATCTTCAAGAGGAAGACTGACACTGACGGTAATGTTACTGTTTACAAAGCTCGACTTGTTGCGAAAGGTTTTCGACAAGTTCAAGGAGTTGACTACGATGAGACTTTCTCACCCGTAGCGATGCTTAAGTCTGTCCGAATCATGTTAGCAATTACCGCATTTTATGAAATCTGGCAAATGGATAACAAAACTGCATTCTTTAATGGATTTATTAAAGAAGAGTTGTATATGATGCAACCAGAAGGTTTTGTCGATCCAAAAGGTGCTAACAAAGTATGCAAACTCCAGCGATCCATCTATGGACTGGTGCAAGCATCTCGGAGTTGGAATATACGCTTTGATGAGGTGATCAAAGCATATGGTTTTATACAGACTTTTGGAGAAGCCTGTATTTACAAGAAAGTGAGTGGGAGCTCTGTAGCATTTCTAATATTATATGTGGATGACATATTATTGATTGGAAATGATATAGAATTTCTGGATAGCATAAAAGGATACTTGAATAAGAATTTTTCAATGAAAGACCTCGGTGAAGCTGCTTATATATTAGGCATCAAGATCTATAGAGATAGATCAAAACGCTTAATTGGACTTTCACAAAGCACATACCTTGATAAGATTTTGAAGAAGTTCAAAATGGATCAGTCAAAGAAAGGGTTCTTGCCTGTATTACAAGGTATGAAGTTGAGTAAGACTCAATGCCCGACCACTGCAGAAGATAGAGAGAAAATGAAAGTCATTCCCTATGCCTCAGCCATAGGATCTATCATGTATGCAATGCTGTGTACCAGACCTGATGTGTGCCTTGCTATAAGTATAGCAGGGAGGTACCAAAGTAATCCAGGAGTGGATCACTGTACAGCGGTCAAAATTATCCTTAGTAATTGGATGACTAAGGAAATATTTCTCGATTATGGAGGTGATAAAGAGTTCGTCGTAAAGGGTTACGCCGATGCAAACTTTGACACTAAATCCAGATGACTCTAAGTATCAATCTGGATGCGTATTGAAAGTGGGAGCAATTAGCTAGAGTAGCTTTATGCAGAGCATTGTAGACATAGAAATTTGCGAAATACATACGGATCTGAATGTGACAGACCCGTTGACTAAACTTCTCTCACAAGCAAAACATGATCACACCTTATTACTCTTGGGTATTAATCACATAGCGATGTGAGCTAGATTATTGACTCTAGTAAACCCTTTGGGTGTTGGTCACATAACGATGTGAACTATCGGTATTAAATCACATGGCGATGTGAGCTAGATTATTGACTCTAGTGCAAGTGGGAGACTGAAGGAAATATGCCCTAGAGGCAATAATAAAGTTATTATTTATTTCCTTATATCATGATAAATGTTTATTATTCATGCTAGAATTGTATTAACCGGAAACTTAATACATGTGTGAATACATAGACAAAACAGTATGTCCCTAGTATGCCTCTACTAGACTAGCTCATTGATCAAAGATGGTTATGTTTCCTAGCCATAGACATGAGTTGTCATTTGATCAATGAGATCACATCATTAGGAGAATGATGTGATGGACAAGACCCATCCGTTAGCATAGCACTATGATCGTTTAGTTTAACTGCTATTGCTTTCTTCATGACTTATACATGTTCCTATGACTATGAGATTATGCAACTCCCGAATACCGTAGGAACACCTTGTGTGCTATCAAACGTCACAACGTAACTGGGTGATCATAAAGATGCTCTACAGGTGTCTCCGAAAGTATTCGTGGTGTTGGCATAGATCAAGATTAGGATTTGTCACTCCGAGTGTCGGAGAGGTATCTCTGGGCCCTCTCGGTAACACACATCACAATAAGCCTTGCAAGCAAAAGACTAATGAGTTAGTCATGAGATGATGTGTTACGGAACGAGTAAAGAGACTTGCCAGTAACGAGATTGAACTAGGTATAGAGATACCGACGATCGAATCTCGGGCAAGTAACATACCGCTTGACAAAAGGAACAACGTATGTTGTTATGCGGTTCGACCGATAAAGATCTTCGTAGAATATGTAGGAGCCAATATGGGCATCCAGGTTCCGCTATTGGTTATTGACCGGAGAGATGTCTCGGTCATGTCTACATAGTTCTCGAACCCGTAGGGTCCGCACGCTTAACGTTTCGTTGACGATATAGTATTAAATGAGTTATGTATGTTGGTGACCGAATGTTATTCGGAGTCCCGGATGTGATCACGGACATGACGAGGAACTCCGGAATGGTCCGGAGATAAAGATTAATATATGGGATAATAGTGTTTGACCTCCGGAAGGGTTCCGGAATTCACCGGAAGGGGTTCCGGATGTTTCCCGAAGTGTTTGGGTACGAGAACACTTTATTTGGGCCAAAGGGGAAAGCCCACGAGGCTTTAGGAAAGTGCAAAAGGAAGTTTTGCGGAAACCAGAGGCTAGACGCCAGGAACCCTGGCGTCTAGGGGGTAGACGCCGGGAACCCTGGCGTCTAGCCCTGGAGTCCGAGTGGGACTCTTTCCTTTCGGGCAAAACCGACTTTGAGGAGGCTTTTGCTCCAAGTTTCGACCCCAGGGCTCAACATATAAATAGAGGGGTAGGGCTAGCACCCAAGACACATGAAGATACACCAAGCCGTGTGCCGGCTACCCCGACCCTCTAGTTTATCCTCCGTCTAGTTTCTGTAGTGCTTGGCGAAGCCCTGCAGAGATTGTTCTTCATCAACAACCGTCACCACGCCGTCGTGCTGCCGGAACTCATCTACTACTTCGCCCGTCTTGCTGGATCAAGAAGGCGAGGACGTCATCGAGCTGAACGTGTGCTGAACGCGGAGGTGCCGTACGTTCGGTACTAGATCGGGACGGATCGTGAAGGTGCACGACTACATCAACCGCGTTGATAAACGCTTCCGCTTTCGGTCTACGAGGGTACGTAGACACACTCTCCCCTCTCGTTGCTATGCATCTAGTAGATAGATCTTGCGTGATCGTAGGAAAATTTTGAAATTACTACGTTCCCCAACAGAGATATGTTGGCATTAATTACCAAAATCACCCAGGGAGCACTTGTGCTTTCAGTTGAGCATGCCGAGAGGGATTTCTCCCGATCCCAACCATCACCCTGTGCTCCGGAGCACTCCACGATTCCCCCGCCAGCCTGCGCAGGCACAGACTTTAAGCCACCCATGTTGTTTTACCACAACACCGAGAAGTGGGGTCTGCACCACGAAGGAGAAGAGTCGGGACTCGGGACTAGGGGCAGCAGCACCGTCGGCATGCGGGAGGGCCCGACGTCCACCATCAATGACGGTAACCAACCAGACGCAACAGCAGGAGCAAACCAGGCCGGTGGGCCCACAGGCCCGCCCAGGCCCTGAAATGCCCATAAAGCTCCCGTCGTCGCGCTGCAGAAAGCACGCCGTCAGCTTCGCTGCCCCCCGTCCGAGCCATCCTTCTGCTTTTATCGCGCAAGATGCAGCAAGGCCGCACTGAAGCCGGCCCGCTAAGGGTCCAGATCTGGGCCGAGGGCGCGCCACCAGGCCTCCCCGCCACCAATAAGCAGCGCCACCACCACGCCGGCTGCCGGCCACTACCACCAGATCGCCGCACCACCGCCAACCCCCTGCCCCGGGAAGGAGGGCCGCGCGTGGGGAAAGAGGATCCCACATCCGCCGACACCACCCGGGCCAGATCCTGTGGCGCCCGCCCGTGGCGACGGGGGTAGTGGGAGGAGGAGGGTGGATGAAGGGAGGGAAACTGCGCCCCGCCCTGGCAGCCTCCCGGAGAGACGTGCTAGTGCGGGGTTGGGAGGGGGTCGGGGAAGCTTGTTCTAACAAGCATACTTTTCAGAAGCAGCAAAACTGCCTCGTTCTATTAAATAAAACAGAAATAGTTCTCCAATTATTCAGAGGAAAGACATGTACAACCTGGCTGCCAACACAGGCCGAGAACCAGTGAGAGGCTGAGGAGATCCACTTGTTGGGACGACCCATGGCGTCGCCATCACCAATTCACCATTGAGATATTTCTGACGCCACTCATGATTACGTTAACTGAAGATCCCCGAAGTGCACATGCGCGTGCCTGGAGACTGCAGCTCGTGCCAATTTGAGCAGATGGGATCGGCGACCCAGCCGATCTGCCCCCAATCCGAGCGAACAGTTTTGAGAGGCTACCAAACTTCGAGAATGGATAATGCCGATATCCGAAAAGACCAAGCCTGGCCACGAATGCCCGCTCTCCCGGATATCCTCTCCCTCTATTCTTATCCTCAGGTAACACTCCCAAAACAAACAAACATACAATCACAGCAAAATATAGGTGCCTTCTAAGTTTTCACAGCAGAGTGCATGTGAAAAATATTTTTAGAAAAATCCCCTTGACCAGCTGTGATCAGGAACGCACACAACTCAAAGAAAATTCACAGGACACAAATCCAATTTTTTGCCATCATTCCGTGCACAACATATATCTAGGTGCTGTAATTTAGCTATATACCATAGCACTGCATGCTATTTTTGCTGCATAATATTCAGAATTCAGACTGACATAGTGACTTCACAGGGCTGTGTTTCACCGTAAACTGCATAACAGCACCGGATAATTCCTTTCAGCTAGCTAGCTTCCAAGCAGCCGAAAATGACGCGCGTGCTTCAGATATCTCGGATCCCAGGGTCGTCTCCGTCTACTGCGCGATCTTTTTCAGCTTCGTTGGACCGAGAGCTGGCCATTTTCATCCAGCCCTCTCTCAAGCTTGGCAATGGCCGCGAGGGCGTCTCCTGCTGCTTCTGATCACCGTGTGTGCTGAAGCATCTGACGCGCTTGCGCCGAGCAGCAGGAGCTAGACTTTCATGCTCACCTTCTCTCCCCGTGGCATCTGAAGCAGTAAGAGCTCAAGTTCGCAGAGGGGGTTCATCTGACTCTGATCTACAAAGCCCAGGTCTGGTGTTTTGATGGTTCGCTTTGTGCCAACTCGAAGTTTCTAGTCGTTTGACATGCAGAGCTTAGTTGCGCCTGCAACTGTAATTAGTGCTACTTCAGTCTATCAATCTGCTTTCTGCTTCTTCCTCTTCTGCCCTGAATGAAACCGAAGCAGATTTCCTTCTACTCGTTGTCCTTTTAGCTTTTCGCTAGTAGACCACGGATGATCGGTCGATGTAGTTTTGCTCTTTGTTTCTGATCCATCACTTTTCCAGCCTTCATATATGTTTTACCTGCATGCAGTTTTATTACTCTGATAGTAAGATCTTAACGCTGCATCGATCGCCGATCGATCATGCTTAACACACCACCTGTGATGGGTGGGTGACCTATTTTGAACTAGTCCATTTTGTGAGAGATCGTTCACATGCAGAAATATGCATGTGCACGATAAGCAAGAGATAAGTAGGCCCCCTTGTTTGCACTTCGCCACCTATGGCTAGTCTCGCTTCCTCATCTCTTCATCCGCCACATCCTAGATAGTACCAAACTTTATAATGAAGATTACGCACCTGATCACCTCATCCTCCTCCGAATGGCTAACATCTTGTTTCTCTGATGTATACCCTTGATCTGATGGTTCTCGCCATTCTTTGACATCTTGATCGATCTTTTTGCAAGCGTCGCATCATCTATGCTTTGCATATATATTTTGAACTAGGTCGCCATTGTTATTTACGGGGTGGTGCACAAATCATTCATTTCTAACACGTAATGAACCATCTTGATTTTCTCCATGCAGCTATACATCGCCCTAGCTTGCAGATCGCAAGCTAGATAGCAATGGAGAACCACCAGCTGCCCTACACCACCCAGTCGCCGGCAACCGGCGCGGCCGGAGGAGCCCCGGTGCCTGGCGTGCCTGGGCCACCGCCGGTGCCACACCACCACCTGCTCCAACAGCAACAGGCCCAGCTGCAGGCGTTCTGGGCGTACCAGCGGCAGGAGGCGGAGCGCGCATCGGCGTCCGACTTCAAGAACCACCAGCTGCCGCTGGCGCGGATCAAGAAGATCATGAAGGCCGACGAGGACGTGCGCATGATCTCCGCGGAGGCGCCCGTGCTCTTCGCCAAGGCCTGCGAGCTCTTCATCCTCGAGCTCACCATCCGCTCCTGGCTGCACGCCGAGGAGAACAAGCGCCGCACACTGCAGCGCAACGACGTCGCCGCTGCCATCGCGCGCACCGACGTCTTCGACTTCCTCGTCGACATTGTGCCGCGCGAGGAGGCAAAGGAGGAGCCCGGCAGCGCCGCCCTCGGGTTTGCCGCCGGAGGGGTTGGTGCGGCCGGTGGGGGCCCCGCCGCTGGGCTGCCGTATTACTATCCGCCGATGGGGCAGCCTGCGGCACCGATGATGCCGGCCTGGCATGTTCCGGCGTGGGAACCGGCGTGGCAGCAAGGCGGGGCGGACGTGGATCAGGGTGCCGGGAGCTTCGGCGAGGAAGGGCAAGGGTTCACGGGGGGGCATGGTGGCTCAGCTGGCTTCCCTCCGGGGCCTCCAAGCTCCGAGTGATCGCTGCCAGAGCTGCATGCGCGCATTGGATACTGAATGTTACGTATTTAGAGCATCTCCAACAGCCGCGCGACGCGCCGCGCCCAAAAATCGCGTTTGCCGCGCGCGCTTCGGCTGGTTTGCCGCGCCGCGCCGCGCTGGCTCCAGCGGCTGCTGTACAATACAGCGCGCGCACGCAGCTCCAACAGCGCGCAAAAAATGCAGCGCGCGCGCCGCTACAGCAGCGCCAAATATGCCATTTGGACCCAATAAAACATTCAATCAAAATGCAATGAACATGTGAAATTTAACAAGTTGAGATGAATACATAAAAAGTCGCCCACAAGTTCATCCAACCAAGTCCAAATTCAAACCAAGTTCAAAATACAAGTGCAACCAACAAAGTTCAAGACATATATAATAAACAGATCAACCATCTTGCTCGTCTTCTTCGTCTTCTTCCTCTTCTTCCGCCGACGATTCTTCCTCTTCTTCCGCCGATGAATCTTCCTCTTCATGACGCACCGCATCACTTGTAGCTCCGACGTGAGGCACATCGAAAGGCATGGCCGGAGGTGCGCCCATGCCTCCCATGGCGGCCGGAGGTACGCCCATGCCTCCCATGGCGGCCGGAGGTGCGCCCATGCCTCCCATGGCGGCCGGAGGTGCGCCCATGCCTCCCATGAGAGAAGCAAAACTCATGCCACCCATGCCTCCCATAACGTTGGAGGGTGCTCCAATGCCACCCATGGCTCCCATAGCATTGGAGGGTGCTCGAAAGCCACACATGCCTCCCATGGCGGCCGGAGGTGCACCCATGCCTCCGAAGCCACCGCCACCCATGCCGCCGAGGCCACCGCCACCCATGCCGCCGAGGCCACCGCCGCCACCCATTGTGTTGATCATGGCTCTTTTTTGAATCAAGACTTCTTGACGGGCAAGGTTGACATATTCCATTTGCGCTTCATTGAACAAAGATGTGTCCAAGAAGAACAAATTTTTTTCCCATTCCATCAACCTAGTTCGCTCCTCCATGGCAACCTTCCTCTCCTCCAATGCCACTTTCCTCTCCTCGGCGGCCACCCTCCTCTCCTCGGCCGCCAACCTCCTCTCCTCGGCCGCGGCATCTTGGTTCCTTGCCATTTTCCTCACCTCGTTCGCTTCTTTTCTTGCCTTCACAATAGCTTCCATAGCATTTGTGAGCTCATCATCTCCTTTCCTCTTCTTCTTTTCGGTTTTGTCCTTCTTGCACCCATCCGGTCGTTTGGGTTTCGAGTATGAAACCGAGTTGGGTGTGGGGCTTCTCATGCCCTCCTCACTTGAGGCATCATCCTCCTCATCATCATCATTCAACTCAATTGTGCGCTTGCGTTTGTTGCTCAAATGCAAATCATCCAAATCTTCACGCTTCCTCCATTTCTCATCATCCTTCAACACTTCATAGCAATGAGGCAAGGTAAAGATCTTTCCTTTCTTAATCTTCCCCTTCTTGGTTGTCCTCGTCTCTTCTCTGAACAAGTTTTGTGCAATGTTGTACTACAAGAAAAACAAAACAAGTTAGCACTTCGGACACCAAAAAAAAGTATGATGAACATGTATGATATGGCACTTACTCTATCATCCTCATTTGTCCCACTTGGGTTAAGCTTGTCAACTGCCTTTTGTGCGGCCGCCCACTTTTGACAATCCGAGTTGATTGTCGACCATCGGGACCGAAGTGATCTCTCGGAGCGGTCAATTCCACTCTTGTTCTGAGCATCAAAGTGTTCTTTCATTCGCCCCCAATAAGCATCTCTACTTTGATCACCTCCAACGGATGGATCCCTCGACACTTGCAACCAAGTATTGCATAGTAATTTGTCATCATTGATGGTGTAATTGCCCGCTCTTCCTTTCGGCGCCTCGACAATGCCCTCACCCTCCTCGTCCACCTCAAACTCATGGTCGTCCAAATGGATTTCATTGGTTTGAGACCAATGCGAATTGTTGGACCCAACACCCATAGTTGACATGTATGCATCATCGTTGAGACTACAAATGCAAATATAAGCTATCTATATGATGATGCATTGAACAAATAACAAGAAAGTAAAAGTTGGAATTTTTTTCACCTTGGGGGCATTTCGTCGAGCACGTGGTGCGCGTCGGCCGCCGGCTCAACGGTTGAGCTCGCCGGCGCTTCGGTAGACGCCGGAGCCGTCCGCCGCCCTGCAAGCTTCTTCTTCTTCGAGGTGCCGGAGCCGTCCGCCGCCTTCTTCTTCGCGGATATTTTTCTTTTTTTCGCCTCCAATGGTGCGGCGGTAGCACGGGACGGCGCCGGCGCAACGCCGCTCGTCGGCGTGGTCATCCGCGGCGGCAAGAAGAGACTGCGCGCGAGGCCGACCGATGGCGGAGCTCCGGCGGCCGCGGCGGCAGCGCCCGCGCCAACGCTCGCCGCGCTAGGGTTTGCGGCGGCGGCGGCGGCGGCGACGGCGGCGGCGGCGCCTGCGGCGGCGGCGGCGGCGGGGTCGCGGCTGTAGAGCGGGGTGAGAGGGGCTCCGGTGTGCGCATCCATGGCGGAAGGGGCGCGAGCGCCGGCGCGCGCGAGTGGAAGAAGAAGGAAAAGGGAAGTTCGCGCGCGCGCTCGAGAGTGCCGCGCGCGGAAGAAGACGCTCGAAATCAACAGCGCGGGATGGGGCATTCACCAGCGCGCCCAACCCGTTTTAGCGCGCGCGCGTTTTTTGGGCGCCCGCTGGAGCGGTGCGACGCGTTGCGCGCGCGCTAAAATAGCGTTTTTTCCGGCGCGGCGCTAGTATAGCGCGGCTGTTGGAGATGCTCTTACCACGGCGCGCAATGTAATTGTGTGAGTATATTGGCATGTCTTGCGTTAATTAAGACTAACAAGCATTTAATTACCCCTTTTTAAAAACAAGCAGATAACTACCATGAGTTTGAATCCAGACATGCAGGATAAATTGCATCATTCCATCATCCATGCATGACCTTATGGTTGACTATAGGCAACACACTCTTTTTAGCACAATATAGATGTAGACTCTCATCATACATACATACATATACTCATCCCTATATATGCGCACATGACCCTACATCTATGAGCATCTCCGAGATATTAAGCCGGCACATCATCTTAAGATGAACGAAATGGCGACATACACCTTCGTAGTCAATGAAAACGTCTCCCTCCACTGAACGGACATCATTGAAAGGTCTAAAATAAATCAAAAAAATACGACCACAAATACCAAGTCTAGGACGTGAACCATTATGGGCCGATTCCACCACAACGAAGCTAACCATCTAAACTATGTTGAGCACTTTTTGCACACGTACGGCCTTTCTTCTACTCGCACAATCCATCTGTTTCAAAATATAATTTGTATTATATTTTAAGTCAAAGTTTATGAATTTTGATCAAATTTATATGAAAATT
The DNA here is from genome assembly GCA_902687465.1 of Secale cereale. Lineage (NCBI taxonomy): Eukaryota > Viridiplantae > Streptophyta > Magnoliopsida > Poales > Poaceae > Secale > Secale cereale. The sequence goes on along the minus strand of LR738715.1, from coordinate 189,000,104 downwards.
TGTCCACATCTCTAATATCAAATGAATATCATTACATTCATCATGAATTAATCCCTTCTTTCCAAAATATAAGGCGCAGTTTGATTTTTTTGGTCTTTGTTGCACAAATTTGACTACGATTTGTCTATAAAATTAGTATACATATGTATGAAATAAAATTATTTTGTAAGGCAAATACGACGATGCCATTGATACATGTTTAATCAATATACTTTGACATAAGTTAGTGGTCTGTGACGCCCGGATAATCAAGCTACAGTAAACCTCTACTAATGATGCCACGTCACCGTGGTTACTGTCGATAAACTCACATTAGTTTAAAACCAATTCAAATTCAAATTTGAATTAAAGTCAAATGATAAAAGTTTTCAAATGTTTAAACTAAAATGTTCGGGTCGTGCCAAATAATGCATAGGTAATCATGTTGGAGAAACCACATTTTTATCAGGTATTTGAATGTCCTAAAATAGTTAAAACACTAGCCAAACAATTAGTGAAATGCCTTTTGCAAATAAATAAAATATTAAACTATTTTATTTTGTTGCCCAAACTTATGTGGGAGTGGCATATTTATTAACACTAAATTAGGGACTGCTTTTATAATTTATAAAACTAAAATAAAAGGGGAACTAAAATAAAACAGAAAAGGATAACTATAAAAATAAACAAAACAAAATCAAACAGAACAAAGAAGAACAAAATAAAGACACCCCCCGGTGGGCCACTGGCCCAGCTGGCCAGGCCACCCCAAGACCCAACCCATCTGGCTTACCTCCCACATCACGCTACAGGGAGCAGGGGTGCCGTGGCGGCCATCTGCCGACGATGGTCGTGCGTGCCGGCCATCGGCCCCTCCTGCCCGTCTACTAGTCGCCCCGAGCACGTTCCCTCCTCCCCGAACCCTAGCGCCCCGAATCCACTCCCCCCCTCGCATGCGCTCGTCTTCCCCGCCGCCAACCTCGCCCAAGCGCGTCCGTCGCCACCGCTCGCCAATTGCCGCGGCCACTGGCGCCTCCGCGCCTCCTCTTGGTGTCAAGAAGCTCAGCGGGGCTCCCCTTCTTCCTCTACACCGCAAGATCGACGCCGGGGAGCACTGCATCGACGCCAACGCCTTCGTCTTCCACCTTCGGCTCCGTGGATCACCGTCGTCGATCCGCTGCCATGGCTGCCTCCCCACCTCCGTCGAGCTCCTCCTCCGCACCACTGTGAGCTCCACCACTTCCTCCCACATTCTCGAGCTCGGATTCGAGCTCGACCACGCACGTCGCCGCGTCATAGCCTCAACGTCGATGCTCGACTCGCCGACGCGGCCCCGGACGTCGTGGGCCTCGCCCGACCCCAGCATCGTGCTCCTGGTGCTCCCAGGAGCACAACGCACACACACACACCCCCTCCCACGCCTCTAGCACTGCCCCCGGCGAATCCCGATGCCGGCCGCCGCTCGTCGTCAATGCTCCGACTAGCACCGGCCATCTCCAGACGAGCAAGTGGCACTGATCGATTCGCGACGCCGCCCTCGTTCGAACGCACCTACCGCCGCTCGGATGGTCGCCGGAGCTCAACTCCGGTGGGTCTCCGCCGTGCGTGGCCTCGTCGCCGGCGCGCACGTATCCCCCCAGCCAGGCACCGCCCGCTCGCGGCCGCCCCACCCGGCGCCTGCCGCGCGCATCGCCCTCTGCCGGTGTCGCCCGTCGGCGCCCCATCAATCGCGTACCGTGCCCCTCCCATCGCCCGGCGGCCTGTCCCGGCGGCCTGTCCCCTGTGCCCGGATGGGCAGCGCCCTAGCCGGGCAGGTGCTCGGCGCCCGCACTCCTTAAACACCCGCCCCGCTGGCCCGGGGCCACTGCTAGGCGGGGCCCAGCCCCTGTTTTTTAAAGGTTTTTAAAATAGTTAAAATAAAATAATGTTAATTAATTAGGTAATTGATTAACTTAATTAACCTAGCTTAATTAGCCTGTTGACCTAGATTAGACTATTTAAAAATGTTAGTTAATCTATACCTATGACAGACGGGTCCCACCTGTCAGGTTTGACCAATCAACTAGTTAGTTGACCTGCTGACGTCATGGTGCTGTCATGATGATGTCATCAATTATTAAATCCAATTTTTTTTATAAAACTTTGAAAAATCATATAAATTAATCCGTAACTCGGATGAAAATAATTTATATATGAAGGTTGCTCAGAACGATGAGATGAATCCGAATACGCAGTCCGTTTGTCCGCCACATGTTCCTTGCATAGCGAACATGCAACTTTCCCCCTCTGGTCCGTTTGCCCGAAAACCCGAAACACCAGGAATACTTTCCCGGATGTTTCCCCCCTTCGTCGGTATCACCTCCTACCGCGTTAGGTCACACGTAGCATCGCGTTTTGCCATGTTATGCTTTGTGGTGTGATGTTTGCTTTATATTTATTGTTTCTCCCCCCTCTTCTCTCCGGTAGACATCGGGACTATACTGCTGACGGTGCCACTGTGATCGACTGCGTCGACGACGACCCCTCCTTCTTGCCAGAGCAACCAGGCAAGCCCCCCTTGATCACCAGATATCGGCCATTCTCTTCTCTCTTATTCTTGCATTAGATTTGCTACTGTTGATGGTTCGATAGCTCCTATTCTGTTGCATAGCCTGTCATTGTTGCTACCACTGTTGGTACCTTACCTGCTATCCTAATGCTTAGTATAGGATGCTAGATTTCCATCAGTGGCCCCACATTCTTGTCCGTCTGCCATGCTATACTATTGGGCCGTGATCACTCGGGAGGTGATCACGGGTATATACTATACTATTACTTACTCATGTTGATGATTCAGAGATGTGGGCTGAAGGGGCAGGTGGTTCCACACAGGTAGTGGTGGTCCTGGGTTCCCGACAGCCTCCTAATGGTTACTTTGTGGCGGAGCGAAAGGGCGGGTTGCGACCACCTAGGAGACAGGTGGGCCTGGCCCTGGTCATTGTCCGCGGTGATTTCATAATAACACGCTTAACAAGATCTTGGTCTTTGATCTGAGTCTGGCCATTGGCCTATACGCACTAACCAGCTACGTTGGAATAGTTATGGGCACTCGACGTCGTGGTATGAGCCGAAGCCTTCTTGACGTCAGCGACTTAGCGGCGGGCGCCGGATTGGACTGGAACGGCGCTCTGGTATTAGGAGCGGCTAGGTCTGCTTACCGGCCACCCTCACAACATGCAGGTGTGCATTGGGTGATGGGCCCAGACCCCTGTGCGCTTAGGGTTTAGACCAGCGTGCTGACCTCTCTGCTGTGCTTAGGTAGGGCTACGACGTGTTGATCTTTCGAGGTCGGGCATGACCCCGGAAAGTGTGTCCGGCCAAATGGGATCAAGCGTGCTGGGTAATGTGGTGCACCCCTGCAGGGAAGTTAAATTATTCGAATAGCCGTGTCCCTCGGTAAAAGGACGACCCAGAGTTGTACTTCGACCTCATGACAACTAGAACCGGATACTTAATAAAACACACCCTTACGAGTGCCAGATACAACCCAGTGATCGCTTTCCCACAGGGCAACGAGGGGAGGATCGCCGGGTAGGATTATGCTATACGATGTTCTTGGTGAACTTGTCATCTACTCCCTTCTACTGCTGCAAGGCGGAGGTTGCCAAAAGCGAGGATACTTGTTACTTTCCAGCTACTCTCTCCTACTGCTGCAAGATGGAGGCTGCCAGAAGCGTAGTCTTCGATTGGATTAGCTATCCCCCTCTTATTCTGGCTTTCTGCACTTCAGTCCACAAATACTACCCATATCTTTGTTATCGTTGCATATGTAGTGTAGATCCTTGCTTGCGAGTACTTTGGATGAGTACTCATGGTTGCTTTGCTCCCCCTTTTCCCCCTTTCTTCCTTTCTACTCGGATGATGCAACCAAGTGGTGGAGTCTAGAAGCTAGAGGATCCCGAGGATGTTTCTACGTGGAGTTTAGCTTCGAGGAGTACTTAGGAGGTCCCAGGCAGGAGGCCTTGCCTTTTCGATCGTTGCTATATTTGTGATAGCCTTCTTAAGGCAAACTTGTTTAACTTATGTGTGTACTCAGATATTTTTGCTTCCGCCGACTCTTGTGTTTTCGAGCTTTTGTATTTGAGCCCTCGAGGCCCCTGGCTTGTAATATAAAGCTTGTATTATTTTAATTTATGTCTAGAGTTGTGTTGTGATATCTTCCAATGAGTCCCTGATCTTGGTCGTACACATTTACGTGTATGATTAGTGTACGGTCAAATCGGGGGCGTCACATGGTCAAAGTCATGCATCAAAGACCGTAAAAAAGTCAATCGCGCCTTATATTTTCGGAAGGAAGGAGTATGTTTTAATAAGGCATATATTTTTTATTATATATATATGTATACTCCCTCTGTTTTGTACTAAAACCATGGCAAGTATTTCTGAAACGAAGGAGTATAATTTTATCTATAAATTTGGTCAAAGTTTTTGAATTTCGGTTTTTTCAAAAACCAGAATGCATTACATTGGGACAGAGTGAGTGTAGTTTTATTTTACTTTGTGCTCCCTTTGGTCACAAATACAAGACACACAATTATATCTGCAATAATAATTTAAAACTATCACCACTGATCTTATATTTATATATCTAACTAGTTGATTCTCGCTAACTCAATTACACTCTCCAAGAGCAAAACGCAGGAAGAACGCTAAGACGATCCAGGCCGGATCGAGGGAGCGCATTGGTTGGGCAGGAAAGCCTCCTCCTGCTCGTATTCAATGGGCCACGTGTTGGCAGGAAAAAAAAGCCAACGGAAGCTTAACCACTACAAGAAATACGTCAGCTTGGGACCATCACTATTGGTCACTAAATGGCCATTGTTTTCCATTTGCGAGATTTTTGTGACAAAAAACAGATGGTCAAAAGCTGGCCGTCGTAAACTGAAATTAACGACCTTCTTCGGGATAAGGTCGTGGAAGGCAACGACCAAAACAAAAGGTAGTTGAACCAACGACCTTTTGTTTTGGTCACTGTTTGTCTGCCCATGCCACGTCGGATCCGACGTGGCAATCTGACGTGGAAAAATTGCGACCAATTGAAAAGGTCGTTGGTAAGATTCGGCCCGGTCCAATTCGACGATTTACATGGGCCGAGCCCAACGAATTAGCCTTTTTACTGTATATTTTTTCAGTTAATTTTCTCTAGCTGCATGGGCCTGGCCCAACAATTTGGCCTTTTATTTTCTAGGGCATGGCCTTTTGCAGATCATTTCATTAAGCCTATTTTTCTGGTTTTCAGAAATGCACAATATTATGATTCGCTATAGTTTGGGCCACAACCTTTTTAGAGCCCAAATGTTATTTTGTCAAGTAGAACATTTGGTCTATTTCATTCACATATTTAAATTTACACATTTGAACAACAAAAAATCAATAAATATCTCAATTAACTGATTAAATCCAGAAATCATCCAGCCAAATACTCACAAGAGAACATACACGTCTGCACGTCCAATAAATGCACATACAATCAAAAACAGAGATACACAAGCACTATTGATGTTGTTCATCTTCAAGCAACTTAAACAAGTGCACATATAATTAAACAGGTACATCAGTAGAGATACGTCAACTAAAACTATGGCGCGCATCTCCAAGCTTCTTCATTATCCGTCACAGCAGCAGCAGCCCCGATGATATTGGATCCTGATCTAGATAAACTATTAGTGAAATACACTGGAAGTAAATAATGGTCTTTCAAGAGACCAAATGCCCCAGTTCAGTAAACACTAAGCATGTAATAACAAAACTTCCAACAACTTGAATGCAACAGATTAACCTCTGTAAAGAAATACAAGAGCGCTAAGATCACTAAAGTACTGATCTAGATGCCCTTATATTTCTTTACAGCGGGAGTAGTAAATAGCAGCAACAACACTTGAACCAAGAAATGTCCACGAAGGAAATAAAAAATGGGCATCATGAGTAGTAAATCAGTAAAATTACACTAGTATATTACAGTTTTACAATGGTGTTACAGTGTAAACTACAACAGTATAAATCATTAGTTTAATTACAGTAGTTAGATTTTACAATTTTTACTGTTGTGTTACAATGCAATTTACAAACATCATCCATTATATTGGATTACTATTCCATTAACAACATATTTTTCAGGATAAGGTGGCAACGACAACCACATGTGGCATCACAGAGCATGTGTAACAAGTTTATGATGTTGGGGATCGTAGCAGAAAATCAAAATTTTTCCTACGCATCACCAAGATCTATCTATGGAGTAATCTAGCAACGAGGGAGAGGGGAGTGCATCTACATACCCTTGTAGATCGCGATGCAGAAGCGTTACAAGAACGCGGATGAAGGAGTCATACTCGCAGCGATTCAGATCGCGGTTGATTCCGATCTAAGCGCCGAACAACGGCGCCTCTGCGTTCAACACACGTACAACCCGGTGATGTCTCCCACGCCTTGATCCAGCAAGGAGAGAGGGAGAGGTTGGGGAAGACTCCGTCCAGTAGCAAGACGACGGCGTGGTGGTGGTGGAGGAGCGCGGGACTCCAGCAGGGCTTCGCCAAGCACTACGAGAGATGAGGAGGGAGAGAGGTAGGGCTGCGCCAAGAGAGAGAGAGATCAAATCGTATGTTGGGCAGCCCCATACCTCAAGTATATATAGGGGGAGGGGAGGGGCTGCGCCCCCTCTAGGGTTCCCTCCCTAAGGGGACGCGGCAGCCCTAGATCCCATCTAGGGTGGCGGCCAAGAGGGAGAGGGAGAGGGGGGCGCACCAGATTGGGCCCTAGGGCCCATCTGCCCTAGGGTTTGCCCCCTTCCCCTCTAGGAGGTGCCTTCGGCCCTGGTGGGAGGTGCCCCAGCCCATCTAGGGACTGGTACTTTCCCACTATTGGCCCCTCCCGGTGGACCCCCGGACCCTTCCGGTGGTCGCGGTACATTACCGGTGATGCCCGGAACACTTTCAGTGGCCAAATTCTCACTTCCTATATATCAATCTTTACCTTCGGACCATTCCAGAACTCCTCGTGACGTCCGGGATCTCATCCGGGACTCCGAACAACATTCGGTAACCGCGTACATACTTTCCCTATAACCCTAGCGTCATCGAACCTTAAGTGTGTAGACCCTACGGGTTCGGGAACCATGTAGACATGACCGAGACAACTCTTCGGCCAATAACCAACAGGAGGATCTGGATACCCATGTTGGCTTCCACATGTTCCACGATGATCTCATCGGATGAACCACGATGTCAAGGATTCAATCAATCCCGTATACGATTCCCTTTGTCTATCGGTATAGTACTTGCCCGAGATTCGATCGTCGGTATACCGATACCTTGCTCAATCTCGTAACAGCAAGTCTCTTTACTCGTTCCGTAACACATCATCCCGTGATCAACTCCTTGATCACATTGTGCACATTATGATGATGTCCTATCGAGTGGGACCAGAGATACCTCTCCGTCACACGGAGTGACAAATCCTAGTCTCGATTCGTGCCAACCCAACAGACACTTTCGGAGATACCCGTAGTGCACCTTTATAGCCACCCAGTTACGTTGTGACATTTGGTACAACCAAAGTATTCCTACGGTATCCGGGAGTTGCACAATCTCATGGTCTAAGGAAAAGATACTTGACATTTAGAAAAGCTTTAGCATACGAACTACACGATCTTGTGCTAGGCTTAGGATTGGGTCTTATCCATCACATCATTCTCCTAATGATGTGATCCCGTTATCAACGACATCCAATGTCCATGGTCAGGAAACCGCAACCATCTATTGATCAACGAGCTAGTCAACTAGAGGCTCACTAGGGACATGGTGTTTGTCTATGTATCCACACATGTATCTGAGTTTCCTATCAATACAATTCTAGCATGGATAATAAACAATTACCATGAACAAGGAAATATAATAATAATCAATTTCTTATTGCCTGTAGGGCATATTTCCAACATATGAATCAATAGTTTGACTTGAGACTGATCACAGATGCGATAAAAATGTCATATATATTGCAGAAATATCATTTGTCATGCTCAATCAGCTGACTTTAAGTAACTTGGTCAAGTACAACTGCTAGTTCTGAGCAATCAATAGTAACCAGGTGCAGGAGACAAATGAATATGAGCTTGGTTAGGACTGAACAAATAACACAGGGGCATAATACCAATCCTACACATTTCACTTCTATGTTGGTAGGAATAGGATAGCAGTACATGGTAACCCTGCAAGCTTTGCTTCAGAGAAGCAACTACTCACTTTGGACTGACTGAAACTGTGCGCCAAACCCACTTAACAAATGCTGAGACGCAATGTGCCAAGCATCAGCTCCATTCAGCTGCAGCAAAACACATCAAAAAGAAGGTCATAATATCATCTAACAGAACCGTACATCATGCAAGGATGGTCGATCTCCGGGCATCTACAGAACCATCCTGGGCTCCTGGCCAAGAGCCAGTAGAGGCAGCCAATGTTTTTCCTGCCCTTGTTGTTTGCTGGGATGCCGATATCGACATATCGCATGGGAGAGTCAGTGTCATAGAAGGAAATAGTAGGGATGTTCCCCAGAGTAGACTCCTTGATGGGTTGCACATAACACACCAGATTAATTACTCCGTCATCATCATAGCCACATCTAACGCACACTACTAGTATATCCTACTACTAGAGTAGTTTCGCATGGCAAAGAAATTCACCTGGTAGTCGGTCCTTGGGTCGGTGAGGATGAGCAGGCTGGGCTCGCTAAAGGAGGTATGCATCTGGTTGGTGAAGGTACCAGGGGTGTGCCTCCCGGCGATGGCGTTGGAGCCGGTGTGCTGCGCGAACTTGGGGACGGCGCACTGGCCGTAGGGCGGGCGGACTGGATGATGATGTCATGGGGGTTCTCGATGGCCACGATGACCCTCTCCGCGAGCTGGAGCTTCTCCCACGTCTTTCCCAGATTGATGATGTAGATGCCTAGGAATCACAAACCAAAAAGAACGCATCACATTCCACAGTCCATCTCAAAGAAGTACATAAGCATGAACACTTGCGACAACTACACTAGCATGCATCACAGTCCGCAGCAGATCGACTCTGACCAGCACTGGCGCATGATGCCGGGGCAGTTCTACCGTCGAACGGCAGATTGGGGGTGCACAGGTAAAGCTAGATCCATGAGGAGGAAAAGAGCTTGGTAGAACAAGAGGGCTTGAGCGCGGACATACCATCAGAGCGGGGCTTGTAGGCATAGCGGTCCATCTGGAAGTCGCTGTTCTTGGTATCGAGGTGGACGTCGGCGGCGAGCATCATCTGTATGTCCTGGTCCTTCTTGGATAGCGCCCGCGGGGCCTCTCCAGCCGCTGCCGCCATGGCTGGTCGGATCTAGCCATGACATGAGCAGCTCGAGTCGGCCTACGAGGAGAGGGAAGGGGCCACCAGAGATGAGGTTGGGGCAGAGTCGAAGTCGACCGCGGAGGGCGAGCTGCGGCGCGGGGGAGTGGAAGGGGAGGGTGGGCTAGAGGTGGAGGTGCGCGCGGAGGCGGACGGCGACGGATCTGAGCGACGGTGGTGGCAGATTGGTGGCTTGGAGTCGGGCGCCGTCGGTGGCGGCGGCGAGGAGATGGGGGGAGGAGGAGTGCGATGGGAGGAGGAGGTCGAGGATCTGAGTTAGGGTTTTGGGTAGGTGGTTGCGGGTGTGGTTTTCTTTTTCTTTTTCATTTTTTTCTTTTCTATAGATAGATGGATGGATGGATGTGGGATGGAGAGATGGATGGATGGATGGGCGCCATGTCATCAATCCGTGTGACTAAAAATTCCACCAATGAGAATAGAGCACATATAATTGTGTTTCTTTTTTTGTGTTTCTTCTATTTTTTCACAGGAAAAAATTAAAACAATGATCTCATACTTTGGACAAGTTTACATCTTGGAATGGTAAACATTATCGACGAAGGGATTTTTTATTTTCTTTGCACGAAAAATCGATTTCCATTTTTTGAGTGGCCAAAATGAGTTTTTTTTTTGTGAAAGACCTACCATATATTTGTTGCAAAATTGGACCAAATCAATTTTCTAAAATACTAGGCCATATTTAGTGCACAATTGGCCAAGTGGTTGGGTGTCAAAAGTTTCGATCCACCACTCATGAAAAAGACAATTTTACGCCGATTCAGTAGGAAGCGTGTCAAATTTGAACTGCAGTTGCCTTATAGTTTGTTCTTTATATTTTCCAAAAATTATTTCTAGGTACATAAGTATCTATTTAATCAGAGAAACACCAAAACTTTTCCAAGATTCAACTACTAGCTAGGAACAGTCATGCCCGCCATTTTGACTGCATTTTGAAACAGGCATAAAAATTAAAAATTCAAAAAATTGGAAAACCTCCGCATTGTGTCATAATATGTGACCAAGTTACTAGAAAAAAATAAACTTGTAATACGGTAATTATTTTAAAAAAAGTGTTCTTAGAAATGAGCTATCATGTGTGATGATTCATGGCTTTTAAGCCAAATAATCAATCTTATGGGCACATTCATGGCATAGTTTGTTCAAATGATCTCATATTGTGCACAAGGGTGCATATTGAAATGGCGAACAATGTTGCCTAAGGGACTTTTCATTTTCTTTCGATGAATAATCAATTTTCCATTTTCCGAGTGCCCAAAATGAGTTTTTTTGTGAAGGACCTACCATATATTTGTTGCAAAATTGGACCAAATCAATTTTCTCAAATACTAGGCCATATTTAATGCACAATTGACCAAATGGTTGGGTGTCAAAAGTTTTTATCCACCACTGGTGAAAAAGACAAATTTTCGCCGATTCAGTAGGAAGCATGTGAAATTTGAACTGCAGTTGCCTTATAGTTTGCTCTTTATTTTTTCCAAAAATCATTTCTAGGTACATAAGTATCAATTTAATCAGCGAAACACCAAAACTTTTCCAAGATTCAGCCACTAGCTAGGAACGGTCATGCCCGCCGATTTGACCGCATTTTGAAATACGCATGAAAAATTAAAAAAAAAATCAAAAATGAGAAAACATTTGCATTGTGTCATTATATGTGACCAAGTTACCAGAAAAAATAATAAACTTGTAATACGGTAATTATTTTTAAAAAATGTTCTAAAAAATGAGCTATCATATGTGAAGATTAGTGGCTTTCGAGCCAAATAATCAATCTTATGGGTACATTCATGGCATAGGTTGTTCAAACGATCTCATATTGTGTACAAGGGTGCATATTGGAATGGCAAACAATGTTGCTTAAGGGAGTTTTCATTTTCTTTCGACGAAAAATCAATTTTCCATTTTCCGAATGCCCAAATTGAGTTTTTTTGTGAAGGACCTACCATATATTTGTTGCAAAATTGGACCAAATCAATTTTCTAATATATTAGGCCATATTTAATGCACAATTGACAAAATGTTTGGGTATAAAAAGTTTTGGTCCACCTCCCGTGAAAAAGACAAATTTCTGCTGATTCAGCAGGATACAGACCAAATTTGAACTGCAGCTGTCTTATAGCTTGCTCTTTATTTTTTCAAAAAATCATTTCTAGTTACATACGTATCTATTTAATCAGAAAAACATGTTTTTGTGGCGATACATCGAGGTTTGGATGGTGGCCGAGCCCCAACTCCAGAGCGCGTAAACTCGCATGCTGCCACGTGGTCACCGCGTGACCGCGGCGTTGCCATGCGTTCTGGGCGGCCTAGGCATGTCTAGTGGGTTGGGCACTCCCCAGGTAGGTGCTAGGAAGAAAATTACAACATAATATTTTGACGAGGAGACCAAACTATGCTCAAACATGAATTAGCAGCCAAGTGTTTGATTAGCGGTATGGGAAATGCACATGGCCAATGGGCGAGAGTTTTGGCTGAGGATGATCATCTACTAAGAAGACTGTTTTCGCAAATTTTCAACTCAAAAGGAGGAGCGTAGGTGGTACTTACTTTGCAAAGTACCACACTGGACAGAAATATGAATGTTGAAGCTTTGCTCAAAATAATGAATGGATTGAGCTGAAATTTGGTCGAGGATTGGTATTTGGGCATAGGAAAGCACTGTAGAAAATTGATACCATTAGGACATGCCAAAGTGGTACTTCCTTCACAATGCTCTTCTCTGGACAGAAACTTGGGAAAATTAGTGAGAGAAATTGGATAAGTGAAATGAGCTCAAATTTGGTGTAGGTAAGTTACATAGGTATGGTCATGCCCTCGTAATTTTTTAGATCATTTGGGTAAGCCTAGCTAGTACTTACATCATAAAGCTTCTCTCTAGATAGAAACTTTAGAAATTTTCTGAGGAAGATTTACTAGGAAAATGGAGATGAATATTATCATGTGGCAATGATTTGCGTATGGAAGAGTGCCCAAAAAGTTTGAGGGTAATAGGAGGGGTCTAGATAACACTTGCTTTGCAATGTGCCAATCTAGCCATAAAATAGAAATTGAACCTGGGCTCACATAGATGATTTGACCGAGCTGCAATTTTGAGGAGGGTGATAATTTGGGCATATGAAGGAACTATATAAATTTCATGTCATTGGATATATATAAATGCCACTTTCTTCAAAATGCTCTCCATTGAATAGAAAATTGGGAAAAATATTGAGGGAAAATGGTTAAATTAAATGAGCTAAAATTTGGTGGGCGGAGATTCTATGGGCAGGGTCATGTCCCGGTAAATTTTCAGCAATTATAAAGCAATATAAAATATAGTTACTTCACAGACTGAAAATTCTATGAGAAACAAAGATTGGATGGTGATCTCTCATGGATTCTTAGATGGGGCTACACTTTTGTGGAGAGCTATGATATGGCCATATATAATATGTGGAAAAAATTCAACTCATTAGGATATGCATAGCTAGTACTTCTTTCACAAAGGTTCTAGGTGGACAAAAACTTTGGAAATTTGTCGAGGAAGATTTACTAGGCAAATGGAGCTGAATTCTGTCATGAGGCAATGATTTGGATAGGAAAGAGTGCCCAAAAAATTTGAGGGCAATCAAGAATATATAAATAGCACTTCCTTCACAAAGTGTTGTTTTGAACAGAATAGGAAAATGAATATTGTTGAATTATTTTTGAACTAGGCAAGGAAGGTTTTTTACATATTTGACCAAGATATGACCTAAAGAATTGATGATAATTTTTGGGAATTTTGGGAATGATAGAAATATAGGTTGCTTCATAACCTTGGGCAAAAATTGACACATGGACATGACACATAGGCAAAACTGATGAGGTGCTGCCTAGTCATAAATATCCACCACAATTTACAAGGTTATGACCATCTATATTGGTCGTGATCATCTATAAATAAGGCAGCAGACCTGTGTTGTCTGCTTTATGACTATTTCGTTTAAGGAAATTATGACCTTTCTGACCAAATTGGTCGTTATAGTTTAGGGTTTGGAGCCTCCCGAATAGCTATCGGCTAATTGGTCTCAAATGGTCGTAGATTTACGACAATTTCTTCCAGGGTCACTGACAGAAGGTCACAAGGTTACATATTTCTTGTAGTGAACAGGCAAAAAAAAATAGGAACTCACACAACTGCATCTCCCATTTCTCCCCCTCCCCTCTTTCTCCGCCCTCTCTTCCACGTGACTGCTCCTGCCTCGCCTTGATTGCTCCTCCTTGTCACCGCACACCCATGCTTGTGTGAACATGGTGGTAGCGGCTACAGAGAGGGTGAAGAGATCCCGCTCTCCCTTCTGGCATGATGTGCCGCCTCTTCTCCTCCCTTCCATCACCACCATCTCCTGGCCTTTGGCTTCCTCTGCACCCAAAGATCCATCCACGTCATGACAGGAGATCCAGGAAGGGAGGCGAGTCTCTCCCACAATGTCGAGGTTGTCTTATCTCGGACGTCTGGGATGGCAGCGGCTGCAGCATGAGCGGACTACGTCATCAACATGATGGCATCTTAGGCCCTGTACAACGGCAGATGTTTACACAGGTGCCATAGAAAAAAACCTGGTTTATTTGCCCATATTAGATCGCATGGGTGCTTAGGAAGGGAGGTAGAAGCAAAGTTTTGCTTTCGGTGCCAGCCGGTGCTTGGTGGAAACAATTGCCCCCTTCAAGTCACGGGTGCTTCACCCCGATGCTTTCATCGTCAAAAAGAAAAGGACAAGGCCTATGCATGTGAGCAGCAGAGCGCCTCTGCATTGGAGAGGATGGGTGCTAGTGTAGATGCTACGTGAATGTCAAAGCAGCCTAGGCACCACATACGAAGCACTCTGTGTTGGGGTGCAAAGAAATTTTCCAGACACAATGCACATAGCACCCTCTCGAGGCATTCCGCATTGCACAAGGCCTTAAAGGTAAAGCAACTCGAGCAGCGGTGGTAGTCCGCAACTCCATCACTGTCTTCCTCGGCAGGAGCATCTATCGCTACTCCTCGCCGTCCGTCCATGGCATCGATGTTGGTCTCCTTCTCACCTTCCGTGTTCTCTTCCCATCCTGCCTCCCGCCGCCGCCACCACTACTCAAGGCACTCATTCATTCCCCTTCCTTACCTAATATCTCATATTTGTTTTATTGTTCATTTACAAAGATAATTTTGCATCTTCTGTTCCTCGGAATTTGATTAATTTTCTACTAACAAGTTGTACAATCAGGTCGATGATTTGCCACATGATGTCTGACCTCATACGACCACGTAAAGATGCAACACCAACTCCTTGGTCAACAATGATTTTGACCAAATGTTGTCACAGATCAAAACACCATGCTTAACTTCTAGACCATGACATAAATTTAACTTCAGAGGTACACCCATTTGCATGTCAGCTGCATGAAAGGAGGTTCAAGTAGCATAATTCAGCTACTTAGCTATGATGTACATGTGCGCTTTGCTAGAGATTGCTAATAAACTGAATGGTGCTTGTCTATATCTCTGATCATTGCATTTTGGCTCCTATATTTTGTCGGATAAATGATTGGTTGAAATGTTAAGCATGTTCTGGTTGATTGATCTCTTTACTGTGCTTATTTTGAAATAATAAATTTCTATATATGCCGAGAGTAGGAGTAGGATCCTCCTGCAGATATTTCACTTCATCTTAACATGACAATTTGTTGGGGAAAGCATTTCTTCACTCCTCATCTACCTCAACATCTACTTTGGCTCATGCGCCGCCAATGCCAAGCAAGAAGAGATGATGAGGTCGAATCCGGTTTGTCTATTTGTTTCGTTCCCCCATCCTTGCTCACAAATTCTACTCATACGACATGTGAGAGGGAAAACGTTTTATCTCTTGCTTCATTTCTCTTGTATGTGTGTTCTTCTTGTAGGTGCTGACTTTGCTATCGCCCTATTCTTTGTTGTTCACTGAATAAATTTTCCAATTGATCTATGCTCCTGATGTGTTCTTGTAGGTGTGATACGTCCAAAACGTATCTATAATTTCTGCTTGCTCCATGCCTCTTTTGGGTGATATTGTTATGTTATTTATACACTTCCATACACTTTTGATCATATTTGGACTAACCTATTAACTCAGTGCACCCTAGTGCCAGTTTCTGTTTTCGGCTGTTTTTGTATTTTAGGTTTTCACATTACGAGAACTGTCAGAAAAAATCAAGAAAAATTATATAAAAAATCAGCGTTCCAGAAGCTACCAGGCACCCGAAGCACAGCCGGAGGGGGGCCACCAGGGCCCCAGGCACCCTGGTGGCGCGCCCCCCTGGGCCGCGCCGGGGGGGGGG
>LR738715.1:188906481-188984333 GCA_902687465.1 Secale cereale | reverse complement strand
GTCTGATGCCCCCCTTCGGCATATATTTAAAGCGTCTCCCGAAACCCTCGAGACGGGAACTCTTTTTCGTGATCTCATCTCTGTTCCGCCGCCGTCGCCGCTTCCAAGATCGGGAGCACCAGGAGAACTCTTCCCGTCACCCTGCCGGAGGGGAGGATCACCACCGGGAGCTTCTCCACCACCATGGACGCCTCCCGGATGAGTTGTGAGTAGTCTCCCTTGGACCATGGGTCCATGACCAGTAGCTATGTGATGTTCTCCTCCCGTTCTTGTGCTTCACTAATTAGTCCTCGTGAGCTGCCCTACATGATCGAGGCACATATGTAATCCTTATGCTGTTGCTATGATGAGTTTGCTGGGATCCGATGGATTATGAGATTATGTTCAGATTGTGTTTGAGTAATATATTTGATTCACCTCTTTTATATTTATGTTCGTAAGTAATTCTTGCATGTTCTCCGTTGTTACTTATTGCTTTGGCCAAGTAGTAGGTAGTGACTCCAAGAGGGAACGTTATGCTTGATTGTGGGTTCATGCCCCTCGATGACTAGTTTGAGTGACAGAAACATGAGTCTAGGGGATGTGCTGTTGCCACAAGGGGGAAAACAACGGTGCTTGTGCCCGCGGGTGCAAGGATTGTTTACTTTACGCAAAGTTCTTTTAATGCAGTTGTCTGTTGCTTTGAGTTTACACTATGGGTGGGACTCGCAACTTAATACCAGCGAGATGTTCTGGATGGATATCTCAAGGTGGATGATTAGTAGTAGATGCAGATGGATTTCGGTCTACTTACCTCGGCGTACCGCCCATGCTTTGAACCTCTACCTTTCTTGCAACTTAGTCAGCATTGGTTTGCGCACATGGTCCTGTCAATTGCCCAGGTGTAATTCGTTTACCTCACATAGCTGTTTTATCGTCTTTTGGGAGAGAGACATCACTAGTGAACATCATGAGACTCCGGTCCATATTACCATCATTGATCACATCCGCTATTTACTTTCCGCTTTTACTTACTATTGCAATTATATCTATCACTATTATCACTTGCGTTTGATCCTTTGTAAACTACAAGGTCGGAGGGATTGACAACCTCTCTGTACTCGTTGGGAGCAAAGTTATTTGTATCTGTGTGCAGGTCCACGTTGATTGCTAATATCTGGCGCCGTTAGCAGTTGACACCTTCTTGTTGAAACTGGGAGTCTCAGGGAAATCGATCCTTGGTATTGCCAAGGGAAAACTTCCGCTACACTGCATCTCAAACCTTCCACTTGGGGTAACCAACGAGGGGCGAGAAGCCATCAAGCAAAGTTTTCTGGCGCCGTTGCCGGGGACTCCAGTCTTCAGGATAGGGGAGTTGCACGCTATCTTTTACCTTTGCTTTTAGTCTTGTTAGTTTACCTTTCAGTTTTTGCTTTAGTATCTTTTATCGAAAATCACAAAAATAGTTATCTTGCTTGCTTGCTACTATGGGTTCCACCGAGAACACCAAGTTGTGTGACTTCACTAGTCACAACAACGATGACTTTATCTGCACAC
The DNA here is from genome assembly GCA_902687465.1 of Secale cereale. NCBI lineage: Eukaryota > Viridiplantae > Streptophyta > Magnoliopsida > Poales > Poaceae > Secale > Secale cereale. Next base: position 188,982,797 of record LR738715.1, on the reverse strand, counting down.
CTATGACTACACCTGCCACTTCAGCACCTTCGTATGAAATTAAACCTGCTTTACTGAACTTAGTCATGAAAGATCAATTCTCCAGTGCTGGAGATGATGCTGCTTTACACTTGAACAACTTTGTTGAACTTTGTGATATGCAAAAGTACCAAGAAATAGATGGTAATATTGTTAAGCTTAAGCTTTTTCCTTTCTCTTTGAGAGGAGGAGCTAAGATTTGGTTTCAGTCTTTGCCTAGAAATAGCATAGATTCATGGGACAAGTGCAAAGATGCTTTTATCGGAAAATACTATCCACCTGCTAAAATTATTCAACTAAGAAGTAACATAATGAATTTTAAACAATTGGATAATGAACACGTTGACCAAGCTTGGGAACGTATGAAATCTCTTATCAAGAACTGCCCTACTCATGGTTTGACTACTTGGATGGTTATCCAAACTTTTTATGCAGGCTTGAACTTTACCTCGCGGAACTTGTTAGATTCGGCCGCGAGAGGAGCCTTTATGTCAACTACACTTGGTGCTGCCACGAAGCTTCTCGATGAGATGATGACCAATTATTCCCAATGGCACACCGAACGCGCTCCAATAGGTAGGAAGGTAAACTCTGTCGAGGAGATTTCCTCCCTAAATGAAAAAGTTGACTTGATCATGTCTCTACTTTCGAAGCAATCTTCTGTTGATCCTCGTGATGATCCTTTAAATTCTTTGATTGCTCAAGAACAAGTAGATGTGAACTTTATCTCTAGAAACAATTTTAATAATAATGCTTATAGGAGTAATTTTGGTAGCAATCCTAGACCGTTCCCCTCTAACTCTTATGGGAACAACAATGCTTATCCTAGCACCAAGAACTCCACTACTGAACTAGAGATTATGCTTAAAGATTTCATCACTACCCAAAAAGCTTTTAATAAGAGTGTAGAAGAAAAACTAAACAAACTAGATGATCTCTCTTTGAAGGTAGACAATTTAGCCAATGAGGTAGAATTGCTTAAAATTAGAACTTCTCCTCTTGAGGAGAGGAAGGTCACTCCTATTAATGCTATTCAAGTGCAAATTAATGAAAATATTAGGATGATGGCTAAACTTAAAGAGAGATGGGCTAGAGAAAGGGAGGAAGAAGATAGAATTAAGAGCCTTCCTACCCACCACACTGTTGCTACCATTCAAGTTGTTGAGGATATCCAAACTCTTAGCACCCAATGCACTCCTGGTCCCGATCGACCTATTAATGGTGATGCTATGACTATAGAAACTACCAAACAAGTGAACCTAAAGGACACCACTACCACCTTACTTGATGGTAGTGACCTTGATTTTGACAATTGCGCTCTTACCGAAGTTATTGATTTCCTTCACAAGATGTCTAGAGATCCCCGCACTAGCACGATTAACCTTGCCTTCACAGAGCATATCACTAATGCTCTTATCAAAGCTAGGGAGGAGAAACTTAGAGTAGAAGCCTCCATACCTAGAAAGCTAGAAGATGGTTGGGATCCTATGATAAAAATTAAGTTGAATAACTTCTCTTGCTATGCTTTATGTGATGTTGGTGCTAGTACCTCTGTTATGCCCAAAAGAATATATGATATGCTTAAATTGAAACCTTTTGATTCTTGTTCTTTTGGTGTTCGTCTCGTTGATTCTTCCATAAAGAAACCTTTGGGGAGGATCGACGATGTTCTTATCATTGTCAATGACAACTATGTTCCCGTTGATTTTACTATTATGGATATTGAATGTGAACCTTCTTGTCCAATTATTTTGGGACGTCCTTTTCTACGCACCGTTGGTGCTATCATTGACATGAAAGAGGGGAATATAAAATTCCAATTTCCTCTCAAGAAAGGGATGGAACACTTCCCTCGAAAGAAGATTAAGTTACCTTTTGAGTCCGTTATACGGGCTAGCTATTCTTTTACTCTTGATAAAACTTGATCTCTATGCATTATGCCTAGCTTAAAGGCATAAAAGAAAGCGCTTTTGGGAGGCAGCCCACATGAATAAATTTATTTTGCTTTTGTTGTGTCTTGATGTTTTTACTACTATAGCATCATCATTGTATCCTTGCTTTTCAAATTTTGTGCCAAGTATAGCCTCTGATTGCAAGAAAGTTCAAAAGTTGTGACGTGCTGTCCAGGAAACAGATTCTGTCATTGGATAGAAAAATTCGTATAAAATCACCAGATCACCTTTTTGGTCTGAATTTTTTCGACAGCGTGCTCTATATAATTGTCTTTCGTGCGTCTGTTTTGAGTTTTTTGATTAGAGTGGCAGAAGTGCCCCGGAAAAATCATTTACTACCTGCTGTTCTGTTTTTTTTCACAGATTCTGTCCTGTTTTGCCTTTCCTTCATTTTGCAAACCTAGAGCTTGCTTTTTCTTTGCAAAAACCTTTTGGCAATCTTGAGAAACAGTAGAACTTCAAGAATATCCTTATTTACAGCAAGGAACAATTATTTTATTGGGTACTAACCTCGCTAATCAGATTATGATGAGTTAGGTATAAAGGGAGTTTTCAAGTGTGCGAGGGAAGATGATAAAAAGATTCAGGAGTGTCAAACGCTCAAGCTTGGGGATGCTCCCGTGCACCCCCAAGAAATATTCAAGGAGACTCAAGTGTCTAAGCTTGGGGATGCCCCCGTGCATCCCCTTCTCCATCAACATTATCAGTTCGTCTTTCGTTCCACTATATTTTAATCACTTCATGTGTTATGTGCCATGCTTGGAGCGTCTTGCTTTTAGTTTTCCTTTTTAGTTTTCTTTAGCTTTTCATAACGAGTCGGAACTCAGCCTTCTTTATGTGGGAGAGAAACACGCTCCACTTCTACCTAGAACATAACATAGAATTATCATGTCTATCTTTGCTGTGTGTGTTCTTTGTCTTTTAATAGCTACTATCATGCTTAGCTCTTAACTTTCATGCTTATCTTTTTAAAGAGCTTTCGTTTAGTTGGTTGCTTGAACTCTCTTTAGTTATCATGTTTATCTTATTAAGAGAGTTTGCTTCCGTTGCATTGGTTGATATGTCTATGATAAAGATGCTACGTGCATAATGGCGCTTAGTAGTTCATGTTTTCTTATGGGTAGTCTCAAATAGCTGGGGGGGTTCCCAATGTGTTATTGGAGTACCAACATGATTTGTTTGCCTATGATGTGGTATGGTTTAGTAATATCTTCCTTCAAAGAATTTATTTTGATTGACTTGGCGTATGCTCAAGCATATTTAAGACTGTAAAGAAAGTCTGTCAAGCCTTGATGATCTTTTGTTTCTGAGTAGCGATATAACTTCCATGCCTGATTCAATGTTGCCTTGTCGCTCTGCATGATTATGACCGTCATTGCTCTCTTAGTTGGTCGCTCCAAGTCTTTTGCTAACCTTCGCCTGTACTAAGCGGACTGACTGCTTGTGCATCCAAATCCTTTTAATCCAGTTATGCCATATGAGTCCACCATATCTTCCTACATGGTATTTACCTGCCATTCCTAACGGGGACTTGCATGTACCATATCGAAATTATTCAAAGAAAAAGCATTCCTATTTTGGGCCTCTGTTTTAAGTTCATGAGGAAGTAGTAGTTAATTCATAATCTTATTAAGTTGGACAAGCTTCACCCCGGGATTGCATGTATAATGTGCAAACCCATAATACGAGAAGGAACTGGCATTGAGTGCGCCCGGCTCAAAAAGATAATATAAAAAACAAACCCTCCTTCACGCTTTGTTCATGAGAAATCAGAAAACTTTGGCAGTGATAAACAAAGGAGATTAAGAGGATGTGATCGTCCTCATTCGGGAGTCGTTCCTCGAAACTTGTCCATCTCAAGAAGTGATTGAGTTATCTGCTAGCATTCGTTGACGAAACATGCATGATCTAAAATAATAATAATTATTACCTCTGTTTTAAAACCAAGAGCTCTGGTACATGTTTTGTCTTTGTTTCCGACTACGGGTTTTCAACCATGCCAACAAAAGCCACGGTTCGAGAGTCTCCACCTTCTTTTAAAAGCACCAACTACTGAGAGCATGATTGTCATTCTGAGTGTAATGTGCATTGTCCCAAAGTAGCATTGTCTTTTGCATGATTGTGATATCGTTTATTTTGAAATCATTGTATCTAGTCATCACTTAAACCTTGGAGGTGCCCCTGCATTTATGTTTTGCTTCACTAAAGGGGGCAAGCTAGATATCACTTTATCATATTTGCACATTATGTTCATTACAAATCTATTTGATGTTTCAATATCATATTGTAAAACTTTCTGTTCTTTGTGATTTTCTCATGAGGCAACTTAATTACTATAGATTCATTGTCTCAGTAAGCTTTTGTCATATGACTATGAAAAGTCCTATATGGTTAATAGCATGTCACCACATAAATTATTCTTGTTATCATTTACCTACTCGAGGACGAGCAGGAATTAAGCTTGGGGATGTTGATACGTCCAAAATGTATCTATAACTTCTGCTTGCTCCATGCCTCTTTTGGGTGATATTGCTATGTTATTTATACACTTCCAAACACTTTTGATCATATTTGGACTAACCTATTAACTCAGTGCACCCCAGTGCCAGTTTCTATTTTCGGCTGTTTTTGTATTTCAGGTTTTCACATTACGAGAACTGTCAGAAAAATCCAGAAAATTATATAAAAAATCAGCGTTCCAGAAGCTACCAGGCACCCGAAGCACAGCCGGAGGGGGGCCACCAGGGCCCCACGCGCCCTGGTGGCGCGCCCCCCTGGGCCGCACCGGGGGGCGCCTGGGCCCCCCGAGCCTCGTCTGATGCCCCCCTTCGGCATATATTTAAAGCGTCTCCTGAAACCCTCGAGACGGGAACTCTTTTTCGCGATCTCATCTCTGTTCCGCCGCCGCCACCGCTTCCAAGATCGGGAGCACCAGGAGAACTCTTCCCGGCACCCTGCCGGAGGGGAGGATCACCACCGGGAGCTTCTCCATCACCATGGACGCCTCTCGGATGAGTTGTGAGTAGTCTCCCTTGGACCATGGGTCCATGACCAGTAGCTATGTGATGTTCTCCTCCCTTTCTTGTGCTTCACTAATTAGTCCTCGTGAGCTGCCCTACATGATCGAGGCACATATGTAATCCTTATGCTGTTGCTATGATGAGTTTGCTGGGATCCGATGGTTTATGAGATTATGTTCAGATTGTGTTTGAGTAATATATTTGATTCACCTCTTTTATATTTATGTTCGTAAGTAATTCTTGCATGTTCTCCGTTGTTATTTATTGCTTTGGCCAAGTAGTAGGTAGTGACTCCAAGAGGGAACGTTATGCTTGATTGTGGGTTCATGCCCCTCGATGACTAGTTTGAGTGACAGAAACATGAGTCTAGGGGATGTGCTGTTGCCACAAGGGGGAAAACTACGGTGCTTGTGCCCGCGGGTGCAAGGATTGTTTACTTTACGCAAAGTTCTTTTAATGCAGTTGTCTGTTGCTTTGAGTTTACACTATGGGTGGGACTCGCAACTTAATACCAGCGAGATGTTCTGGATAGATATCTCAAGGTGGATGATTATTAGTAGATGCAGATGGATTTCGGTCTACTTACCTCAGCGTACCGCCCATGCTTTGAACCTCTACCTTTCTTGCAACTTAGTCAGCATTGGTTTGCGCACATGGTCCTGTCAATTGCCCAGCTGTAATTCGTTTACCTCACATAGCTGTTTTATCGTCTTTTGGGAGAGAGACATCACTAGTGAACATCATGAGACTCCGGTCCATATTACCATCATAGATCACATCCGCTCTTTACTTTCCGCTTTTACTTACTATTGCAATTATATCTATCACTATTATCACTTGCGTTTGATCCTTTGTAAACTACAAGGCCGGAGGGATTGACAACCTCTCTGTACTCGTTGGGAGCAAAGTTATTTGTATCTGTGTGCAGGTCCACGTTGATTGCTAATATCTGGCGCCGTTAGCAGTTGACACCTTCTTGTTGAAACTGGGAGTCTCAGGGAAATCGATCCTTGGTATTGCCAAGGGAAAACTTCCGCTACACTGCATCTCAAACCTTCCACTTGGGGTAACCAACGAGGGGCGAGAAGCCATCAAGGTGCTGCCGTCTCTATCACCCTCACATCAAGGTATCTCCAGTTAATTTTCGATTGGGTCAGCATTTAACTTCATCATTACTCAAGAATATACCTTGATCTATATAGTTGTCCAGGTACATGTTTTATGAATACTAGCATGTGGAATTCACTTCTATAGGCTGGCCATTGATAATCCCCAAGTGCAAGGAGTCATCGTAGAACTTTATAAAGATGGAAGTGGTTAGTTTGGAGTGTTAGACCCACAAGGAGCTAAATGTACGATTAATATTCTCTCAGGTCTCATCTACCACTAATACAACCCCACGTACACCAAGCATTTGCTTCATTTCGAATCAACAAATACAACTACGTTGTGGGCATAAAAGGATAGCTTTTGAAGACAACGAAGAACATGAACATAAAAGATAGGTGTTGCCTAAGTAAATATAGAATATATTACAATATAAGACAAATAGCGAGTGTGGAATAATGGTGGTGTGGTGTGACAAGTTGTCCCAAGGCAATTTGCTAAGTTACTATACTGATGACAAGTTTTTATGTGGGAGAGGTCTCTTCTCATGTCGTACCACTTATGATAGGAACTATTAGCAAGCATCCGTAAATAATAACAAGTTCATTGAGGTAAAACCCAACCATAGCATTAAGATATAATGCCCCCCTTCAATCCCATATGTATCAATTTCTATGGTCGGGTTAGGATTTAGTCACTCCTGCCGCCACATGCATAGTCCTATCAACACACAACTAACCCTATGGTGAGATCCACACGTGTGCTCATTTGATGGGCACCAAAGGGCAGTAACATAACCATAAGCAATTTAAACCAATCATGGGAATTTACCAATTAACAAATAGGATAACAAAAATCTACTCAAACACCATAGTGATGGCAGAAATCATTGCATAATTACAGCCGGTTGCGGGAGAGTGGACTGCTGAATAGAGGTGATGAAGATGACAACGTTGGTGGTCACCACGGCGATGGTTCCCCCGACGGCACTCTGGCGCCACCAAGAGAGAAGGGGTGAGATTCATCCCTCTAGCTTGCACCTCCATGGCCTCCTCCTAGACCGGGATAGGTTCTCCCCTCTGGTCCTTGACCTCCATGGCACCCAGAGGGGAGATATCCCCTCTGAGATTGGATCCCTCTCTGGTTTCTTCTGTGTTTCACGACTATTTTCTGGCATTTCACCATTTTTATATCCGGAACAATAACTCCGATCAAGCTAAAATTTTGAGGGAATATTCTCAGGAAATTAGCTTTCTTGCGGTGAAAGACGAGGACCAACCAAATTAAAATTTGTCCTTAAGGGCCCAAGGCGTGTCCAGGGGCGCCACCTACCCTTGTGGGGCCCTTGGAATTGTTTTGCGTTAATTCCTTCGCCCCAAAATCACATATATTCAATAAAAATCATATTAAATCACTTGCATGTTTTGTCCTTCCTTGATTTTTATTTTCTGTAAACAACAAAATAAGTAGAAAGGAGGAACTGTCATAGGCACTAGATCAATAAGTTAGTCCATAAAAATAATATAAAAGTTCACCAAAACCACATATAACATTCCTAGATACATTGGAGACCTATGAGCATCCCCAATATTAATCCTTGCTAGTCCTCGAGTAGGTACTCCCTTCGTGCCATAATAATAAGTATCATATATTATGGGACGGAGAGGAGTAGATGATAAGAAGAAGAATTTTTCAAGCATGAATGCTAGAATAGAACAAACATTTGATCACACAGACAATTGTAATTCTAATAATAAGTATCATCATTCCATTAGATTGAAGATACCATAAAGAGGTAATTAAGTAGTATCTCGTGAATCTTTCATGATTATATTGCAACATAAAACAATCAATGAAATACAAATGATGACTAGATACTCCAATTTAAAGATAACCATCATAATTATACAATGCTAAAAAAATTACCATTAGAAGAATGCAAGCAAAGCTAAGAGTGATCCCCATGCCTGATACGCTATGCCGTAAGAAAGTTGGACATTATTGACTCAACAATAAAAGTAAATAGATATATTCTTCGTGAAGGGAAACATAGATTAACATATGCCATAGCTCATTAGTTTAAAATAGAGATGAATTTATTTTGACAGGTGTACTTTTCCCATCAATGGTTTACGACAAAGGTTTCCAATGTCTTCTATGGTAAACATGTTTGGCGGTTCCCATGCTTTTACACTCCTCCAACATAACCAACACAAATCATTGCTAGACGAATCCACCGGTGCCTGCCAACTTTCAACTTTTCGGGAGGAGTGCGTTTTTGTCCAAAATTTTAATTATTTATTTTATTGGGATTGGGCATCCCTTTTACTGGCCTCTCCCATAAATTTTACAATCCGAATAAACATTCGTCATGAGTAAAACACATTTAGCATGGAAGATAATGACTACCCTCACCTCTCCATGAGTTGTACGGACACACAAAAACAGAAGTTTATTTGAAGGTTTAGAGGTGGCAAATGCAAATTTACTTGTAATGGTAGTGAAATATCATGTATATGTAGGTATGGCGCACACTTTATGGCATAATCTTATTTCAAGGATTTTGGATACACAAGCAGCATTCTAGCTTACACAAAAAAAGCTAGCAAAAGACTAGGGCCAACCATTTTACTAAGCGCAAAAATCACAATCATGCATTCTCTAATAGTAACATTATTAAGAAAATATAATCATGATGATAACCCACAAACCTGAATACCACCAAGGGTGAATTTTGGAATTTATCAGATATGTCCCAAGCCAAGCATCCGTCCTTCACTTACCAACAGAACATGATAGGTTCTACTTAATACAACTAATGCTTACTGTCGTTATAATATAACTCCATTACTTGATTAAAGATATGCACTATCATAGTCTCACTTTTATTTTAATGGATTAAACAGAGGATGCATATTAACTTCTTAGAATACATATAATAAATGAATCACATGACATTAAATTCACAAATTTTACTCTAAAGATATAAGTGAAGCACAAGAGTAAATGATTATACTTATTCAATGGTGATGACCACATAGTGTGATCAATACTAATGACTACAGTTTGACCTCTTCCAAGCCATTTTAAATGGTTACGCAATACACATGAAATGTGTCACCCTCCAATATAGTGGGATTAATAATATCTAAGATTAACCTCTTCAAACCCATTTTCAATGATAAATTTCATCCATACACTAAAATATATAAGTAAAGTTCATAAAGGATTCTACAAATAACATAAATATATAGAGACTATCACATCCCTAGTTCTGGTCTGCTCTAGTCTAGTTAGTCTTGTGTGCATCATGTTTAATTTTCTCAGAAACTTGGAATGGGGATGATCAAACCATAGCACTTCAGTTTTCAAATAGGTCCAGTTAAAAAATGCATTCAATGTTTCCAAAGTGTTCTTATTAATTGTTTGGTATTTTTGGCAAGGCTTTTGCACCAAACCAAAAATAATGAACATTTTTAGGAATATTTTGGGCACTGAATTTAAATCCTTATTGTATTTGAATTTGGAGTTATATTCATAATATATATAGAATATATTTCCAAATAACTTTGAATTAATTTATGTGCTCCTGGAAAAGTCCATGGGAAACATAAAAATTCTCAGAGGATGTTTTGGCACTTATTTGAATTTGTTCAAATTCAAACAGTGGCAAAAGAAATAAACAAAGAAAAGAAAACCGAAAGCAGAAAGAAATTAAAGAGAGAGAGAGAGAGAGAGAGAGAGAGAGAGAGAGAGAGCACCTTCCTGGGCCACTTACCTAGCCTGGCCCAGCACGGCTCAGCCCACTGGCGCCTGCCAGTCGTCCTCCTCCTCTCATCAGGAGGACAGGGCGTGTGCCCGCGGCGTGCGCGCACGCGTCCGGCCCTCCACCCTCCCTGCATGTGCCCTCTTCGCCCTGGAGACGCCACGCACCACCCTCGACCGCTTTCTCCCCCTCGCTCAATCTCCCCCTCGCTCCCCTGCTCCTCCTCGCCATGGCCGAAGCCGCCATGGCCGAAGCCACCACGGCCGTGCCGGCGAGTACCAGCACGGCCACAGCTACCCCCTTGTCCCCCCTTTGTGCCCACAAGCTCCGCGACATCGTCCTCGACACCCCTCACCGAGCCACGCCCCGCCGGACGCCCTGAAGCCTCGCCAATGCCGCCGTTTCGACCTCGGGTGCCGGCGATCCTCGCCATCGATTCGCCGACTCCGATGCCTCCCGAGCCCACTCAGCTGCTCATCGACCCCCCAGTGAGCTCCGTCGTTGTTTCCCCTACTCCCCGAGCTCGTTTACACCTCTAGCCGCGGTAGTCGCTGCACCCGTGAGCTCACCACCGCCGGCCATGTCGCCGTCGTCGTTGCAGCCACGACAGCTCGTTTATGAGCTCGTTACCATGCTCAGCACGCCGTCAGGAGCCTAAAACAACCACCAGCTGCTCCTGTCGTGTGGTAGAACGCCATTCCCATGGCCTCCCGAACTCCGCCGCCGCGGCGAGCTCCATTTCGACGAGCTCCGCCGCCCCTGTGTCCTCCTGTCGCCTCCACTAGATGCGCGAGATCCCCAGCTGCGCGTTGAACCAAGCCGCCGTCCAAACGATCGCCGGAGCGGCGTTTCCGACGTCCTCCGCCGCCTTGGGTCATCGTCGGCGGCCTAACTCCGGCGGGTACGCGCTTAGTTAGTGCTAATGACCCCCTGGGTCAATGACCAGTGGGGCCCGCCCTGCTAATTAACCTAGGTTAGTACTAATTAACTGATTAGCTAGTTAGTGATTGACAGGCGGGGCCCAGCCCCTGTTAACTTTTAGTTTAGTGCTAAACACTTAGTTAGTACTGAGAGACTGGCCAGTGGGGCCCACTGGTCAGGTTTGACCCTGGCCGCCCTGTTGACTTGCTGACGTCACACATACGTCACGCTGACGTAGTAAAGCCTTTTCTGGAATTTATATAAATCTAAATGATTTATTTATTTTCAGAAAATGCTTTAAACTTCTAAAAATCATATAAAATCAATCGTAGCTCAGATGAAAATAATTTATATATGAAAAATGATCATAAAAATATGAAGAATCTGTTTATGGCATTATCATGCATGTTTGAGAAACTTATGCCTGCTGATTAGGTCAAATCAAATAAATGGCATTTGAATAATCACATATGGAGTTTGACTTGATTAACTTAAATATACGACCTTTTACATTTCACAAATAAAAAACAAGCAAAAATAACATTACTGTATTTTTCTTGCAATGTCATATTTATCTTATAGCATATATTTTTATTGCTTCTAGACGTATCACAAGTAAAAATTATACTCAAAGTTATTCCATGCAAGTTATCTAAAGTAAAAAGGTCTTATATTTCTGGGAGACAGTAGAAAAATTGCTTGCCTTTTGGATGCACAGTGGCATACATTTTCAAGTATTCTTACTCCTCTACCACCTGGAACGGGAGTTAAAAAGAATTATCTTGCAAATAAAAAATGCTTGTTACATTTATGAAAGGGCATTTCCCTTTCTAACTGATTTGGTGTTGGTAACAACTCAATTTGCGGACTAAATGTGTGTTTAAGGTACACATGCATATTCGATAGTCGCACAAGACGGTTTTTGGTGATGTTAATTTCTTTGGGTCATAGAAAAAACCGTATTATTAAGTGGGGGCATGCGTTTGAAGGTACATGTGGAATCAAATCACGTGCAGAAACCATTATTTGCACCCACGTTATCTTCCAACATTTCGAGGAGAGGTTCAAATTCAACATGCTTATGTTTGCTTTACTCGGTAGTACCACAGTAGTAGTCGGTAGTACAGCTCCCCTTGTGGGAACAATACTTCTGCTTACTCCTGCAGATCGGTAGTACCATGTGCTACGATGGTATTACTGCTCCGTTGCTGGAGTGGAACCACCATACCAAGTATCGGGCCTACTACTCAAAGTTATACCTTGCAAATTGTTTAAAGTAAAATAGGTCTTATATTTTTGGACAGAGGCGGTAGAAAAATTGCTTGTATTTTGGATGCTTACTAGCTTACGTGTCCGTACTCTTCTACCACCTGTAACGAGGGTTAAAAGGAATTATCTTGCAAATAAAATATACTTGTTAGAGTTATGAAAGGGAATTTCCCTTTCTAAGTGATTTGGTGCTGGTGAAAACGTAATTTGCGGACTAAAGGTGTGCTTAAGCTACACAGACATATTCGGTAGTCACACAAGACGGTTAGGTTCCCCCTCAGAAAGGAAAAGAACAAAGATGGTCTTTTCAGTGATTTTACTTTCTTTGGGTCATAGAAAAAATGTACTATTAAGAGAGGGGGCGTTGGAAGGTTTACACAAACCATCATTTGCACCCACATTGTCTTCCCACTTTCCAAGGAGAGATTCAAATTCAGCATGCTCATGTTTTCTCTACCCGGTAGTACCGTAGTAGTAGTCGGTAGTAGTGGTCCCTTGTGGAAACATTACTTCTATTGACTCCTCCAGACCAGTAATACCATGTGCTAGGATGGTAGTACCACACACTTTCTAGAGTGGCACTGACCTTGATAATTTTCTGTCTGCAATCAACAATATTAGGTTGGCTCCAGTATCGAAGCAGCTTGTGACAGATCATAATCGGTCGATTTTATAGGAAGAAGATAGCCCATGGATTGCTTTGCAATTTCTTTATTTTCAGGGTTGTTTGTGCTATTGGTTTGGTTAACAAATATGAGTGCCTTTTCTAGAAAAAGAAAGTCCAATACTGAATTCTTTGGTTCTCTAGCTCTTCGACCCTATGAGATCAAATTTTTGTTTTAGAGAAAGGGGCACTTCAACTACTTAAAACGGTATTAAAGTCATTAGAGCATCTACAACCACAATAAGCTAATTCGGGGCCCTATATGCCTGCAGGCGTGTCTGAGAGCGTCTGTTGTCACTGACCGGCATAGCCTATTTCAGTCTCTCCACAACCACGGTCACGTAATTTTTGCACCCAAATTCATACAAGACATGCAAAGTACGTAGATCCATAGTAAATATACCGAATCTAACATTAGACATATATTAAGTTCATCAAAAGAGCAGACATAGTTCAAACTAAGCCTGAATAAAACATAAAACATGTAATTTAACATAGGGGATGGACGAAGTCCACCACTTCCTCGTCGGCCGCTTCTGACTTCTCCTGCGCCTGGCGTAACGCCGCTACATTCTCGTGACTCCAACAACATGTATGACCGTCGGATTGCAATGCGGATTGCCTCGTACTCGTCAATGGTAGGGGCAGTTTGGGGGTCCAAAACCGGCAGATCTCGGGTAGGGGGTCCCGAACTGTGGATCTAGGATCAATGGGCAATGGGAGATGAGGGGCACAATGTTTACCTAGGTTCGGGCCTTCTCGGGGAGGTGAAACCCTACGTCCTGCTTGATTGTATTGATGGACGTATGATCATTACAGAGTTGATCCACTCGAGATCAGATGAACTAAACCCTAGATGAGTAGTATGGTTCTTCTTCTAACCTCTACGGACTAAACCCTCTATTTATATTGGCACCAGGGGTATCTAGGGTTACACATGGTCAGTTACCATGAAAGAATAAACATGTCGATCCTATTATATTGACTTGGAGGATATACCGAGGCTTCAAAGGCTTCCTGTCCGGACACAGAGTCGCTTCAGAGTTCGGCCTTTTGGTAATTGCAGAGAGGCCCATTTATCCGTCCCATGAGAGATAGTCCGGCAGGCCGAGGACCCCTTAGTACAGGACTCCCTTAGGCAACGCCTTTAGTGCAGATCCAAACGATCCACGACCTTGAGCCACCGCCCTCATCATAACCCGGTAGGCATGGCCCACCGTCTCCGGCTGCCATTGCTGTGACAGCGGGCTGGGCGGAGCCGACACCAATACCCAGTGGATCCCATCACGGGCAACTGATGGAAATATGCCCTAGAGGCAATAATAAAGTTGTTATTATTTTATATTTCCTTAGTCATGATAAAGGTTTATTATTCATGTTAGAATTGTATTGATCGGAAACTTAAGTACATGTGTGAATACATAAACAAATACCGTGTGCCTAGTAAGCCTCTACTGGACTAGCTCGTTGATCAAAGATGGTTACGGTTTCCTAACCATAGACATGAGTTGTCATTTGATAATGGGGTCACATCATTAGGAGAATGATGCGATGGATAAGTCCCACCCGTTAGCTTAGCATTTGATCGTACAGTTTATTTCTATTGTTTTCTTAATGTCAAATACATATTCCTTCGAATATGAGATCATGCAACTCCCGGATACCGGAGGAATACCTTGTGTGCCATCAAACGTCAAAATGTAACTAGGTGATCATAATATTCTCTACAGGTATCTCCGACGGTGTCTGTTGAGTTGGCATAAATCAAGATAGGGTTTTGTCACTCCGTGTATCGGAGAGGTATCTCTCGGGCCTCTCGGTAATACACATCACATGAAGCTTGCAAGCATGATGACTAATGAGTTAGTTACGAGATGATGTATTATGGCACGAGTAAAGAGACATGCTATTAACGAGATTTAAGTAGGTATGGAGATACCGATGATTGAATATCTGGCAAGTAATATACCGACGGATAAAGGGAATTGCGTATGTTGTCATAATGGTTCGACCGATAAATATCTTCATAGAATATGTAGGAACCAATACGGGCATCCACGTTCCGCTATTGGTTATTGACCGGAGAGGTGTGTAATGCCCCGGATGTAATACTTTCCCTTTTGGGTATATAATATATCTTCGGCTTCATCTATTTCCATTCCGGGTTCTTTGTCTTTCGGTTTTCGTCGTTTTGTCGTGTGAGTGTGTGGCATTCATTCATATCATGTAGACATGTGCATCGCACTGCATTTGTGTTGTCGGTTGCATCCGGTTCCACGCGCTCCTTCCCGTTGTCTGTTTCGCGTTCCGTAGCTCCCTCACGTGTCCGTGACGTCCCGTAGGCCTACTTTGTTGTTTGGGTGTGTAACGTTACCGGTGTGCCGCGAGGTTGTTGTGTGTGTTGTTGTTTTGTTGCGTGCAACCCGCCTCTCAAATCTTGTCGCGTTTGGACTCCGTTCGCTATCCCAACAATTATTCGTGTGGGTCCAAAGTGCCTTCACTTTGTGTCCCAGAAACACCCCTAGAGCAGCCACTACCCTCTCCTAGGCCACCTAAACTTCCCCCGCGATTGGATCCGTCGGATCGGATCGGAGGGCTCCTAACACCCCTAAATCCCCCTAACCCTAAAAATCTGCTATATAATAGACCCCCTAGTCTATTTTTGGCATCCCTAATCCTAGCTCCTTCTTCCCCACATCTCCACCTCAAATTTTGGATCTAGCCAGCCACACCCAGCCACTTGGCAGCTTCCCCGCCGCCATTCCATCGAAGGAACTCCCGCCGCCGCAAGCTTCGATCGGTTCGGGAGAGTCCGCCGGGTCACGCATCGGGCCTCCTGCCTCGCGCGTCGCCAGGGAATCGAACCCTCCGCAGCGATCGACCGAGGCTTTGCTGGGCCCTTCGCAGCTTCGCTCCCGTGCCAGGGACCACTTCCCCTTCGCCAGGCCCATCGCCCCCCAGCACGGATCCACCGCCACCTCGCCCCGCTGGGCCAGGCCGTCCCGCCGCCTCCTCCCGCAAAGCCCGCCTGGCTCCTTCGCCTCCCGCCCGCAGGACCACTTCATTGCACCAGCCGCGCCACTTCGCCTCGCACTACCGGGCCGCCCCTTCCCCGATCCGCGGCTGGGCCAGCCGCCCCGATCGCATCGCCCTACCGGGCCTCGAACACTGGGTGTCGCCCTCCTCCAGGCCCGACGCCAGCCGGGCTCCGACCCCCTTCGCGCCTCACCGCAGCCAGGCGCCTGGGCCACCTCCGCACCAGCCGCGCCCGCCAGGCCCAGCGCCAGGCCGGCCTCGTTCGCCTCCCGCGCCCCTCCGGGCCACCGCCATCCGGCTGGGCCGCCGCCTCCACCCGCTCCAGCAGGCCGCTCCTCGCCTGGGCCGCCGCCACGTTCGCCCCGAGCTGGGCCTCGGCTCTCCGGATTGGGCCGCAGCAGCCGCCGGGCCGGATCCACTCCACCGGGCCCGTTTGGGCTGCAGATCTGAGATCTGAGAGGTTGTTTCAAATATCCTAAGTCCCCAGTAATTAGTTGCTGATGCTATTTTAGAACTGCTGTAACTCTTAGTGTGATTATCCGTTTCGCACAAATAGCATGTCCAGACGTTCGTGGTGATTAGCACTACATTTTATCTTTTAGTGTCATGCATGATAGAAATCATCTAGATGCTTGTTTTTCCATTGCAAGAGTGCATCCCGGTAGAATTGCTGCTATGTGATGTTTTTATGTCATCTTCGCCATGTGATAACTTTTAGCTCGTTTGTCCGAATGATGCAAATGACATGTCCACGTGTTCGTCTTGCCATGCTCTACATGTTGCTTGTATTCATACCTGGCCAAATGGGCCGGCCCGGCACGGCACGGCCCAGCCTGAGATAAACGGGCCAGGCACGGCACGGCCCGCTGAGGCACGCGAACTAGTCGGGCCGTGCCGGGCCGGCACGCGTGCTGGCATTCGAGGCCCAAGCACGGCCCCTGGCTAAATGTGCTGGCCCGTCGGCACGTGTGGCCCGAGCTGGCCCGCCAGCACGAGGTGGCCCGATTTTTTCAAAAAAAAGCACGTCTGGGCTGGGCGTCTGGCACTCTGGCTGAGCGAGCAGGGGCTCTGCAGGGCTGCTGGGGCTGGCTGCGCTCGTCGGCTGCTTGTGCGGTTGTGCCATCGATGCAGGCAGGCATGCAGCAACGCACAGGCACGGCTGCAGCCTGCAGCCTGCATGCATGCACGTCACGTTTCACTAGCTTTTGCTACGTTTATTATTTCCAAAGAATTGTAGCATGTTTATTACATCCAGAAAATAAGAAGGAAGTTTGTATGTCAATAAAAATAATAAAAATAAAAAGGAACGATAAATATAGAAAGTAAAAAGATTGTGACAATATGTCATCATGTGGGATAAATACTGAGCTTTATTAAAGCATGCCTCATTAAAACCTTCCGTCCCTAAGAAGTAAAAGAGTACAATGCCACGCTCTAAATTGCAAAAGAAAATAAATACAAAAGGATAAGAAATTTACAAAGGAAAATAAATTACAAAGATGGAACTACACAGCTTGGTGCCCCGCGGCCTCCGCGTCTCTCTTGGCGTGTCCATCTTTGTGCCGACGCAGGTGGACGGTTCCTATGTACGTACTCATGGACAACAAAATTCCACATCGTTTG
Source organism: Secale cereale (assembly GCA_902687465.1). Lineage (NCBI taxonomy): Eukaryota > Viridiplantae > Streptophyta > Magnoliopsida > Poales > Poaceae > Secale > Secale cereale. Next base: position 188,965,421 of record LR738715.1, on the reverse strand, counting down.
CACTTCGCTTTACGCACGTTGACACCATCCTCCACAACTATTTCTTCATCATAGTAGTTCCACAAGTCTGAGCCTCTTCGACGAACTATTGGAGCATCCATGTTTGAGTGTTGGAACTTGGAAATGATATGGTGTTTGAGTGAGAAATAAGAGGGGTAGGCAGGCCTTTATATAGACAAAAACTTATGATTTTACACGGGCCGGCACATTAGACAAGCTAGGCACGGTTAGGCACGGTTAGGCAAATGAGGCAAAGTGTCATCATGTGGGATAAATCTTGAGCTTTATTAGTGACCGCCTCATTAAAACCTTCCATCCCTGGGAAGTAAAAGAGTACAAAGCCACGCTCTAGATTACAGAAGAAAAAGAAAATTACAAAAGCATAAGAAAACTACAAAAGAAAAAAATACAAAGACTACAACTACTCTTCGTCTTCTTCGTCTTCGAGTGCAAGATTTTCAAATGAGGCCATTAGTTCTTTGTTGTCCGCGGTGTGTTGGGCTCTCCTTTTGGCTAGTTCCCCATCTTTCACGGCCATGAGTGTTCTCACCATATCCGGGGTGAGACTGGTTCTTCTTTCCTCAAGTATTCTTCCAGCTACACTGAAAGCAGACTCCGATGATGTCGATGAGACGGGTACTGATAACACATCCCGCGCTAATATGGAAAGCACCGGATATGTAAGCTTGTGTTCATGCCACCACTGAATTATATCGAAGTCGTCCTCCTCATCTTGATTGAAGATGACTTTGTCGCTATTGAGGTACTTTGCTAACTCTCCACCACCTAAAAGCACAGGCGATGGTCCAGATGTGGAAGAGCTCGAGGCAGAGGAGCTAGAAGCAAACAACTTGCTCCATGCTCCTTTCTTTTTTCCTGCGGTTGGTGCTGGTGGAGGTCGTTGCATGCGAACTCCGGCATACTTTTCATCGTACTTAGCATAAACTTGAGTAAGCTTATCACGAACCTCGGTGGAATAAGCAATATAGTCTATCCCTAGGGCCCCAGTTAGTAAAGAGAGTGCACTAGCAAACACTTCGAGTTTAACCCTAGGATCCAAGATAAATGCAAATGCATACAAAATAGGAATGTTCGCCCAATATTTGCAATATTTAAGTTTCATGCGAGCAACCATAGGCATAAATAATCTATCTTTTTCGTATGATTGCAAATGAGTTGCGATGTCTAGAAGAGTGTGCATCATCAAAGGAGATGTGGGATAATAAACCCCAGACAGAGTAACTGTAGCATCATAAAATAACTCTAAAAACTTGCACAAAGCTTTAGCAATCGTCCAAGTATCATCACTTAGATGTTCTCTTCCCATATTTGCATTAATCCATCCCGAGAATGCAACTTGGTCACGGATAACTGCCTTAAGCATCATATATGTAGAGTTCCATCTAACAGGCATGTCTAGATTATACTTATGAGGAGTTTGTTCTATTGCTATGCAATATATCTGGTAGCTAGTAATTCGCTGATTAGAGTTACCCAAGAAAGAAATTGCAGTGCGCAAAATTTCGATCTCTTTCTTGCACTGCTTCATAGCACATTTAGCGATAAGATTAATGATATGGCAAGCACAACGTTGATGCATTAAAAAAGATGCAGCATATACAGAAAATAGAGGACTAAGGCTCTCCATTGCAGTTGTATTTGATGAAGCATTATCCAAAGTAACTGCAAAAATCTTGTCGGTGAGACCAAATTCTGACACAACATTAAGTACAGCCTGAGCTATGTTTTGACCAGTATGTGCTTCGTCAATTAATTCGAATCCTATAATTCTTTTATGTAGTTCCCATTTTTTGTTAACATAATGGGCGACCACACTAATGTAGTCTTGCTTTGCCCGACCACTCCAGATATCAGATGTTAAAGAGACCGAAAAAGTGCATGTAGTAAAATCATCTTTTACTATCTTAAGACTATTTTTGCATAATTTTTTCATATCCCTAGATGTAGTTTGTCTAGAAACTGATTTGAAACTAGGAGTATGCACAGTTTGAATGTATTCGATAAAACCTTCAGACTCACCGAAACTTAATGGTAAATCATTAGAAGCAATTAAACGACAAATTCCTTCTCTATGAGCGGCAGGATCATAGGTGAAATTGCGTACCGTACCGTCGGGGTTGAACTTGAGCGTGGCCTGTGTCCCCGCAGACTGCTTGTCCGCGTTCTCGTGCATGAGGATGTGCCTGAGGAGGTGGCCGGTTCCTCCTTTCCCCCCCGAGGAAAGCAAGTGGGCGCACCTCTTGCACCGAGCTTTCAGCACGTTGACACCGTCCTCCACGACTATTTCTTCAACGAAATGCTCCCAGCACGTCGAGGTTTTGCGTCGAACCCTCTTTGTGCCGATGGAGGTGGAGTTACTTGACTGGGAAGTGGAATGGCTGCCGGTATACTCGTCGGAAGAAGGATATGTGTGGGTTGTGGCTGTGGTATCGATCCACTCGGGGATCGAGACATCTAAGTCACTAGTACTGAAATTGAACCGGTTGGGATCACTACCCATGGGATCATCCATGTGTTGAGTGTGAGAAATAAGAGGAAGAGGAGGTTTGAGTGTGAGGAATGAGAAGGGTGGGCAGCCCTTTTTATAGCAAAAAACTGACATTTTTTAGACCAAATTTGCCCTCCAACGTTCAAATATTCAAATTTGAGACAAAATATACCTAAACAGCCCCAAATATGGCCAAACCCCACCCAAACCCCCCCTAAATCCCACTAAACCCCCGCTTAAACCCCGGCACCCCGCTGCCCCATTCCCCAGCCCCCCGCTCCCTCGATCGAAGCGTCCAACGGGAAGATTCCCTCGCTCGCAGGCTCGCAGCTCGCTCGATCTCTCCGCTCTCGTGCCTATTCGTGCTCCCGTGCCGTGCCTTGCTGGGCCGTGCCCGTGCCGGCCCGTTACTGGGCGTGCCGTGCCGGGCTGGCACGCGTGCCAGGCATAGCAGCCCAGGCACGGCCCAAGCAGGGCCGCGTGCCAGGCACGGCCCACATACCCTCGTGCCGTGCCAGCCCGTGACGGGCCAGGCACGCGGGCTATCGTGCCGGCCCGCCAGAACCGGCCCGTTTGGCCAGGTATACTTGTATTAGGTTGCATGATAGATTTATTCTTGCCATGTATATCATCGTTGCAAAGTGCCATGTGGCTGTGATGTTGTTTCACTTGTTATGAAATGCCTTCTTGTTGAGCTCATTGCTATCGTTGTGTTTATCTCCATGATGCATGCTTGTGTGTTTCGGAATCACCATCATGTGTACTTTGATGAGGTGCTTACCAGTTGCCATGTTTAGTTTCGAGGTGACTTAAACTTGATCGTTTAGATGCCATGATGAAATTGCTGTTTTAGGACTTAGTGGATTTTCACTAAGTCTGAAATCTGTAACGTTCCGATGCCATGTTCGCTTGCTGCTCTAGGACAAACCATGATAGTTTTGGAGTGGATCTTGATTGTTCCTTGTAGTATATATTGTTGGCTTTCCATTCATGTTCTCACATGCTTATTCAAGTGGCTGTAGCATGTTTATCTTTTGCTCCAAAGTTTCAATAAAATTCTGCTGCCAGAATTTTATTGTCAAGTTCAATATGTCCAAGCTTATTGCTATTGATCCGTGGCTCCTTTGGGGGTGTACCTTTGGACTTATTTGCTGTAGTATATGTCTAGTTTATGTTCAAGTCCTTTGCCATGATGTTTGAGTGCTGTAGCTTAATTATTTTGTGCTCCGAAGTTGCTATGTTGCTGTAATTTTCAGCTTTCGTTCATTTCTTGTTTCGGGCATAACTTTTAGCCCGTAGCTCCGATTTCAGCGAGTCTTATATGAAACTTGATTTATTTTCCGTGTAGAATCTTAATCTTCTGTTGTTATCTTGTTTTGAGGTGTTTTGCTTGAGTGCTATTTTCCGTGCTCCGTGTGCATCCTTAGTGCATCCATCATGCATCCGTCATTTTCGAGTGCGCATTGCATCTTGTTGATTTGTGCCTTGTGTGATTGTATTGTTTAGAGCCGGAAGCTGAGACCGAGTACGAGTACGAGCACGAGGTTACCAACGAGGTTGAGCACGAGGACCCTTCTTACGATCCGAACGACTTCTCTTCAGGCAAGATGACCGAACCCCGATAACATTACTATCTTTGCCAATTGCTAGTAGTTCCGCTCTATAGTTTTGCCTCGATGCCCATGTTCTTCTTGTCAGCCTCCTACTTGTAACCATTGCCATGTTAAACCACCCTTCCTATGCAAACCGTTGCTTGGCTAAGTACGCTTCGCTCAGCCCTTCTTATAGCGTTGCTAGTTGCAGGTGAAGATCGAAGATGCTTGCTTCATGTTGAAGTTTGGTTGGGTTATATCACACTATATAATTGCTAAATGAAATCATCTATATATTGGCAAGGGTGGAAGGCTAAGCCTTTTGCTTGGTGATTTGTTCCACTCATGCCGTTAGGAACCGTATAAACCGGTGTTATGTTCCTTGATTATGCGTTCCTAACACGGTTGGGGTGTATGGGACCCCCTCGATAAACCGCTAAGTGCTAAGTCTTTTCCAGCAAGTCCCAACATTGGTACTATTCGTCTAAACAACTAAAACTTTCCGAGGGAGTAATTAACCCGAGGCTTAATTAATTCAACCCCCCTAGGCCAGTGCTCGATTTGAGTGTTGGTCCAAACTAGAGTCGTGTGCGGGGGCCCCCTTGGCAACTTGGGTATTTCGGCCATTGTACGCTGTGCTCATCCGGTCGTGGCCTGAGACTAGATACGCGCGGCTACTATCAAGGTGTCGGCACGCCGGGAGGATTTGCTGGATTAGCCTTACCTTAGATCGGTATATCTTGAGCACGGGATTCCGAGAATACTCGGGTCTTCCCACTTTGGAGTTGCGACTCCGCGGATCGTGGGCTTGTAATGGGTCAAGTTGGAACACCCCTGCAGGATTTTGAACTTTCGAAAGCCGTGCCCGCGATTATGTGGCAGATGGGAGCTTGTTAATATCCGGTTGTAGATAACTTGACACAATGTTTCTAATACACTACCAGCGTGCGTTCCGTGACCGTCAATTTCCGAATAGGGATTCGGGAGTTGAACACGGAGGGGTTATGTTTGTTGAGCTTGTAGCTAGGATCACTTCGTGATCACTTCTCATCCGAGGCTCTTTCTCTTCTCGCTCTCACTCACGTAAGTTAGTTGCTAGTTGCTGCTGCAGACACTTATTCTTTTCTTCAGCCTTTATCCTCTCCCAAGGCTTAAATAGTCATGTTACCCGGGAACGGGATTGCTGAGTCCTCTGTGGCTCACAGTTACTTCACCACACCAGATGCAGGTCCAGCTGTGAGCTATCCAGGTGATGGCACCAAGCTGGATTGGGAGTTCGACGAGGAGCGTAGTCGGTACTATGTTCGTTATCCGGATGATCAGTAGTGGAGACTTCTACTAGGATTCGATCCGACCTGTGGATGTTATTTAAGTTTGGTATCTTGACATTTGGTTTTGCCCTTAGAGGGTTGTGATATTCTTAATGTATGATGTTCGAGACATGTATTGTATTTGTGTGACGTGGTGAGTGTAAGCCAACTATTTTTTTGTTTACTATCCCCTCTTTTACATGAGATGTGCAAAGATTACCAAACTTGAGATCATTCTAGGATGGACTTATGCCTTTAAGTCGTGCCTCGACACGTAGGAGGTATAACTCCATCCTGGGCATTACAAGTTGGTATTCAGAGCCTTCTCCGACCTAGGAGCCCCACTGATTGATCGAATCGTTGACGGTCGAGTCTAGGCACACACTGAAAACATTTTGAGTCCTATATTATATCGGAGAGTAGGAATTCTTTGCTTCTCATCCCCTTTCTCTCTGGTGAGGACTCCTGACGACTACTCTTGTCTCTCCTATCTTCAAAAATTGCACCAAATTTTTTTTAGGAATCCCGCGAGTATTCTGGGATTGTTTCGATGTTCTTGTGACGAGAATATTGTTCTCGATGCCTCCTGACATTAGGGGTTGTGGCAGTGTCCCGGGGAGTTGAGCTTCGGGGTATTGTCGTCACAAGCATATCGCGGCAGTACTAAATACTTAAGACGGCCGACATCGAAAATCTCTCCTATACGGCCAGTGGCAAGATAACCCCGACATCACCCAGTACTGGGGAGGTAGTTCGGGAGTATTGCCATAGCTTGTTATAGTGGATGCTTTTCGAAGGTCCGAGGTACACAGTTTCCGAGAAAGACTGGTTATGTGTTGAAGGATGGATACACCTGGATGTAGGTTTAGAGTTGATTGCGCGGTGCTTCCCGTGTATCCCCAACACCTGATTGCATAACTGGAATCTTTCGGAAATTTATAGGTGGGCTTATCCAGTAGATCGTAGGCATTCTTCCAACGAATGCAGGTTAGTGAGTTCGGGGTTCTACATTGAGTGAAGTGGTTTATGACCGATGTTACTATCAGGAGTTGCATCTTAAAGGGTCCTTGGCTATGCTGATCCGGGGATTGCAAAACCTTTTCGTAACGCGTTCATATGCTTTCAGCACAAAGATGTTAGAACGAAACTCCTCTCTTGTGTTTGTTCCCATCCGTACCTTGTTGTTTTCTTATTTTCATTTTGTCCCCTATGTGGCTTCTCGTGAAGATTGATGTTATCATTTAACTGAGAATTTCATTCGTTCCTCTTGTTCGAATGATTTCATTCGTTCCTATTGTTCGAATGATTATTGTGAAGACTTGTTACAATTCATTCCATTGATTCAGCTTATACCATTTGTCAATCAATTGCTGATTCGTGGTCATTTCTTTCAGGATGGCTCCGAAACGAGTTCCCAACGCTAACCCAGAGGGTGAAGAGGTCCCAGAACGTCCTCCTTCCCCTCCTCCTCCGCCTGAGGCTTGGAGAGCGATTATGCAGACTACAGCTCAGAACACCCAGTTGTTGATGCAGATGATGCAGCAGATGCAAGCTAATCAAGCTAATCAGGGTGTTCCAGGGAATCAAGGCAACTTCTTCAACCAGCAGCACCATGCTACTCTCAACCAGTTCCTGGCCAATAATCCAAAAGCTTTCTGTTACTGTGTCGATCCTCTTGATGCTGAAGATTGGTTAACCGACATAAAGAAGCATTTTGAGTGCAGTAACGTGAAGGAAGATGATTATGTGAAGTTTGCAGCCTTCCAACTCAAAGATCAAGCAGCTGATTGGTGGCAGCAGTACAAAGACTCCAGGCCAGGTCAAGTGATCTCTTGGGAGAATTTCTGCAAGGATTTTCGCTCTCATCATATTCCTACAAGTGTCATCGAGGGTATGCGTGAGGAATTCCGCAACCTGAAGCAGGGCTCTATGACAGTCTATCAGTATAATGTCAAGTTCCAAAACCTCGCTCGTTATGCTAAGCAAGACATTCCTGATGCCAAGAGCAAAATCTATCAGTTCCGTGGAGGTCTCAAAGATGAACTTCAGCTTGCTCTCACTTTGTTTGAGACCGATGAATTCGACAAGTTCTATAACATAGCTTTGAAACAAGAAGCAGCTCAGCTTAAGATGGAGGCTTCTAAGAAGAGAATTCGAGATGCCGTTCACTCTTCCTCATCGTCTCAGTTGGCTGCGAAACAACAGAAATTCTGGCTTCCTCCTCCTCCAGTGATTCGAGCTCCTTACAACAACTCCAACAACTCCAACAGCAACAAGAACTCTGGTGGACGTGGTTTCTCCCACCCACCCAACCCGAGCAACCAGTCGAAGAATCAGTTTCAGTCTCAAGGCTCCAAGTCAAGTGGCTCTCATTTCCGTCCTCTCTCTGAAGTGGTGTGCAACAGATGTGGCCAGAAGGGTCATTATGCCAACAGATGTCCGAATCCGAAGCGTCTTCCTCCTCCTCCGCCTGTGAGTTCAGCTATTGTCAAGCATGATCCAAAGTCTGCAAGGGTCAATCTGATGAGTGCAGCTGAAGCGGAGAATTCTTCTGATGTCTTTTTGGGTAACCTCTCAGTTAACTCTTTTCCTGCAAAAGTCTTGTTCGATTCAGGTGCTTCACATTCCTTCATGTCAAGACCTTTTGCGTTGTCACATGATATGCCATTGCAAGCTTTGCCGAGTCCGATGTCTGTGCTTTCTCCGGGTTTGCTCATGAACTCCAACAACTTTGTTCCGAATGTGTCTATTCGCATGGGTGATTATCGATTTCTGGCTAATCCGGTGGTTCTTGGTAATTCCGACATTGACCTCATCCTCGGAATGGATTGACTTTCTCAGCATGATGCTCACATTGATTGTGCTCAAAAGGAAGTCAAGATGACTCATTCTGATGAAGATGTGATTATCTTCGCCTCCAGGGATAATACTATCAGGCTTTTCTCTCTCAATGATAAGGGCGAAATTAATGCCATATCTCAAATTCCGGTGGTGAACGAATATCAAGACGTCTTTCCTGATGAACTTCCAGGCATGCCTCCACACCGTCAGGTGGAATTTGTCATTGAACTCGAGCCGGGTACTGAGCCAGCATGCCGACGTCCGTACAAGCTCTCTCCGGATGAATTGAAGGAATTGAAGAAGCAGCTTGATAAACAGGAGAGTATGGGTCTCATCAGACATAGTACCTCTCCTTGGGGCTGTGGTGTCTTATTTGTCAAGAAGAAAGATGGCACGGAGCGTCTCTGTGTTGATTACCGGCCATTGAACAAGAAGACAATAAAGAACAAATATCCGCTCCCCAACATCAACGAACTCTTTGAGCAGCTCAAAGGAGCTAAAGTGTTCTCTAAGCTTGACCTCCAAATGGGCTATCATCAAATTCGCATTCGCGAGGAAGACATTCCCAAGACGGCCTTCAGAACGAGCTACGGTTCATACGAGTATACCGGCATGTCTTTTGGTCTCGCCAATGCTCCTCCTACCTTTTTGAGGATGATGCACTACATCTTCAACCCCTATACAGGCGAGTTTGTGCTTGTGTATCTGGATGATATTCTGGTGTTTTCCAAGAATGAAGAAGATCACGAAAAGCACTTATGTCTGGTTCTTGATCGTCTCCGAGAGCATAAGTTCTATGCCAAGTTCTCCAAGTGCGAGTTTTGGCTCGATAATGTTTTGTACCTGGGCCACATCATCTCAGCTGACGGTATTGCGCTAAATCCCGAGAAAGTTGAAGCAATTGTCAACTGGGAAGCTCCTCAGAACGTCAAGCAGCTCCGCAGTTTTCTGGGTCTTGCCAGCTATTGCAGAAGGTTCGTTGAGAACTTCTCCAAGATTGCCAAGCCTCTTTCCAACTTGCTTCAGAAGAATGTCAAATACTTTTGGTCTCCAGAGTGTGAAGTGGCATTCAAAACTCTCAAAGAAAAGCTCGTCTCTGCTCCAGTTCTGACTCCTCCAGATGAATCCAAGCCCTATGAAGTATTCTGTGATGCTTCTCTTCAAGGTCTTGGTGGTGTGCTTATGCAAGACAAGAGAATTGTGGCATATACTTCTCGTCAGCTCAAGCCAAGTGAGAAGAACTATCCCACACATGATCTCAAGCTAGCAGCTGTGGTACATGCTTTGATTACGTGGAGACATCTGTTGTTGGGCAGAAAGGTCGACATCTTCACTGATCACAAGAGCTTGAAGTACATCTTCACACAGCCGCATCTGAACCTCCGTCAGACTCGTTGGGTTGAAATGATCCAAGAGTATAATCCCAGCATTGAATACACTCCTGGCAAGGCGAATGTGATTGCAGATGCTTTGAGCAGAAAGGCATATTGCAACAGCCTTCTTATCAAGCCGTGCCAGCCTGAGCTTTGTGAAGCATTCAGGAAACTCAACCTCCAAGTTGTTCCGTAGGGTTTTCTTGCAAATCTTCAAATTGCTCCTACCTTGGAAGATCAGGTTCGTGAGGCCCAACTCAGTGATACCATGGTGAAGAAGGTGAAACATGCTATTGCTAAGGGCATTCCGAAATACAAGTGCTTCCGTGTTGATGAGAGAGATACCTTGTTCTTCGAGGACAGACTCGTTGTTCCCAAAGGTGATCTCAGGAAGCTCATAATGGAAGAAGCACATGATTCTCTCCTTTCCATTCATCCTGGCAGTTCCAAGATGTATCAAGATCTCAAGCAGTCGTACTGGTAGAAACGCATGAAAAGGGAGATTGCCCAATTCGTGAACGAATGTGATGTTTGCAGAAGAGTGAAAGCAGAACATCAACGTCCAGCCGGTCTTCTCCAACCTCTTCCTATTCCCGAGTGGAAGTTCGACCACATTGAAATGGACTTCGTCACTGGCTTTCCTAAATCCAAGCGAGGAAATGATGCTATCTTCGTGGTGATTGACAAGCTTACCAAAGTCGCTCACTTCCTGCCAGTCAAAGAATCTATCAATGCAGCTCAATTGGCAGAGTTGTACACTTCCAGAATTGTGTCCTTACATGGCATTCCTCAAGTTATCTCCTCAAACCGTCGAAGTTTGTTCACTTCAAGGTTCTGGGACTCCTTTCAGTCCGCCATGGGCACTAAGATCAGGTTCAGCACTGCTTTTGACCCTCAGACTAGTGGTCAAGTCGAGCGAGTGAATCAGATTCTAGAAGACATGCTCAGAGCCTGTGTCATATCTTTTGGCATGAAATGGGAAGATTGCCTTCCATTTGCCGAGTTCTCTTACAACAACAGCTTTCAAGCAAGTGCCGGCAAAGCTCCGTTTGAAATCCTCTATGGCAGAAAGTGTCGTACCCCTCTCAGCTGGTCTGAAACAGGCGAACGTCAACTTCTTGGCAATGACTTGATCTCAGAAGCCGAAGAAATGTGCAAAGTCATACGTGAGAATCTCAAGGCCGCTCAGTCGCGTCAGAAGAGCTACTATGATGGCAAGCGTCGTGATTTGGCATTCAACATTGATGATCATGTTTATCTCCGTGTTTCTCCGATGAAAGGCACCCAAAGATTCGGTATCAAAGGAAAGCTTGCTCCTAGATACGTCGGGCCTTTCAAGATTCTTGGCAAAAGAGGCGATCTAGCTATCAACTTGAGCTCCCCTCAAACTTCGCCAATGTTCATGATGTCTTCCATGTGTCTCAACTCCGCAAATGCTTCAAAGCACCTGAGCGCATGATTCCGTTTGAAGAGATTGATCTTCAACAAGACATGTCCTACCGAGAGCATCCCGTTGCAATTCTCGAAGAAACCGAGCGCAAGACCCGCAACAAGTCCATCAAATTCCTGAAAGTCAAGTGGTCACATCACACCGACCGAGAGGCTACCTGGGAACGAGAAGATCATCTTCGTTCCGAGTACCCTTCCTTTTTCCAGTCCTAGATCTCGGGACGAGATTTTTTTGTAGTAGAGGAGAGTTTGTAATGCCCCGGATGTAATACTTTCCCTTTTGGGTATATAATATATCTCCGGCTTCATCTATTTCCATTCCGGGTTCTTTGTCTTTCGGGTTTTCGTCGTTTTGTCGTGTGAGTGTGTGGCAATCATTCATATCATGTACACATGTGCATCGCACTGCATTTGTGTTGTCGGTTGCATCCGGTTCCACGCGCTCCTTCTCGTTGTCCGTTTCGCGTTCCGGAGCTCCCTCACGTGTCCGTGACGTCCCGTAGGCCTACTTTGTTGTTTGGGCGTGTAACGTTACCGGTGTGCCGCGAGGTTGTTGTGTGTGTTGTTGTTTTGTTGCGTGCAACCCGCCTCTCAAATCTCGTCGCGTTTGGACTCCGTTCGCTATCCCAACAGTTATTCGTGTGGGTCCAAAGTGCCTTCACTTTGTGTCCCAGAAACACCCCTACAGCAGCCACTACCCTCTCCTAGGCCACCTAAACTTCCCCCGCGATCGGATCCGTCGGATCGGATCGGAGGGCTCCTAACACCCCTAAATCCCCCCTAACCCTAAAAATCTGCTATATAATAGACCCCGTAGTCTATTTTTGGCATCCCTAATCCTAGCTCCTTCTTCCCCACATCTCCACCTCAAATTTTGGATCTAGCCAGCCACACCCAGCCACTTGGCAGCTTCCCCGCCGCCATTCCGTCGAAGGAACTCCCGCCACCGCAAGCTTCGATAGGATCGGGAGAGTCCGCCGGGTCAACGCATCGGGCCTCCTGCCTCGCGCATCGCCAGGGAATCGATCCCTCCGCAGCAATCGACCGAGGCTTCGCTGGGCCCTTCGCAGCTTCGCTCCCGCGCCAGGGACCACTTCCCCTTCGCCAAGCCCATCGCCCCCAGCACCGATCCACCGCCACCTCGCCCCGCTGGGCCAGGCCGTCCCACCGCCTCCTCCCGCAAAGCCCGCCTGGCTCCTTCGCCTCCCGCCCGCAGGACCACTTCATCGCACCAGCCGCGACACTTCGCCTCGCACTACCGGGCCGCCCCTTCCCCGATCCGCGGCTGGGCCAGCCGCCCCGATCGCATCGCCCTACCGGGCCGCGAACACCGGGCGTCGCCCTCCTCCAGGCCCGACGCCAGCCGGGCTCCGACCCCCTACGCGCCTCACCGCAGCCAGGCGCCTGGGCCGCCTCCACACCAGCCGCGCCCGCCAGGCCCAGCGCCAGGCCGGCCTCGTTCGCCTCCCGCGCCCCTCCGGGCCACCGCCATCCGGCTGGGCCGCCGCCTCCACCCGCTCCAGCAGGCCGCTCCTCGCCTGGGCCGCCGCCATGATCGCCCCGAGCTGGGCTTCGCCTCTCCGGATTGGGCCGCAGCAGCCGCCGGGCCGGATCCACTCCACCGGGCCCGTTTGGGCTGCAGATCTGAGATCTGAGAGGTTGTTTCAAATATCCTAAGTCCCCAGTAATTAGTTGCTGATGCTGTTTTAGAACTGCTGTAACTTTTAGTGTGATTATCCGTTTCGCGCAAATAGCATGTCCAGACGTTCGTGGTGATTAGCACTACGTTTTATCTTTTAGTGTCATGCATGATAGAAATCATCTAGATGCTTGTTTTTCCATTGCAAGAGTGCATCCCGGTAGAATTGCTGCTATGTGATGTTTTTATGTCATCTTTGCCATGTGATAACTTTTAGCTCGTTTGTCCGAATGATGCAAATGAAATGTCCACGTGTTCGTCTTGCCATGCTCTACATGTTGCTTGTATTAGGTTGCATGATAGATTTATTCTTGCCATGTATATCATCGTTGCAAAGTGCCATGTGGCTGTGATGTTGTTTCACTTGTTATGAAATGCCATCTTGTTGAGCTCATTGCTATCGTTGTGTTTATCTCCATGATGCATGCTTGTGTGTTTCGGAATCACCATCATGTGTACTTTGATGAGGTGCTTACCACTTGCCATGTTTAGTTTCGAGATGACTTAAACTTGATCGTATAGATGCCATGATAAAATTGCTGTTTTAGGACTTAGTGGATTTTCACTAAGTCTGAAATCTGTAACGTTCCGATGCCATGTTCGCTTGCTGCTCTAGGACAAACCATGATAGTTTTGGAGTGGATCTTGATTGTTCCTTGTAGTATATATTGTTGGCTTTCCATTCAGGTTCTCACATGCTTATTCAAGTGGTTGTAGCATGTTTATCTTTTGCTCCAAAGTTTCAATAAAATTCTGATGCCAGAATTTTATTGTCAAGTTCAATATGTCCAAGCTTATTGCTATTGATCCGTGGCTCCTTTGGGGGTGCACCTTTGGACTTATTTGCTGTAGTATATGTCTAGTTTATGTTCAAGTCCTTTGCCATGATGTTTGAGTGCTGTAGCTTAATTATTTTGTGCTCCGAAGTTGCTATGTTGCGGTAATTTTCAGCTTTCGCTCATTTCTTGTTTCGGGCATAACTTTTAGCCCGTAGCTCCGATTTCAGCGAGTCTTATATGAAACTTGATTGATTTTCCGTGTAGAATCTTAATCTCCCGTTGTTATCATGTTTTGAGGTGTTTTGCTTGAGTGCTATTTTCCGTGCTCCGTGTGCATCCTTAGTGCATCCATCATGCATCCGTCATTTTCGAGTGCGCATTGCATCTTGTTGATTTGTGCCTTGTGTGATTGTATTGTTTAGAGCCGGAAGCTGAGACCGAGTACGAGTACGAGCACGAGGTTACCAACGAGGTTGAGCACGAGGACCCTTCTTACGATCCGAACGACTTCTCTTCAGGCAAGATGACCGAACCCCGATAACATTACTATCTTTGCCTATTGCTAGTAGTTCCGCTCTATAGTTTTGCCTCGATGCCCATGTTCTTCTTGTCAGCCTCCTACTTGTAACCATTGCCATGTTTAACCACCCTTCCTATGCAAACCGTTGCTTGGCTAAGTACGCTTCGCTCAGCCCTTCTTATAGCATTGCTAGTTGCAGGTGAAGATCGAAGATGCTTGCTTCATGTTGAAGTTTGCTTGGGTTATATCACACTATATAATTGCTAAATGAAATCATCTATATATTGGCAAGGGTGGAAGGCTAAGCCTTTTGCTTGGTGATTTGTTCCACTCATGCCGTTAGGAACCGTATAAACCGGTGTTATGTTCCTTGATTATGCGTTCCTAACACGGTTGGGGTGTATGGGACCCCCTCGATAAACCGCTAAGTGCTAAGTCTTTTCCAGCAAGTCCCAACATGGTACTATTCGTCTAAACAACTAAAACTTTCCGAGGGAGTAATTAACCTGAGGCTTAATTAATTCAACCCCCCTGGGCCAGTGCTCGATTTGAGTGTTAGTCCAAACTAGAGTCGTGTGCGGGGCCCCCCTTGGCAACTTGGGTATTTCGGCCACTGTACGCTGTGCTCATCCGGTCGTGGCCTGATACTAGATACGCGCGGCTACTATCAGGGTGTCGGCACACCGGGAGGATTTGCTGGATTAGCCTTACCTTAGATCGGTATATCTTGAGCACGGGATTCCGAGAATACTCGGGTCTTCCCACTTTGGAGTTGCGACTCCGCGGATCGTGGGCTTGTAATGGGTCAAGTTGGAACACCCCTGCAGGGTTTTGAACTTTCGAAAGCCGTGCCCGCGGTTATGTGGCAAATGGGAGCTTGTTAATATCCGGTTGTAGATAACTTGACACAATGTTTCTAATACACTACCAGCGTGCGTTCCGTGACCGTCAATTTCCGAATAGGGATTCGGGAGTTGAACACGGAGGGGTTATGTTTGTTGAGCTTGTAGCTAGGATCACTTCTTGATCACTTCTCGTCCGAGGCTCTTTCTCTTCTCGCTCTCACTCACGTAAGTTAGTTGCTAGTTGCTGCTGCAGACACTTATTCTTTTCTTCAGCCTTTATCCTCTCCCAAGGCTTAAATAGTCATGTTACCCGGGAACGGGATTGCTGAGTCCTCTGTGGCTCACAGTTACTTCACCACACCAGATGCAGGTCCAGCTGTGAGCTATCCAGGTGATGGCACCGAGCTGGATTGGGAGTTCGACGAGGAGCGTAGTCGGTACTATGTTCGTTATCCGGATGATCATTAGTGGAGACTTCTACTAGGATTCGATCCGACCTGTGGATGTTATTTAAGTTTGGTATCTTGACATTTGGTTTTGCCCTTAGAGGGTTGTGATATTCTTAATGTATGATGTTTGAGACATGTATTGTATTTGTGTGACGTGGCGAGTGTAAGCCAACTATTTTTTTGTTTACTATCCCCTCTTTTACATGAGATGTGCAAAGATTACCAAACTTGAGATCATTCTAGGATGGACTTATGCCTTTAAGTCGTGCCTCGACACGTAGGAGGTATAACTCCATCCTGGGCATTGCAAGGTGTCTCAGTCATGTCTACATAGTTCTCAAACCCATAGGGTTCGCACACTTGACGTTCATTGACGATATAGTGTTATATGAGTTATATGATTTTATGACCGAATGTTGTTCGAAGTCCCGGATGAAATCACGGACATGACAGGTTGCTCCAAAATGGTCCGGAGGTAAAGATTGATACATATAGGACGATGATATCCAGACACAAGAATTATTTCTGAGTGCACCAGGTAATCATCAGGGCACCGGAAGGTGTTCCGGACACCCCCGGGAGAAAGATGGGCCTATTGGGCTAGTAGAGGGGAGCACACCAGCCCACAATGGGCTGGCGCACCCCCCTATGGCAGCCGGCCTGTGGGAGAAAGTAAGGGGGGATTCTTCCTCCCCCATCCTTCCTTCTCCCCCTTTCCTTTCCCCCTCCGTCATATATATAAGGGGGTGCGACCAGGACAGGAGCCCAAGTAGGATTCGGCGCTACGTGGGGCGCCTCCTGGCCTCTCCCCTCTCTCCCCAACTATATATATGTGGGGGCGCCACACAAAGAACACACAACATTGTCTTAGCCGTGTGCGGTGATACGTCTCCGACGTATCTACTTTTTCTCACGCTTTTCCCCTTGTTTTGGAGTGTAATTTGCATTATTTGAATGAAACTAACCCCGGATTGATGTTGTTTTCAGCAGAACTACCATGGTGTTGTTTTTGTGCAGAAATTTTGCGAGGATTTTTTATGGAATGAAATGAAACTTTGTGAGGATTTTTAATGGAATAAAATAGAATTACTGGAGCCAAGACCCACCGGAGAGGGGCACTGGGTGGGCACAACCCATCAGGGAGCACCCCCTATCCTGGCGCGCCAAGGTGGGTTGTACCCACCTGGTGGCCCCGCAGATGACAACCCTGATCCTATAAATTCCTATTTTCGGAGCAAAAAATCAGGAAGAAAGAATTATTGCGATCCACGAGACGGAGCCACCATCACCTCTTGTTCTTCCTCGGGAGGCCAGATCTGGAGTCATTTGGGGCTCCGGAGAGCGGGGTCTTCGTTCTTCGTCATCACCAAACCTTCTCCATCGCCAATTCCATGATGCTCCCCACCGGGAGTGAGTAATTCCTTCGTAGGCTCGCTGGTCGGTGAGGTGTTGGATTAGATTCATCATGTAATTGAGTTAGTTTTGTTAGGGCTCGATCCCTAGTATCCACTATGTTCTTAGATTGATGTTGCTATGACTTTGCTATGCTTAATGCTTGTCACTTTGGGCTCGGGTGCCATGAACTCAGATCTGAACCATTTATGAATTCATCATTATATCCATGTTTTAGATCCGATCTTGCAAGTTATAGTCACCTACTATGGTTATGATCCGACAACCCCGGAGTGACAACAACCGGGACCACTCTCGATGATGACCGTAGTTTGAGGAGTTCATGTATTCACTATGTGTTAATGCTTTGTTCCGGTTCTCTATTAAAAGGAGGCCTTAATATCCCTTAGTTTCCAATATGAACCCCTCTGCCATGGGAGGGTAGGACAAAATATGTCATGCAAGTTCTTTTAATAAAGCACGTATGACGATTTACGGAATACATGCCTACATTATATTGATGAACTGGAGGTAGTGCCGCATCGCCCTAGGTTATAACTGTCACATGATGAATATCATCCAACAAGTCACCGATCCAATGCCTACGAATTTGTCCCATATTGATCTTGCTAAGTTACTACTGTTACACTTGCTACAAAATTACTGTTGTCACTGTTGTTGTTATCGTTGCTGCTATCACTATTATCAAAACTATCAAACTGCTTTGCTACTGATCACTTTGCTGCAGATAATTAATCTCCAGGTGTGGTTGAATTGACAACTTATCTGTTAATACCTTCAAATATTCTTTGGCTCCCCTTGTGTCGAATCTATAAATTTGGGTTGAATACTCTACCCTCGAAAACTGTTGCGATCCCCTATACTTGTGGGTTATCAAGACCTTTTTCTGGCACCATTGCCGGGGAGCATACCTATATTTGTTGAGTCACTTGGGATTATTATCAATTTATCACTATGAAGAATCTGAAGGATGATAATACTAAGATTTATCCCTCTAAGACGAGGGGAGGTAGGAACTGCCATCCAGTTCAGCTTTAGATTCACCTTCTGTTATAAGTAAACTTGCAACACCACAACATGCTATTACTTCTGATGTGTCGCACGTTATTGATGATACTACTTCTACTCTGAATGATGCTTATGATGATGCTAGTACCTTGCTTGATAATGATGATGTGCCACTTGGTGAATTTCTTGATGAACAAATTGCTAAAGTAATACAACATGATGTTGTTGAATCTGATGATGAGCTTGAAACTGAAACTCCTGAAACACCTGCTAGAACTAGCCTTCCTAGATATGAATTGCGTAAGGTACCGGAAGGTTATGTTATGAGTGAAGAAGCAACTTGAGATATTCTTGCTTGTAATGATAGAGATGATCTAGAGAAATTACTACACAAGTATAAAGAAAAATCTATGAATGCTAGAATGAAATGTGATCCTACGTTTGCTACTTCACCTATCTTTATTGATGATAAGGATTATGAATTCTCTGTCGACCCAGAGTTAATTACTTTGGTTGAATCTGATCCTTTCCATGGTTATGAAACCGAAACTGTTTGTCACATCTTACTAAGTTGAATGATATAGCCACCCTTTTTACTCACGATGAGAAAACTCGTTACTAATTTATTCTCAAATTATTTCCATTCTCATTAAAGGGTGATGCTAAGGCTTGGTACAATACTCTTGCTCCTGGTTTTGGGCGTAGTCCCCAAGATATGATTTACTACTGGTCTGAAAAATATTTTCATGCTCATAAGAAACAAGCTGCCTTGCAGGAAATATTTAACTTTGTGCTAATTGAAGAAGAGAGTCTACCACAAGCTTGGGGGAGGTTTTGCCAGTTACTTAATGCTTTACCAGATCATCCTCTTCAGAAAAGTGAAATACTTGATATCTTCTATAATGGACTAACCGATTCTTCTAGGGACTTCCTAGATAGTTGTGCTAGTTGTGTTTTCAGGGAACGAACTATTGCTCAAGGTGAAGAATTGTTGAATAACATATTGAAAAATTATGATGATTGGACCATTCCTGAACCGCTGGCTAAACCCACTCCGAAAAAGAGGGGTATATTATATCACAACCCTGAAGATATGCAAGAGGCAAAGAAATCTATGAAGGAAAAAGGTATTAAAGCTGAGGATGTTAAAAATTTACCTCCTATTGAAGAAATACATGGGCTTAATGCACCACCACTGCCTAAGGTGGTAGAGGTAAATTCTCTAATGAAGTTCAACGAAAATGATAATCCTCACAATATGCATCCTAGCCAATGCTTTTATGAGTCTGAAACTAGTCCCTCTGTTCCTCAATATAAGGTGTATTATTTTTCAGAAAAGTCAAACTTCTCTAAGTTTGACCAAGTTTATAGACAAAAATATCAATATCTAGAATACCAAATCATTATCACTAGATTCACCATGAAATATATTTTTACATTTTATATATTTAGTATTATAAATCTTTATATATTTTGCTGCAAAGTTGGTCAAACATAGATAACAGTTGACTTTTTGAAAAACTAATACACCTTACATTAGGAACGAAGGGAGTATATTAGAAAACAAGATCACTTCAATGCAAATATTATGAAACAATTGAAATACAATTCTGATATGGTTGCTCGCTTGAGTGACTTGCTATTTAGAATTTCAAATGATGTTAGAGGTGTTGTAAAACATGCTTCTATGGTTCAAACTCAATTAGAACAAGTTGCTAAATCTCAAAGAGAATTGCTTGATGAAATGAATCATAATATGCATGACTTTGCTGTTAGAGTTGCAACTAGAGGAGGTAAAATGACTCAGGAACCACTTTATCCTGAGGGACACCCAAAAAGAATTGAACAGGATTCATAAAGAAACAACACCACCGCACCTAGTCCTCCTAAAAAGAAAAAGGAAAGAAAACTGATAGGACTTTGCATGCTACTAGTGAACCTGAAATAGAAAAACCTCATGATAATGATAATGAAACTTCTATCTCTGATGCTGAAACTCAATCTGGCAATGAACACTCACCTAGTGATAATGAAAAAGATAATGATAAGGTTCATGAAGACTCTCAACCAAGCAATGATAAAGAACCAGATAATGAAGTTGAGATAGAACCACCTGTTGATCTTGATAACCCACAACCTAAGAATAAAAGGTATGATAAAAGAGACTTCGTTGCTCGAAAACACGGTAAAGAAAGAGAACCGTGGGTTCAAAAACCTATGCCTTTTCCACCCAAGTCAACTAAAAAGAATGATGATGAAGAATTTGAACGCTTTGCTGAAATGAGTCCAGTCCTTTTGCGTACCCGTTTAACTGATATCTTAAAAATGCCTCTGTATGCAAAGTATATGCAAGACATCATCACTAAAAAAAGAAAAATACCAGAAGCAGAAATCTCCACTATGCTTGCTAATTATACTTTTAAGGATGGAGTACCTAAAAAACTTGTAGATCCGGGTATACCAACTATACCTTGCTCTATAAAAAACAATTATGTGAAAACTGCTTTGTGTGATTTAGGAGCTGGTGTTAGTGTTATGCATTTCTCTTCGTATAAAAGACATGACTTGAATAAACTCACACCTACTGAAATATCTTTGCAAATGGCTGACAAGTCAACTGCCTTACGTATCGGTATCTATGAGGATGTGCCCGTTGTTGTCGCTAATGTTATTATTCTGACTGACTTTGTTATACTTGAGATGCCCGAGGATGACAACATGTCAATTATCCTCGGTAGATCCTTCTTAAATACTGCAGGGGATGTTATTAATTGCAATAAAAGCAAGGTCACCTTTCATATCAATGGTAATGAGCATACGGTGCACTTTCCGAAGAAACAATTCCCAGTGAATTGTGTTAATGTTATTGAAAAATCTCCGACAATCACTATTGGAAGTTTTCAAATACCTCTACATACCGTCAAACAGAAATATGAAATGCTTATTGTTGGGGACTTTCATATCCCCATTGAGGTAACTTAGTGATTTCTGAGAGTTCCTCGATTTCATAATAATCGAAAGTGGTTCTTAATAAGACTTGATCGACCTTATCAATGAATCATTTTTGAGCGGTATGAAGTTGATGAATTTAGTAAGCACTACCTACCATCCTTACCTTTTGTTTTCTGTTTCTACTAGTTAAATAAAATAAAATGCCAAGTTCAGTCTGTTTTCTGGATTTTTCTGTGCAATAAAAAAGACCCAAAAATAAAAGTTCTCAGAATGCCCTGAAAATTTTATGCAATTTTTTCTGAATATTTCGGAATTTCTGGTGCAAATAATACCAGAGGGAGGTGCACCAGGTGGGCACCAGGACCCCCAGGCGCGCCCTGGTGGGTTGTGGGCCCCACGTGGGCCCCCTCACTTACCTCTTTAGTCCACATCATCCCTTACCTCCAGAAAAAAATTCTCCATTGCCCTCTCTCCCGTGTTCTTGAGCTCAAACCCACCGATTTTGGTATCTTTGCTCGAAGCTCCATTTCCAAAATTGTTTCGGGGGATTGTTGCCTCGTATGTGCCTCCACCATTTGTCCAATTAGTTTTTGTTTTAGTGGTTTATACTTTGAATAATTAGCTACTCTTGGTGCTGCTGTAGATGTGCTTGCATGTTAAATTCTTAGTGTTCTAAGTAGTTTGAATGCTAGCTATGGCTTCTATGTATCCCTATGAGTAGTTGCTATCAATTTTATGAAGTTTTGTTGAGGAAATTTTGTGAATGAAAAATTCAGATCTTTGTTCATAGGAAAAAATGTACGCGGACATTATGAGCTTATTTGGAAGGAGTTCTTCGAGGAGAAGATCCTTGGGGGCATCTTCTAGTGACAGTTCCGCCCGCCGGTCTTATGTTGAACCAAGTGAAAGTTCCACACGAAGTGCCACTACCAAAACATGCTTATGGCCTTGCGATGAGTATATGATATGAGTGGGCATTAAGGAGGACTTTGAGCAATATGTTCACAATGCCGGCCTCGGTCCCTACCTTTCCGATAAGTGTGAACAACGCCAACTTCTCACAGAATCATTTGTTAAATAATTTAAATATTTTCCACGAGAGCCTAGGGTGTCGTTTATGCTTTATGATAATCCATTTACTATTCCACTAGAGAATTTTGCTTATCATTGCAAACTTCCTTTTTGGGGTTCGCTTGATGAACCACCAACAGCTGAGTATCAGTCTTTCTTGACTAGCCTATGTTACGGTGAAAACAGGGGAGTAAGACAAGGAAGAATAAAGAGCATTCACTTTCCCGCAATTCAA
Source organism: Secale cereale (assembly GCA_902687465.1). Lineage (NCBI taxonomy): Eukaryota > Viridiplantae > Streptophyta > Magnoliopsida > Poales > Poaceae > Secale > Secale cereale. Next base: position 188,943,376 of record LR738715.1, on the reverse strand, counting down.
TATTTTGCTTTATTTAACGGGAAATGCATAGTAGGCAAGCAAGACTGTAGCATACTCTGTGCGCCAGACTTGACCCTCATTCACACCGCTCTCACTGGTGAAAGGAAATATAACCTTGGAGAGATTGTTGCACGTAGACTTCAGCACAACGCTAACAGTGGCTGGTTCCATGGTGGAATTTACGCCACGCGTTTAGAACGAGGGTTGGGTGTTTCACCTTTACATTTTGATCCCACCCTACCCACACGGTATTTAGATTTTGACACCTTAAAATAGCATAAGATTCTCAAGGGAAAGGTTTATAACTTCACTTATAATCTATTGTTTAATCAATCACATGTTGTGGACACATATTTGCCTCCTCCTACTCTTTTTGACTATAACAGCAATGGAAGATATTTTGTTCTTGAGAGCGAGGCCCGAGCTCATAACGCAACAGTGGTGGCAGCACGGCAGGAGGAGGCGTCCACACGGAGAGCCTATGTGAGCTACCACGCTGACTACTATCCTCCAGGATACTGATCGACTACCAAGCTTGGTCAAAATCCTAAGCTTGGTGGAGTATGTGTTTCTCACCGACATTACATTTATGTTTACATATCATTCTATTTGTCGGTGCTCACACTTTTTCATTGTATCATCCATGCTTAGATTTATTTTCATGATTTCTTCTTGTGTGTTTGAAAAACTTTAGAAAAACCAAAAAATTAGATGTAGTAATTTACTTTCTATGCATGCTTAGTAGTAGCACTAAAAAGAAAATCCAAAAACATTTCCTTGTTCTTCTTTTGCTTGTTGGGAGCTTTCCCGTGTAAATAGTTTTTCTAGTTTTTGCTTTTTCTTTGTATTTGTGTGTTCAAGAAAACCAAAAACTCCAAAAACATTTCAGTGTGTTTTTCTTAACTTCTTTTCTCTTTATTCGAGTTGTACCAAGGAGAAGACCACGATGAAAATGTTGAGTGGCTCTCATATGAATAATTGTTGAACTAATAAATCGCACATTTACCTTGTCTTCTCCTGTTGAATATTTTTTTTGCAGATTCCAGCTTAGTCCACGACACTCTTGCACTATTATTATTTTCATATCATTCGGTCGTGCAAGTGAAAGGCAATAATGACGATATACGATGAACTGGCCGTGGCAAGGAGAAACTGGTATGAACTCGACTTGTTCTATTTGTGTAAATATGTTTAACCTGGTACCCATGATTCAGGCCATTATGATTAAACATGTTGGCAATGACAATTAGAGACTATAGTTTCTCATGCCATGCATAAGTAGCTAGGAGTTAATAATGATTTATCTTGGATATCAACATAGCATTAAAATGATTGTGATGTAGTATGATGATATGGTATCCTCCTCTAAATGTTCAAGTGGCTTGACTTGGCACATGTTTATGCATGTAGTTGAATCGAAACCAACATAGCCTCTATGATATTTATGTTCATGGTGTCCATATCCTACTCATGCGGGTGTCCAATGTTTATTATACATGATGCATGTTCATGACCATTGTTGCTCTCAACCCAGCCGCTTCCCAACCAATTTGCTAGCCATCACCTGTACTAAGCAAGAATACTGCTTGTGCATCAAATTCAAAACTCAAAGTTATTCCGAATGAGTCCACCATACCTACCTATATGCGGTATTAGCCTGCCGTTCCAAGAAAATTTGCATGTTCCACCTCTAAAAACATCAAATAAATATCCTTTTTGTGTGCTTGGATCGTTCATGGAACAGCGGGAGGTGGTCGGTATTTTCCATGCTAAGCGGGTTATTCTCAGGTTGAGTGTTTATTCACTCGCCATTGCACGAGAATAGGGTGGTAATGGGGATTCCAAATCCCAAATTGCAAAAACAAAAAGCTTACAAATAAATAAACAAAAACTCCCAATGGAGTCCAAACCTTTACTATTCTGTTTCAGAACCGCCACTGGCTTGTTTAGCATGGGAAATATTGATAACTGATAGTCGTGAGGTGAATGAGAAGGGTGCACCTCTCAAAATATCATTTAGCTCTGTTTTCAAAACTTGAGCTCTAGCACATCTGCAAATCACTGCTTCCCTCTGTGAAGGGACTTTCTATTTACTTTTATGTTGTGTCATCACCTTCTCTAATAAGCGCCAGATCTGAGAGCACTATTGTCATGCCTATGCACTGTGTGTAGTGAATGTTGGGTGCTATTGATACATCTCCGTCGTATCTATAATTTTTGATTGTTCCATGCCAATATTCTACAACTTTTACATACTTTTGGCAACTTTTTATACTATTTTTGGGACTAACATATTGTTCCAGTGCCTAGTGCCAGTTCCTGTTTGTTGCATGTTTTTTCCTTCGCAGAATATCCATGTCAAACGGAGTCCAAACAGGATAAAAACTTACGGATTTTTTTGGAATATATGATTATTGGGAACAAGAATCAACGTGAGACGATGCCCTAGGGTGCCACAAGGCAGGGGGCGTGCCCCTGACCCTTGTGGACACCCCGTAAATCGGTTGATGCCCTTCTTTCGCCACAAGAAAAACAATAACTGGATACAAATTGTGTTAAATTTTCAGCCCAATCGGAATTACGGATCTCCGGGAATATAAGAAACGGTGAAAGGCTAGAATCTGAGAGCGCAGAAACAGAGAGAGACAGAGAGACAGATCCAATCTCGGAGGGGCTCTCGCCCGTCACGTGCCGTGGAGACCAAGGACCAGAGGGAGAACCCTTCTCCCACCTAGGGAGAAGGCCAAGGAAGAAGGATAAGGAGGGGGCTCTCTCCCCCTCGCTTCCGGTGGCGCCGGAATGCCACCGGAGCATCATCGTGCGATCGTGATCTACACCAACGCCTCCGTCATCTTCACCAACATCTTCATCACCTTCCCCGTCTATCTACAGTGGTCCACTCTGCCGCAAACCGCTGTACCCTCTACTTAAACATGGCGTTTTATGCTTCATATTATTATCCAATGAAGTGTTGCCATCCTATGATGTCTGAGTAGATTTTCGTTGTCTTATCGGTAATTGGTGAATTCCTATGATTGGTTTAATTTGCTTGTGGTTATGTTGATGTACTTTGGTGCCCATCATATGAGTGCGCGCGTAGATCACACCATAGGTTAGTTGTATGTTGATAGGACTATGTACTGGAGGGCAAGAGTGATAGAAGCTTCAACCTAGCATAGAAATTGATTCATACGGGATTGAAGGAGGACCAAGTCAGGGATGACATGCTAGCAGTGGCCTCTCCCACATAAAACTTGCTATCGGTCTAGTAACGTAGTCAATTGCTTAGGGACAATTTCGCAACTCCTACCACCACTTTTCCACACTTGCTATACTAACTTTATTGCGTCTTTATCTGAACAGCCCCTAGTTTTTATTTACGTGCTCTTTATATTCTTGCAAACCTATCTTGTTACATCTACAAAGTACTTCTAGTTTTATACTTGTTCTGGGTAAAGCGAACATCAAGCGCGCGTAGAGTTGTATCGGTGGTCGATATAACTTGAGGTAATATTTGTTCTACCTTTAGCTCCTCGTTGGGTTCGACACTCTTACTTATGGAAAACTATTGCGATCCCCTATACTTGTGGGTTATCTAGACCTTTTTCTGGCGCTGTTGCCAGGGAGCAATTGCGTGGGGTGAATATTCTCGTGTGTGCTTGTTTGCTTTATCACTAAGTAGATTTTATTTGATGTTCTAAGTTGTTCTCCATCTTAAGTTATGGATATGGAACACGAAATACCAAACAATAGGTGTACTTGCTACTCATGGAGATGGGGAACCTCCTAAAACCCTCGATGCTCATTATGTGAAAAATATTATGTACTACTTTGATAATCCTGAGAAAAACCCATTCAATTATATAATGGGAGACATGTTCAATCAATGTGAATACTTTAGGGATTATCGCATGACTCATAAAGGGAAAATGTTATGGGATCAAATTCATATGATGCATTGGTATGCTCGGCAACTATGCTTGAGATATGATTATACTTGTTGCTCTAGGATGAAGGCTCCACACCTTCCGTTTTCATGCAAATTTAATGATAATGAAACCTTAGCATCTTATGCTAATGGTATATATGATTACTATGATGTTGAACAAATAGAAGAATTTGTTGCTTTTAAGGGTGCTTGTGAAATTAAATGTTTGTTTGAAGAGTATGAAAAATATGGTGATGCTATTTATTGATCTGAAAATCTTGCTATATTAAAATAGTTCTATTTGAATTATAAATACAATGCAAATATTGATGCGTTTATTAAGAAGGTCTCCGCTGTCCAAGAAGAGACTAATATTTTGCGGGAAACTATGGAAGAAGGAATTGATGACACTGTGAGCTCATTAGATGAAAAAGATGAGGAGGAGAGCGAAGAACAAAAGGAGGAAGAGCGGATTAGCTACCCGTTCCCACCTTCTAATGAGAGTAACTCTTCGACTCATACATTGTTTAATTTCCCTTCGTGCTTACCGAAGGATGATTGCTATGATAATTGCTATGATCCCTTTCATTCATTTGAAATATCCCTTTTTGATGAAATTGATGCTTGCTATGCTTGTGGCCATGATGCCAATATGAATTATGCTTATGGATATGAACTTGCTATAGTTCCTTATGTTAAACATGAAATTGTTGCTATTAAACCCACGCATGATAGTCCTATTATCTTTTTGAATTCTCCCGACTGCACTATATCAGAGAAGTCTACCCTTATTAAGGATTATATTGATGGGTTGTGTTTTACTACTACACATGATGATTTTAATAGATGTAATATGCATGTGCTTGCTGCTCCTACTTGCAATTATTATGAGGGAGGAACTACATCTCCGCCTCTCTATGTTTCCAATATGATAAAATTGCAAGAAACTGTTTATACTATGCATTGGCCTTTACTATGTGTGCATGAATTGTTCTTTTATGACATGCCGATGCATAGGAAGAAAGTTAGACTTCGTTGTTGCATGATATATGTTACTTTGTGCTCACTACTAAATCACAAGTCATTGTTAATTAAAATTGGCTTTGATATACCTTGGGATCAGGGTGGATCCTTTACATGAGCACTATCTGCCTAGCTTAATGGCTTTAAAGAAAGCGCTGCCAGGGAGACAACCCGGAAGTTTTATAGTCATTTATTTTTATTGTGTGATTTTATAAAGTTTAAAAACAAAAAAATATAGAGAGGAACCTAAAAGTTTTTCAAAAAGAGAAGCGGTTGAAAGGTGATGCATTGTGGAAATAAGGGTCGAGCTTGAACACTTGTGTTCATGCTTATGGAAACAATGTAGAATTTTTCATGGAAGTTTCTCATAAAAATAATTATCCCCTTGTACTATTCCATTGAATTATAAAAAATAATGTGCCAAGAGTTTCCTTTAGGATGATTAAACACCTTGTTGGTTTGTGTGGTGCAAAAACAAAAACTTTGGCTATAGTGTGCGATTTTACATTTTTTTACTGGAACGTCGAAAGGATCTGAAACTTTTTGCAAAGTCTTGCTATACAAATTGTTGTATTTTCCTATTTTTCCAGAATTTTTAGAGCTACAGAAGTATGGTGAATGTATAAATCTTTACAGACTGTCATGTTTTCATTGATTGCTGTTATAGCTTCATTATTTGCATATGTTTGAATTCTTGTTGAAGCCTCCTTGACTTGGGGCCATATAATTGTGATAGCATACAGTGGGTAATGTTTGTTCATAATATGCACTAACCCTACCACTAAAAGTTCGGTTAAGTTTGTGTGGCTGAAGTGTTCAAAGATCGAGGAGGTCTCGATGTGAGGAGAAGGAGGAGAGGCAAGAGCTCAAGATTGGGGATTCCCAAGGCACCCCAAGTAAATATTCAAGGATACTCAAGCGTTTTAGCTTGGGGATGCCCCAGAAGGCATCCCATCTTTCTTCAACAAGTATAGGTATGTTTTCGGATTCGTTTTGTTCACATGATATGCGTAAATTCTTGGAGCGTCGTGTGCTTTTTATTTTTATTACTTTTAATAAATGCACCATGCTGGTACGAGATAGTCCTTGGTTAATTTATAGAATGCTCTTTGCACTTCACTTATATCTTTTGAGTATGGCTTTATAGAATGCTTCATGAGCTTCACTTAAATCAGTTGAAGTTTGGATTGCCTGTTTCTCTTCACATAGAAAACCATCATTTGTAGATTGCTCTTTTGCTTCACTTATATCTATTTAGAGAGTTGACAGGAATTGGTCATTCACATGGTTAGTCATAAAATCCTACATAAACTTGTAGATCGTTGAATATGATATGTTTGATTCCTTGCAACAGTTTTGCGATATAGAGATGCTAATATGTGGGAGGTACTAGTAAATGATTGTGGTTTAGTAAAAATATTGGTGTTAAGGTTTGTGATTCCTGAAGCATGCACGTATTGTCTCCTAACTATGTAACCAAATTGGCGCGCATTGTATTTTGATTGTTTATCTTTGCGTGAAGGTCGGCGGCGCGCGATGGTTAACTCCTACCAACCTCCCCCCCTAGGAGCATGCGTTGTAGTATTTTGCTTCCAGGGCTAATAGATTTTTCGTAATAAGTATGTGAGTTCTTTATGACTAATGTTGAGTCCATGGATTATACGCACTCTCATCCTTCCACCTTGCTAGCCACTCTAGTACCGCGAAATTTTCGCTGGTGCATCAAACCACCTTATACCCTTCCTCAAAACAGCCACCATACCTACCTATTATGGCATTTCCATAGCCATTCCGAGATATATTGCCATGTAACTCCATCGCACCGTTTGTTATGACATGCACCATCATTGTCATATTGCTTTGCATGATCGTAAGACAGCTAGCAGGATGTTTTCATGGCTTGTCCGTTTTTTGATGTCATTGCTATGCTAGATCATTGCACATCCCAATACACAGCCGGAGGCATTCATATAGAGTCATATTTTTGTTCTAGTATCGAGTTGTAATATCGAGTTGTAAGTAAATAAAAGTGTGATGATCATCATTATTAGAACATTGTCTCATGTGAGGTTATGAAAAATAAAAGAGGCCAATGAAGCCCAAATAAAAAATGAGGGCAAAGAAGCCCACACAAAAAAGAGGCCAAAGAGCCCAAATAATAAATAATAATAAAATGAGAGAAAAAGAGCGAAGGGACAATGTTACTATCTTTTTTCCACACTTGTGCTTCATTATAGAACCATGTTCTTCATGATAAAGAGTCTCCTATGTTGTCACTTCCATATACTAGTGAGAATTTTCATTATAGAACTTGGCTTGTATATTCCAACGACGGGCTTCCTCAAATTCCCTAGGTCTTCATGAGCAAGCAAGTTGATGCACACCCACTAGTTTTCTTTTGAGCTTTCATACACTTATAGCTCTAGTGCATCCATTACATGGCAATCCCTACTCACTCACATTGATATCAATTGATGGACATCTCCATAGTCTGTTAATTTGCCTAGTCGATCTGAGACTTTCTCCCTACTTTTGTCTATCACAACCTTCTATTCCACCCATAGTGCTATGTCCATGGCTCACGCTAATGTAATGCGTGAAGAGTTGAAAAGGTTCGAAAAAGCAAAGTATGAAAGCAATTGCTTGGTTGACACCGGGATGGGCATGAGGGGTACCTTGTGTTAAGAAAAGGGAGCATAAAACACTATATGATTTTGTAGGGATAACGTTCTTTAGCATTGATATTTTGAAAGACTTGATTGTTTGTTGGGATGCCCGAGTATTAAATTCTTATATGTCAAATGATAGACTATTGCTTTGAATTACTCGTATCTTAATATGCATGCCATGATTAGATTACATGATCAAGATTATGCCAGGTAGCATTCCACATCAAAAATTATCTTTTTTATCATTTACCTACTCGAGGACGAGTAGGAATTAAGCTTGGGGATGCTGATACGTCTCCGTCGTATCTATAATTTTTGATTGTTCCATGCCAATATTCTACAACTTTTACATACTTTTGGCAACTTTTTATACTATTTTTGGTACTAACATATTGATCCAGTGCCCAGTGTCAGTTCCTATTTTTTGCATGTTTTTTGTTTCGTAGAATATCCATATCAAATGGAGTCCAAACGGGATAAAAACATACGGAGATTTTTTTTGGAATATATGTGAGTGTTGGGAAGAAGAATCAACGCGAGATGATGCCCGAGGGGGCCACAAGGTAGGGGACGCGTCCCAAGGGGGTGGGCACGCCCTTGACCCTCGTGGACACCTCGTAAGGCAGTTGGTGCCCTTCTTTCGCCGCAAGAAATCTAATATCCGGATACAAATCGTCTTAAAATTTCATCCCAATCGGAGTGACGGATCTCTGGGAATATAAGAAACGGTGAAAGGCCAGAATCTGAGAGCGCGGAAACAGAGAGAGACACAGAGACAGATCCAAGCTCTCGCCCCTCCCACACCATGGAGACCAAGGACCAGAGGGAGAACCCTTCTCCCACCTAGGGAGAAGGCCAAGGAAGAAGGCTAAGGAGGGGGCTCTCTTCCCCTCACTTCCGGTGGCGCCGGAGTGCCATCGGGGCATCATCGTGTGACCGCGATCTACACCAATACCTCCGTCATCTTCACCAACATCTTCATCACCTTCCCCCGTCTATCTACAGCGGTCCACTCTCCCGCAACCCGTTGTACGTTCTACTTAAACATGGTGCTTTATGATTCATATTATTATCCAATGATGTGTTGCCATCCTATGATGTCTGAGTAGATTTTCGTTGTCCTATCGGTAATTGGTGAATTGCTATGATTGGTTTAATTTGCTTGTGGTTATGTTGATGTCCTTTGGTGCCCATCATATGAGCGCGTGCGTGGACACCATAGGGTTAGTTGTATGTTGATAGGAATACATATTGGAGGGCAAGAGTGACACAAGCTTCAACCTAGCATAGAAATTGATTCATACGGGATTGAAGGGGGGCCACTATATATATTAATGCTATGGTTGGGTTTTACCTTAATGGACGTTACTAGTTGTGGATTCTTGCTAATAGTTCCAATCATAAGTACATAGAATTCCAAGTCAGGGATGACATGCTAGCAGTGGCCTCTCCCACATAAAACTTGCTATCGGTCTAGTAACGTAGTCAATTGCTTAGGGACAATTTCGCAACTCCTACCACTACTTTTCCACGTTCGCTATACTAACTTTATTGCTTCTTTATCCAAACAGCCCCTAGTTTTTATTTACGTGCACTTTATATTCTTGCAAACCTGTCCCGTTACACCTACAAAGTCCTTCTAGTTTTACACCTGTTCTAGGTAAAGCGAACGTCAAGCACGCGTAGAGTTGTATCAGTGGTCGATAGAACTTGAGGGAATATTTGTTCTACCTTTAGCTCCTCGTTGGGTTCGACACTCTTACTTAACAAAAACTGTTGCGATCCCCTATACTTGTGGGTTATCTGCAATGATGACTGGATTTTTTCTACCATGAATTACAATGTTTAGTCACTGCTTGAACTTTGGAGGTGCTCTGCATTTATGTTTTGCGGTCTCAGAAAGGGCTAGCGAGATACCACTATTGTCATATTGTATCATGGTTGTTTTGACAACATGTTGTTGTTTGAGATGTCTTATTTTTGCTCACTAGCTGATTATGTCATTGATATGAGTTAATATAATCTTTAAGTATTATTATCGACATGGTTAGTTATAATGTTGGCTGAAAACTTGGGTGTTGTTTAAGCTTATTTATGCAAACAAGAGCAAAAGAGTTCGTAAAAGTTCTTCTTTCTCACTTTCAGTTTGTCAACTGAATTGCTTGAGGACAAGCAAAGGTTTAAACTTGGGGGAGTTGATACGTCTCCAACGTATCTACTTTTTCTTACTCTTTTCCCCGTGTTTTGGACTCTAATTTGCATGATTTGAATGAAACTAACCCCAGACTGATGCTGTTTTCAGCAGAACTACCATGGTGTTATTTTTGTGCAGAAATAAAAGTTCTCAGAATGAAACGAAACTTTGCGAGGATTTTTTCTGGAATGGAAGAGAATTACTGGAGCCAAGACCCACCAGAGAGGGGCCCCTGGGTGGGCACAACCCACCAGGGCGCGGCCCCCTCTCCTGGCACGCCCAGGTGGGTTGTACCCACCAGGTGGCCCCGTAGACGACAACCGTAATCATATACATTCCTATTTTTGGAGGAAAAATATCAGGGAGAAAGAATTATCGTGATCCACAAGACGGAGCCGCCGTCACCTCCTGTTCTTCCTCGGGAGGCCAGATCTGGCGTCCGTTTGGGGCTCTGGGGAGGGGGATCTTCATTCTTTGTCATCACCAACCCTTCTCCATCGCCAATTCCATGATGCTCCCCATCGGGAGTGAGTAATTCCTTTGTAGGCTCGCTGGTCGGTGAGGATTTGGATGAGATTCATTATGTAATCGAGTTTGTTTTGTTAGGGCCCGATCCCTAGTATCCACTATGTTCTTAGATTGATGTTGCTATGACTTTGCTATGCTTAATGGTTGTCACTTTGGGTCCGGGTGCCATGAACTCGGATCTGAACCGTCTATGAATTCATCATTATATCCATGTTTTAGATCTGATCTTGCAAGTTATAGTCACCTACTACGGTTATGATCCGACAACCCCGGAGTGACAACAATCGGGCCCACTCTCTGTGATGACCGTAGTTTGAGGAGTTCATGTATTCACTATGTGTTAATGCTTTGTTCCAGTTCTCTATTAAAAGGAGGCCTTAATATCCCTTAGTTTCCAATATGGACCCCACTGCCACGGGAGGGTAGGAAAAAAATATGTCATGCAAGTTCTTTTAATAAAGCACGTATGACTATTTACGGAATACATGCCTACATTATATCGATGAACTAGAGCTAGTGCTGTATCGCCCCAGGTTATAACTATCACATGATGAATATCATCCAACAAGTCAACGATCCAATGCCTCCAAATTTGTCCCATATTGATCTTGCTAAGTTATTACTATTGCTTCTACTGTTACACTTGCTACAAAATTACTGTTGTCACTCTTGCTGTTATCGTTGCTGCTGTCACTACTATCAAAACTATCAAACTACTTTGCTACTGATCAATTTGCTGCAGATAATTAATCTCCAGGTGTGGTTGAATTGACAACTCAGCTGCTAATACCTTCAAATATTCTTTGGATTCGCTTGTGTCAAATCTATAAATTTGGGTTGAATAATCTACCTTGGAAAACTGTTACGATCCCCTATACTTACGGGATATCATGCGGCGCCCCTCTCCATAGTTTTGTCCCTCGGTCATATTTTCATAGTGCTTAGGCGAAGCTCTGCGGAGATATGATCATCATCACCGTCACCACGCCGTCGTGCTGCTGGAACTCATCTACTACTTCGCCCGTCTTGCTGGATCAAGAACGTGAGGACGTCATCGAGCTGAATGTGTTCTGAACACGGAGGTGTCTTAGGTTTGGTACTTGATCGGTTGGATCACGAAGAAGTTCGACTACATCAACCGGGTTGATAAACGCTTACACCTACGGTCTACGAGGGTACGTAGACACACTCCCCCCTCTTGCTGCTATGCATCTCCATGTATAGATCTTACGTGGGCGTAGATTTTTTTTGTTTTCCATGCAACGTTTCCCAAGAGTGGCATCATGAGCAGGTCTATGCATAGATGATATGCATGAGTAGAACACAAACAGTTGTGGGCAGTGATGGTCATACTGCTTACCACCAATGTCTTAATTTTATTCGATGGTATTGTGAGATGAAGCGGCCCGGACAAACCTTACATTTCCACGTACATGAGACCGGTTCCACCAACAAACATGCCACTTGTTGGACATAAAGGTGGCTGGCAGGTGTCTGTTTCTCCTACTTTAGTCGAATCAAATTTGACTATGGTCGGTCCTTGAACAAGGTTAAAAAAGCAAACTGGATAAATCACGGTTGTGGTTTTTGCCATCGGTAGGAACGGTTCATGCTAGAAGCCCGTAGCAGCCACGTAAAACTTGCAACAACAAAGTAGGGGACGTCTAACTTGTTTTTGCAGGGCATGTTGTGATGTGATATGGTCAAGACGTGATGAGTTATACGTTATTGTATGAGATGATCATGTTTTGTAATATCGAGAACCCGTAGGAGCCTTATGGTTGTCTCTTGATTATTTTATGAAATGCAAGAACCATGTAATTGCCTTACTTTATCGCTATGAGTTAGCAATAGTTCTAGAATCAATAGTTGGCGAGACAACCATGACACAATGGTGGAGATCAAGGTGTCGAGACGGTGATGATGGAGATCATGACGATGCTTTGGAGATGGAGATCAAAAGAACAAGATGATGATGGCCATATCATGTCACAATTTTTGAATGCATGTGATGTTTATCCTTTATGACTCTTGTTTTGCTTAGAACAACGGTAGCATTATAAGATGACCCCTTCACTAAATTTCAAGATAAAAGTGTCCTCCCTGAGTATGCACCCTTGCTAAAGTTCGTCGTTTCGAAGCACCTCGTGATGATCGGGTGTGATAGACACTATGTTCACATACAAGGGTCTAAGACAATTTTACTCATACATAATACTTGGGTTAAACTTGACGAGCCTGTTGGGGAACGTTGCATGGGAAACAAAAAAAATTATATGCTCACCAAGATCAAATCTAGGAGATGACCATCTATGAAGGGAGAGATTGGATCTACATACCCTTGTAGATCGCTAAGCGGAAGCGTTAAGAAACGCGGTTGATGTAGTCGAACGTCTTTCTGATCCAATCAAGATCCGTCCCGCGAACTCCGATTCAAGTGCTGAACGGACGGCACCTCCGCGTTCAACACACGTACGGCTTGATGACTCCTTCACTTACTCGATCTAGTGAGCGGTGCTAAACTAGTAGCTCGAGTCCTCCGGCAGCACGACGGCGTGATGACGATGGTGGTGGTGGTGGAATCTCAGTAGAGCTTCGCTAAGCACTACGGAGAGGAAGAGGGCTACAAGGGAGAAGAAGGGCAGCGACGTGGCAGTACTTTGGTGTGGCTGCCCTCTCTATACCTCTCTATTTATAGGGGGAAGGGAGGAGGAGGGGCGCCCCAGACCCACCTAGGGGGGGCGGCGGCCAAGGTAGATGGGGGCGCCCCGTAGGGAAACCCTGAGGTGGCTTGCCCCACAAGCCAGGTGGAGGGAACCCTAGATGGGGTGCCCCACCTCTCCTGGCTCCGTGGGAAGGGGTGAGGGGGGCGCACAACCCCTTAGTGGGCTGGTTTGCCCCTCCCTTTGGCCCATGGGGACCCCAACACTTGTCGGGCCCCAGAAACCCCTTTCGGCGATGCTGGTCATCACCCGATACCCACGGAACAATTCCGGACTCCAATACTCTTTGTCCAATATATCAGTGTTCACCTTCGGACCATTTCGAAGCTCCTCATCATGTCCAGGATCTCATCCGGGACTCCTAACAACCTTCGGTAACCACCATAATGACTGAACTATACTTATATCGTCACCAAATGTTAAGTGTGTAGACCCTGCGGGTTCAAGAACTATGCAGACATGGCCGAGACACCTCTATGGTCAATAATCAATATCGGGACCTAGATGCCCATATTGGTTCCTACATATTCTACGAAGATCTTATCGTTCGAACCTCGATGTCAAGGATTCTGCTAATCCTGTATGTAGTTCCCTTGGTCTATCAGTATGTTACTTACCCGAGATTTGATCATCAGTACCTCCATACCTAGTTCAATCTCGTTACCGACAAGTCTCTTTACTCGTTCTGTAATACAAGATCCCATGGGTAAACCATTAGTCACGTTGCTCGCAAGCATCTTGTGATGTTGTATTACCGAGTGGGCCTTGAGATACCTCTCCGTCATATGGAGTGAAAAATCCCAGTCTTGATCCCTGCCAACTCAACAGACACCCTTGGATATACCTATAGAACACCTTTATAGTCACCGGGTTACGTTGCAACGTTTGGTACACACAAGGTACTCCTCCGGTGTCAGTGAGTTGCATGATCTCATGGTCATAGGAACATATACTTGACATGCAGAAAATGATAGCAATAAAATTGACACAATCATTTGCTATGTTTATAGTTTGGGTCTTGTCCATCACATCATTCTCCTAACGATGTGATCCCGTTAGCAAATAATCACTCATGTGTATGGATAGGAAACCATAGCCATGTTTGATCAACGAGCTAGTCCTGTAGAGGCTCACTAGGGACATGTTGTTGTCTATGTATCCACACATGTATTTGAGTTTCCAATGAACGCAATTATAACATGTATAATAAATGATTATCATGAACAAGGAAATATAATAATAACTACTTTATTATTGCCTCTAGGGCATATTTCTGACAGTCTCCCACTTGCACTAGAGGCAATAATCTAGTATTACATGCTAATGAATCTAACACCCATAGAGTCCTGGTGTCGATCATGTTTTGCCCGTGGAAGAGGTTTAGTCGATGGATCAGCAACATTCAGATCCATATGTACTTTGCAAATGTTTATGTCCTCCTCGTGGATCGAATCACAGATGGAATTGAAGCTTCACTTTATGTGGCTGGTCCTCTTGTGAAACCTTGGTTCCATGGCCAGAGCAATGGCACCAGTGTGGTCATAGAATAGAGTCATTGGGTCCAGTGCATTGGGCACAACTCCAAGATCTGTCATGAATTGCTTCATCCAAACGGCTTCCTTCGCTGCCTCCGAGGCAGCTCTATACTCCACTTCGCATGTAGAATCAGCTACCATCCTTTGCTTGGAACTGCACCACCTTACTGCTCCCCCATTTAGAATATATATGTATCCGGTTTGAGACTTAGAGTCATCCGGATCACTGTCAAAGCTTGCATCGACGTAACCCTTTATGACGAGCTCTTGATCGCCTCCATAAACGAGAAACATTTTCTTAGTCCTTTTCAGGCACTTAAGGATATTCTTGACCGATGTCCAATGTTCCATTCCAGGATTACTTTCAAACCTTCCGGCCATACTTATGGCAAGGCTGACATCTGGTCTTATGCACATCATCACATACATGATAGAGCCTATGGCAGAAGCATAGGGGATGACACTCATCTTTTCTCTATCCTCTGTAGTCGCTAGGCATTGAGTCATACTCAACTTCACACCTTCAAAATAGGCAAGAACACCTTCTTGGACTGATCCATTTTGAACTTCTTCAAAATCTTATCAAGGTATGTGCTTTGTGAAAGTCCTATTAAGCGTCTCGATCTATCTCTATAGATTTTGATGCCTAATATGAAAGCAGTTTCTCCTAGGTCCTTCATTGAAAAAATCTTGTTCAAATATCCCTCCACATTTTCCAAAAGTTCTATATTGTTTCCAATCAGTAATTTGTCATCCACATATAATATTGGAAATGCTATAGAGTTCCCACTCACTTTCTTGTAAATACAAGCTTCTCCAAAAAAACTTGTATAAACCCAAACGCTTTGATCACCTCATCAAAGCGAAGATTCCAACTCCGAGATGCTTACACTAGTCCATAAATGGATCGCTGGAGTTTGCATACTTTGGTAGCATTCTCTGGATTAACAAAACCTTCTGGTTGCATCATATAGAATCCTTATGGAAACCATTAAGGAACGCTGTTTTGACATCCATCTGCTAGATTCCATAATCGAAAATGCAGCTATTGCCAACATGACTTTGACGGACTTAAGCATCGCTACGGGTGAGAAAGTCTCATCGTAGTCAACTCCTTGAACTTGTGAAAACCCCTTTGCCACAAGTCAAGCTTTATGGACGGTGACATTACCGTCCGTGTCCATCTTCTTCTTGAAGATCCATTTATTCTGAATGGCCTTTTTCCCTTCAGGTAATACTTCCAAAGTCCACACTTTTTTTCATACAGGGATTCCATCTCGGATTTCATGGCCTCTAACCATTTGTCAGAATCTGGGCCCACAATCGCTTCTTCGTAGCTCATAGGTTGATCGTTGTCCAACAACATGACCTCTAAGATAGGGCTACCGTACCACTCAGGAGCAGTACATACCCTTGTCGACCTACGAGGTTTGACAGTAACTTGATCCAAAAATTCATGATCAATATCATTAGCTTCCTCTTCAACTGACGTAGGTGCCACAGAAACATCTTTCTATGCCACACTACTCTCTGGTTGAAGTAAAGGTTCAACAACCTCATCAAGTTCTATTCCCCCCCCCCCACTCAATTCTTTCGAGATAAATTGTTTTCGAGAAATGACCCATTCTTAGCAACAAACACTTCGCCATCGGATCTGATATAGAAGGTATACCCAACCGTCTCCTTTGGGTATCCTATGAAGATGCATTTGCCTGCTTTGGGTTCGAGCTTTTTTGGCTGAAGAATTTTGACATAAGCATCACAGCCCCAAAGCTTAAGAAACGATGGCTTAGGTTTCTTGCCAAACCATAGTTCATACAGTGTCATGTCTACAGACTTAGATGGTGCCCTATTTAAAGTGAATGCAGCTGTCTCTAACACATAACCCCAAAACGATAGTGGCGGATCTGCAAGAGACATCATAGAATGCACCATATCCAATAAGGTATGATTACCACGTTTGGACACACCATTACATTGTGGTGTTCTAGGTGGCGTCAACTGTGAAACAAATTCACATTGTCTTAAGTAATTGCCAAACTCATAACTCAAATATTCTCCCCCTCGATCGAATCGTAAGAATTTAATCTTATTATTATGATGATTCTCAACTTTACTCTGAAATTGCTTGAACTTTTCAAACGTTTCAGAATTATGCTTCATTAAGTAAATATACCCATATCTACTCAAATCATCGGTGAAGGTGAGGAAATAACGATATCCACCGTGTGTGTCAATACTCATCGGACCACACACATCAGTATGTATGATTTACAACAAGTCACTTACCCGTTCCATTGTTTCAGAAAACGGGGTTTTAGTCATCTTGCCCATGAGGCATGGTTCGCATGTGTCAAGTGATTCAAAATCAAGTGACTCCAATCGTCCACCAGCATGGAGTTTCTTCATGCGTTTTACACCAATACGACCTAAGCGGCAGTGCCACAAGAAAGTGGTACTATCTGTTGGGAAACATAGCATGCAATTTCAAAAATTTCCTACGCTCACGCAAGATCTATCTAGGAGATGCATATCAACGAGAGGGGAGAGTGTGTCTACGTACCCTCGTAGACCGAAAGCGGAAGCGTTTGACAATGCGGTTGATGTAATCGAACTTCTTCTAGTTCCGATCGATCAAGCACCGAACGTACGACACCTCCGAGTTATGCACACGTTCAGCTCTAAGTAGATGAGTTCCGTCAGCACTACGGCACGGTGACGGTGATGATGAAGTGATCCGCGCAGGGCTTCTCCTAAGCACCGCGAGAATATGACCGGGCGTGTAAACTGTGGAGGGGGGCGCCGCACACGGCTAACAATTGATGTTGTGTCTGTTCTAGGTGCCCCCCTCCTCATATATATAGGTGGGAGGGAGAGGGGAGAGGCCAAGCGGTGCCCCAAGTGGGGCTGAATCCCACTTGGTCTCCTGCCCTGGTTCGCCCCTCATTCCTTGTATAGGCGCCAGGGGAAGAAAGGGGGAGGTGCTCCCCCCCCTTTCCTTTCTCCCTTGAGGAGGGGAAGGAAGGAGGGACTTGCCTTCCCCCTTTCCTTTCCCTAGGATTGGCCGTCTTGGTGGAGGGGCGCACGAGCCCCTTGTGGGCTGGTATGTCCCTCTCTTGGCCCATTAAGCCCATATCTTTGCCGGGGGTGCCCGGAACCCCTTCCGGTGACCCTATATGTACCCAGTACCCTCCAGAATACTTCCCGTGTCCAAACACCATCGTCCTATATATCAATGTTTACCTCTCGACCATTTTGAGACTCATCGTCATGTCCGTGATCTCATCCGGGACTCCAAACAACATTCGGTCACCAAATCACATAACTAATATAATATTATATCGTCATTGAACGTTAAGCGTGCAGACCCTACGGGTTCAAGAACTATGTAGACATGACCGAGACACCTCTCCGGTCAATAACCAATAGTGGAACCTGGATGCTCATATTGGTTCCTACATATTCTATGAAGGTCTTTATCGGTCGAAACGTTATGACAACATACGTTATTCCCTTTGTCCATCGGTATGTTACTTGCCCGAGATTCGATCGTCGGTATCTTCATACCTAGTTCAATCTCGTTACCGGCAAGTCTCTTTACTCATTCCGTAATACATCATCCCGAGACTAACTCATTAGTCATTTTCTTGCAAGGCTTATGATGTGTATTACCGAGAAGGCCCAGAGATACCTCTCCGATACTCGGAGTGACAAATCCTAATCTCAATCTATGCCAACTCAATAAACACCTTCGGAGATACCTATAGAGCATCTTTATAATCACCATTTATGTTGTGACGTTTGATAGCACACAAGGCATTCCGCCGGCATCCGGGAGTTGCATAATCTCATAGTCGAAGGAATATGTATTTGACATGAAGAAATCAATAGTAATAAAAATGAATGTTCATTATGCTAAGCTAACGGGTTGGTCTTGTCCATCACATCATTCTCCTAATGATGTGACCACATTATCAAATGACAACTTATGTCCATGGTTTGGAAACCTTAACCATCTTTAATCAACGGGCTAGTTAAGTAGAGGCTCACTAGGGACATAGTGTTTGTCTATGTATTCACACATGTATTAAGGTTTCAGATCAATACAATTCTAGCATGAATAATAAACCTTTATCATGATTAAGGAAATATAATAATAACCATTTTATTATTGCCTCTAGGGCATATTTCCATCCGTCTCCCACTTGCACTAGAGTCAATAATCTAGATCACATCGCCATGTGATTAACACCAAAAGATTTTACTAGAGTCAATAATCTAGTTCACAACACCATATGATTAACACCGATAGTTCACATCGCCATGTGATTAACACCCAAAGAGTTTACTAGAGTCAATAATCTAGTTCACATCATTATGTGATTTACACTCTAAACTATTATCATGTTTTGCTTGTGAGAGAGTTTTTAGTCAACGGGTCTGCAACATTCAGATCCGTGTGTATTTTGCAAATCTCTATGTCTACAATGCTCTGCGTAGAGCTAATCTAGCTAACAGCTCCTACGTTCAATATGCATCCAGATTGATACTCAGAGTCATCAAGATTAGTGTCAAAGCTTGCATCGGTGTAACCCTTTACGGCAAACTCTTTATCACCTCCATAATCGAGAAATATTTCCTTATTCCTCTAAGGATAATATTGACCGTTGTCCAATGATCCACTCCTGGATAACTTCTCGTACCCCCTTTGCCAGAAACGTGGAAAGGCACGTATTTGGTCTGGTACACAACATGGCATGATTTATAGAACCTATGGCTAAGGCATATGGAATGACTTTCATTCTCTCTCTATTTTTCTATCATGGTCCGATTTTGAGTTTTACTCAACTTCATACTTTACAACTAAGGCAATAATTCCTTCTCTGACTGATCCATTTTGAACTCCTTCAAAATCTTACCCAGGTATGTACTTATTAAAGCCTTATCAAGCGTCTTGATATATCTCTATAGATCTTGTTGCCCAATATGTAAGCAGCTTAACGGAGGTATTACTTTGAAAACTCCTTTCAAACACTCCTTATGCTTTCCATAAAATTCTACATCATTTCCGATTAACAGTATGTCATTCACATATACTTATCAGAAAAGTTGTAGTGCTCCCACTCACTTTCTTGTAAATACAGGCTTCACCACAAGTCTATATAAAACCATATGTTTTGATCAACTCATCAAAGCATATATTCCAACTCCGAGATGCTTGCACCAGTCCATAGATGGATCGTTGGAGCTTGCACACTTTGTTAGCACCGTTAGGATTGACAAAACCTTCTGGTTGCATCATATACAACTCTTATTTAAGAAATCCATTAAGGAATGCAGTTTTGACATCCATTTTCCAGATTTCATAAAATGTGGCAATTGCTAACATGATTCAAACAGACTTAAGCATCGCTACGAGTGAGGAAATCTCATCGTAGTCAACACCTTGAACTTGTCAAAAACCTTTTCCGACAAGTCGAGCTTTGTAGATAGTAACACTGCCATCAACGTCCGTCTTCCTCTTGAATATCCATTTATTCTCAATAGCTTGCCAATCATCGGGTAAGTCCACCAAAGTCAACACTTTGTTCTCATACATGGATCGTATCTCAGATTTCATGGCTTCAAGCCATTTATAGGAATCTGGGATCATCATAGCTTCTTCACAGTTCGAAGGTTCGCCGTTGTCTAACAACATGACTTCCAGGACCGGGTTACCATACCACTCTGAAGCGGTACGTGTTATGGTCGACCTTCGAGGTTCAGTAGTAACATGATCCGAAGTTTCATGATCATTATCATTAGCGTCCTCTCTAGTTGGTGTAGGCATCACGGGAACGGTTTTCTCTGATGATCTACTTTCCAATTTGAGCGAAGGTACAATTTCCTCATCAAGTTCTACTTTCCTCCCACTCACTTCTTTCGAGAGAAACTCCTTCTCTAGAAAGGACCCATTCTTAGCAACAAAAATCTTGCCTTCTGATCTATGGTAGAAGGTGTACCCAACAATTTATTTTGGGTATCATATGAAGACACACTTCTCCGATTTCAGTTCGAGCTTATCAGGGTGAAGTTTTTTCACATAAGCATTGCGACCCCAAACTTTAAGAAACGACGGCTTTGGTTTCTTGCCAAACCATAGTTTGTACGGTGTCGTCTCAACGGATTTAGACGGTGCCCTATTTATCGTGAATGGAGCTGTCTCTAATGCATAACCCCAAAATGATAAAGGCAAATCGGTAAGAGACATCACAGAACGCACCATATTCAATAGAGTATGGTTACGACATTCGGACACACCATTACGTTGTGGTGTTCCACGTGGCGTGATTTGTGAAACTATTCCACACTGTTTTAAATGAAGGCCAAACTCGTAACTCAAATATTCACCGCAGCGATCAGATCGTAGAAACTTTATTTTCTTGTTATGATGATTCTCTACTTCACTTTGAAATTCTTTGAACTTTTCAAATGTTTCAGATTTGTGTTTCATCAAGCAGATATACCCATACTATCATGGAATTGTCACGACAGATGTCCTAGTGTGAGGACTTAGTCGTGAGGCCAACGGATCTATGTGGTACCTTGAGAGGGGTTGATCGGAATCGAGAGACGCAACACACAAGACAAGGGTTTAGAAAGCTTCGGGCCCTGGGAAACATCATCCGGTAACAACCCTACATGTTATTTGTGGCTAGGTCTCATTATGCTCATGAGGGAGTCACCGTAAACCTACTATCCTAGTTGTGTCTAGCCTTAACGATTATTTTCCTCTTACCTCTTCCTCTTGGGGAGCCCTGCCCCTCCTTATATAAGTTGAAGGGGTGGGTTACAAGACTAGTCCTGGTAGGATTAGGATTACTCTATTACAAGTGGAGTCTTAGTCTTGCTTCCTTTGTAAGGGAATACTCCTTACGCTTTCCTCTTAAGCCGGCCCACCATAACATGAGCCGGCCTTCTCGGCCTTGGGCCTAGTCCTCTATCTGACCCGCCGTCGGGGCCACCCATGAGTCGCCAGGTGATACGTCCAAAACATATCTATAATTTCTGCTTGCTCCATGCTTCTTTTGTGTGATATTGCTATGATATTGATGCACTTCCATGCACTTTTGATCATATTTGGACTAACCTATTAACTCAGTGCACCACAGTGCCAGTTCCTGTTTTCTGCTATTTTCTATTTCAGGTTTCCCCCATATTAAAAGTGCTCCAAAAATTCCAGGAAAAATATAGGAAAAATCAGCGTACAGGAAGCTTCGCGAAGAACCAAAGATGGGCCAGAGGGGAGCCAGGGGAGGCCCAGGCGGCCACCTGGCGCGGCCCCACCCCTGGCCGCGCCAGGGGGTCGCCTGGGGCCCCTCCTCCGCCTCTGGCTGCCCCCCTTCGCATATATATCCCTCTCGTCCCAAAACCCTCGAGGACAGAACCCTTTTTCGCGATCTCGCCTCTGTTCCGCCGCCGCAGCGCTTCCAAGATCGGGAGCATCAGGAGAACTTTTTCCGGCACCCTGCCGGAGGGGAGAACCACCACCGGGAGCTTCTCCACCACCATGGACGCTTCCCGGATGAGACGTGAGTAGTCCACCTTGGACCATGGGTCCATGATCAGTAGCTATGTGATGTTCTCCTCCCCTCTTTGCTCTTCATGGTTTAGACCTCGTGAGCTGCCCTACATGATCGAGGCACATATCTAATCTTTCTGTTGTTGCTTTGCTGAGTTTGCTGGGATCTGATGGATTATGAGACTATGTTCAGATTGTGTTTGAGTAATATATTTGATTCACCTCTTTTATATCTTTGTTCTTGAGTAATTCTTGCATGTTCTTCGTTGCTGTTTATTGCTTTGGCCAAGTAGTAGGTAGTAACTCCAAGAGGGAGCGTTATGCTTGATTGTGGGTTCATGCCCCCTGATGACTAGCTGGAGTGACAGAAACATGAGTCTAGGGGATGTGCTGTTGCCACAAGGGAGAAAACAACGGTGCTTGTACTTGCGGGTGCAAGGATTGTTTACTTTACGCAAAGTTTATTTAATGCAGTTGTCTGTTGCTTTGAGTTTACACTTTGGGTGGGATTCGCAACTTAATACCAGCGAGATGTTCTGGATAGATATCTCAAGGTGGATGATTAGTAGTAGTTGCAGATGGATTTCGGTCTACTTGCCTTGGCGTACCGCCCATGCTTTTGAGCCTCTACCTTTCTTTGCAGCATAGTTAGCATTGGTTTGCGCACATAATCATGTCAATTGCCCAGCTGTAATTTGTTTACCTCGCTTTGCTGTTTTATCGTCTTTTGGGAGAGAGACATCACTAGTGAACATCATGGGACCCCGGTCCATATTACCACCGCTGATCACACATTCTATTTACTTCCTGTTTTTATTTCCTAGTTGCAGTCATAGCTATCATTATTATCTCTTATGTTTGATCCTTTGTAAACAACAAGGCCGGAGGGATTGACAACCTCTCTGTACTCGTTGGGAGCAAAGTTATCTGTATCTGTGTGCAGGTCCCGTCAACCGCTAAGTTTCTGGCGCCGTTGACACCTACTTGTTGACCCTCGGAGTCTCATGGGATTCGATCCTTGGTATCTTTGCCAAGGGAAATTTGCCGCTACGCTACATCTCAACCTTCCACTTGGGGTAACCAACGAGGGGCGAGAAGCCATCAAGCAAGTTTCTGGCGCCGTTGCCGGGGACTCCACTCTTCAAGATAGGGGAGTTGCATGCTATCTTTTATCTTTGCTTTTTAGTCTTGTTAGTTTACCTTTCAGTTTTTGCTTTATTGTCCCTTACCAAAAATCACAAAAATAGTTATCTTGCTTGCTGCTGCTATGGGTTCCACCGAGAACACCAAGTTGTGTGACTTCACTAGTCATAACAACAATGACTTTATCTGCACGCCTATTGCTACACCTGCCACTTCAGCACCTTCTTATGAGATTAAACCTGCTTTGCTGAACCTAGTTATGAAAGATCAATTCTCCGGTGCTGGAGATGATGCTGCTTTGCACTTAAATAATTTTGTTGAGCTCTGTGATATGCAAAAGTACAAAGAAGTAGATGGTGATATTGTTAAGCTTAAGCTTTTTCCTTTCTCCTTGAGAGGAGGAGCTAAAATCTGGTTTCAATCCTTGCCTAGGAATAGTATAGATTCTTGGGACAAGTGCAAGGATGCCTTTATTGGGAAGTACTATCCCCCTGCTAAAATTATCCAATTAAGGAGTAACATAATGAATTTTAAACAATTGGATAATGAACACGTTGCCCAAGCTTGGGAACGCATGAAATCTCTTGTCAAGAACTGCCCTACTCATGGTTTGACTACTTGGATGGTTATCTAAACTTTTTATGCAGGCTTGAACTTTACCTCGCGGAACTTGTTACATTCGGCCGCGGGAGGAACCTTTATGTCAACTACACTTGGTGCTGCCACGAAGCTTCTCGACGAGATGATGACCAATTATTCCCAATGGCACACCGAACGCGCTCCAACAGGTAGGAAGGTAAACTCTGTCGAGGAGATTTCCTCCCTAAATGAAAAAGTTGACTTGATCATGTCTCTACTTTCCAAGCAATCTTCTATTGATCCTCATGATGTTCCTTTAAATTCTTTGATTGCTCAAGATCAAGTAGATGTGAACTTTATCTCTAGAAACAATTTCAATAACAATGCTTATAGGAGTAATTTTGGTAGCAACCCTAGACCGTTCCCCTCTAATTCCTATGGGAACAACAATACTTATCCTAGCACCAAGAACTCCACTTCTGAACTAGAGATTATGCTTAAAGACTTCATCACTACCCAAAAGGCCTTCAATAAGAGTGTAGAAGAAAAACTAGACAAACTAGATAATCTCTCTTCGAAGGTAGACAATTTAGCCCATGAGGTAGAGTTGCTTAAAATTAGAACTTCTCCTCTTGAGGAGAGGAAGACCACTCCTATGAATGCTATTCAAGTGCAAATTAATGAAAACATTAGGATGATGGCTAAACTTAAAGAGAGATGGGCTAGAGAAAAGGAGGAAGAATATAGGATTAAGAGCCTTCCTACCCACCACACTGTTGCTACTATCCAAGTTGTTGAGGATATCCAAACTCTTAGCACCCAATGCACTCCTAGTCCCATTGGACCTATTAATGGTGATGCTATGACCTCAACCGTAGAAGAAGAAACTCCTATGACCATAGAAGCTACCAAACAAGTGAGCCTAAAGGACACCACTACCACTTTACTTGATAGTAGTGACCTTGATTTTGATAATTGCACCCTTTCTGAAGTTATTGGTTTTCTTCACAAGATGTCTAGAGATCCCCACACTAGCACACTTAATCTTGCCTTCACGGAGCATATCACTAATGCTCTCATCAAAGCTAGGGAGGAGAAGCTTAGGGTAGAAGCCTCCATACCTAGAAAGCTAGAAGATAGTTGGGATCCTATGATTAAAATTAAGTTGAATAACTTCTCTTTCTATGCTTTATGTGATGTTGGAGCTAGTACCTCCGTTATGCCCAAAAGAATGTATGATATGTTTGAATTGAAACCTTTTGATCCTTGTTCTTTTGGTGTTCGTCTAGTTGATTCTTCCGTAAAGAAACCTTTGGGGAAGATCGACGATGTTCTTATCATTGTCAATGACAATTATGTTCCCGTTGATTTTACTATTATGGATATTGAATGTGAACCTTCATGTCCAATTATTTTGGGACGTCCTTTTCTTCGCACCGTTGGTTCTATCATTGACATGAAAGAGGGGAATATAAAATTCCAATTCCCTCTCAAGAAAGGGATGGAACACTTCCCTAGAAATAAGATTAAGTTGCCTTTTGAGTCCGTTACACGGGCTAGCTATTCTCTTACTCTTGATAAAACTTGATCTTCTCTTTTTGCATCATGCCTAGCTTAAAGGCATAAAAGAAAGCGCTTTTGGGAGGCAGCCCACAACGAATTAGGTTTTATTTTGCTTTCGCTGTGTCTTGATGTTTGTTACTACAGTAGCATCATCATTGTATCTTTTCTTTTCAGCTTTGTGCCAAGTTTAGCCTCCGATTGCAAGAAAGTTCAAAAGTTGTGACGTGCTGTCCGGAAAACAGATTCTGTCCTTGGACAGAAAAATTCGAATAAAATCACCAGATCATCTTTTTGATCTGAATTTTTTTTACAGCGTGCTCTATACAATTGGCTTTCGAGCGTCTGTTCAGAGTTTTTTGATTTGAGTTGCAGAAGTGCCCCGAAAAAATTATTTACTACCTGCTGGTCTGTTTTTCACAGATTCTGTCCTGTTTTGCCTTTTCTTCGTTTTGCAAACCTTGAGCTTGCTTTTTCTTTGCAAAAACCTTTTGGCAATCTTGAGAAACAATATCTCTTCAAGATTATTTTTATTTCCAGTAGGGAAAAAGTATTTTATTGTGGGTACTAACCTCGCTAATCAGATTATGATGAGTTATGTATGAAGGGAGTTTTCAAGTGTGCGAGGAAAGATGATAAAAGAAGATTCAGGAGGGTCAAACACTCAAGCTTAGGGATGCCCCCATGCACTCCCAAGAAATATTCAAGAAGACTCTAGCATCTAAGCTTGGGGATGCCCCCATGCATCCCCTTCTCCATCAACAATTATCAGTTCGTCCTTCGTTCCACTATATATCACTTCATGCGTTATGTGCTATGCTTGGAGCGTCTTGCTCTTAGTTTCCTTTTTAGTTTTCTTTAGCTTTGCTTGCTGTTCATAACAAGTTAGAACCCAGCTTTCTTTGTGTGGGAGAGAAACACGCTCCACTTCAACCTAGAACACAACATAGGATTTTCATGCTTATCTTCGCTGTGTGTGTTCTTTGTCTTTCCATAGCTGCTGTCATGTTTAGCTCTTAGTTTTCATGCTTTTCTTTTTAAAGAGCTTTTGTTTAGTTGGTTGCTGAACTCTCTTGAGTTTTCATTTTTATCTTGTTAAGAGAGTTTGCCTGTTGCACTGAGTTGTGTGTCTTAAATTAAAGTAGGTAACTGAGGTTGCTATTTAATTTTTGTAGTAACTTGCAATAGTTTTGAGGTATTGCCATGAGTAATGTCTGAACTTTTGGTGTCAAGAGCTTTAGCCTATTAGTGATAGATGTCGTATTTTGGGCAATCCGTGTTTATTTTCGAAAACCTACAAAATAGTTGACAACTTTAGTGTAATGCCCAGGATGGGACTATACCTCCTTCGTGTCGAGGCACGACTTAAAGGTATAAGCTCATTCTGGAATGATCTCAAGTTTGGTATCTTTGCACGACTCATGTAAAAATAGGGATGTAATTGCAAAAGGAGATAGTTGGCTTACAATCGCCACTTCACACAATACATTACATAAGCAAAACATCATTCAAAACATCACAACCCGACTACGGGCGAAGATTCAAAAGAAAGATACCAAAACAACATAAGGCCACAAGTCCGAATCGCCCCTAGTAGAAACCACTACTGATCGTCGAAAACGTCACACGCATACGGCCACTCTCTTCATCGGGCTCCCAGTGAAGTACTTGAACCAGCTCCTGCATCATTCTTGGCTGAACCTGCATCTGGTGTTGTAGTATCTGTGAGCCACGAGGACTCAGCAATCCCATAACCATGGGTATCAAGACTAGCAAAGCTTTATGGGTAGGAAGAGGTAAAGTGGTGAGGTTGCAGCAGCGGCTAAGCATATTATGGTGGCTAGTTTACGAGTACAAGAATAAGATGAGCATCTACGCAAACGGTCGCAACTAGTAGTGATCGCTAAAGATCCTGAAGTACTTACGAGTCAAACATAACCCCACTGTGTTCTCTTCTCAAAGTGAAAAGAGACAGTCACGGTTACTCACACAGTTGTGTGTTTTACTTCGGATCCTCTGTCAAGTTTTCTACAACCGGATATTAACAAATTCCAATCTGCCACATAACCGCGGGCACGGCTTTTGAAAGATCATAACCCTGCAGGGGTGTCCCAACTTAGCCCATCACAAGCTCTCACGATTAGCTGAAGTGATAAATATAATATCATCACCCCTTATCTTAGGGAAATCCGATCAGGCTCGGCATCCCGGTGCACAAGACATTTCGACAATGGTAAAACTAGTCCAGCAAGACCTCCCGGCGTGCCGACACCCTTATAGTAGCCGCGCGTATCTCGTCTCAGGCCACGTCCGGATGAGTGATGCTACAGGTTATACCAGATACCTCGGGTTTCCCCAAGGCGGCCCTGCAGGACCCCCGTTTGGGACCAACACCATCAGCACTGGCCACCCCTGTTATGTAGAATTAAGAACCCGGGGACATGACCCCCTATGCAATTAATTTATTAATTAAGTTGTTATTATGAGCAGATTAAAACCAATGTTTGGGCCTTGCTGGAGGAGTTTTATTCAAAGTCGAACTGTCAAGGGGTCCCCATCCACCCATCGTGTAAGGAACGCAAAATCAAGGAACATAATGCCGGTTTATCGGCGCCTAAGGTGGCATGAGTGGAACAAAACACCGAGAAAAAGGCCAAGCCTTCCACCCATGCCCAATATATAGGTGTGTTAATAATAATAATAGATATTGTGATATTCCAACAACAAGTTCCCTCCTGGAACGATCTTCATCTTCACCTGCAACTAACAACACTATAAGAGGGGCTGAGCAAGCGGGTAACATAGCCAATCAGTGGTTTGCTAGGAAGGTTTCAAGGTTAGAAGTTTCATGGCAACAAGGAGAGGCTGACATAAAAGATGGGTAGCGCGACATGTAACGATAGCATCGAGACAACTAAGCATGGCAATGGTAGTAAAGGTATCCAAGGGTATGAGCATCTTGCCTGGGATTCCGCGAGGGAGAAGAACAGATTCATGAAGTAGACGGAGCAACATAGTCGAGCGAATCCTCACAACTCCGGAATGAAACCGAAGCTAACAAGAGAAGCAACCGGAAAGAAGCAAACAACAGGGTAAACACACAAGCATAAACATGGCATACGATGCACATCCAAGTATGATGCATGTCCGGTTTAATTATGCATGGCAATGGCAATGTGCACAAACAAGACTACAAGTTAAGTGGAGCTCAATATGCAACGAGTTGCATATTGACGAAACACCACATTTTAATTATTTAATTGACTCTCGTTTATTTACAAGACAAGATTAAATGTTTTTAACATAGCAAGAGGTGAATCAAAAGAAAACTACCTATTTAGGAAAGTTTAAATGAGGTCGGAATGACAGACAAGAATCCGGAATAAAACCCATATGCATGTTTAATAATTTAAGCAAACAACAATTCACACATTTTAATGATGTTAACATGATGCGGATGACATGATCAAGTTTATGCAATTTTTATTAAAAGGTTGACAAGAGAGATATGAACCACTTGTCACCGTGGTTGAAAGAAAGGGTGCCACGGCAACGATCCGAAAATGATGCACGGCAACATCTCGGTTCCGGTAACTCGTTGAGAGACCGGTGCAAAAGAAAAGGTGGCGTTAGCGAGTCGAACAAGAGGAAAAGGTGGGGTGATCCCGTCACCGGGTTCCCACGAGTCGGCGACGAGGCAACCGAGGAGCATGACAAACGACGAAACGGGCACGGTGCACAAAAGGGAAACATCTCATACAACACAACAAGCATCACATGGGTCATCGTCACGGGGTTATACCTTCGGAACATTTGTTCTCGGAGGGGTTCGAGTTCGTCGAGGGACGTAGTGGTACACGGGTCGTAGAGGAAGTAGTGGTACACGGCGACGGTAGTCAAACTTGAAGGTCATCGGCGTCGGTAGTGGAAGTAGTCGTCGCGACGGTAGTCGAACTTCGTTTCGTAGATGTACTTGACGGTCTCGAGTGCTCCGGGCGTCGCTGTACTTGGCGCTTCAAAACGTTCGTCGTGGTACTTGAGGTCTCCGAACTTGTCGTTCTTGTTAAACGAAGGGGTACTTGGTGTTTCCGGCGCCGGTAGTTGTTTACGTCGTCTTGGCGGTTCCACGGCGGCGGTAGACGAACTTGGCGCAACCTTGTTCCTTCGGATTCGTAGTGGTACTTGGCGTTCGGAGTCCGGGTCTTGCCTGTGGTGTACTTGGCGAAAAGCAACAGCAACAAAACATGGCGGTGGTCTTGGACACGGCCACGGTGAGGTCGGCTGTAGGGTCGAGATGACCACGCGAGGCGAAGGCAGCGGCGTGCACAGGACTTGGCGTCCTTGTCTTCTCGCCGAAGAGCAGGGCAGCAGCGACAAAAAGCTTCACGGGGCGCCATGGCTTGACGGAGCGGAGGAGACGAGAATGAAGATGCCGGTAGCAGGGAGGCGAGCCGAGGAGGCCAGCGGCTGCATGGGATGCGCGGAGGTGCAGAGGAGCTCCGGCGAGCTCTTGCAGGGTGCGGCCACGGCGAGGGGCGGCTGGACGACGGGGAGGCACAGCAGGGGTGGCGGAGCAGGCAACTTGGCCGGGAAGAGGCGGCCGGAGGGGAAGGCGCAGGTGGTGGTGCTCGCACTAGCAGCGGCGTCCACGGCCAGAGGCGGACGGCGGGGCGGCTCCTGGCCGGCCGGGCGGCGCGGCAAGGCTGGCCCGCGGCTGGAGGTTGCTGCAGGAGGGAGCGGGGCGCTGGGCGTCGAGCAAGATGGCGACGGGGTTCGAGAGGATGGAGATGGGGCGCTACGCGAGATGGTGCGGGGACGCTGGGGCGAGGGAACGAGGGAGAGCGACGGTGGCTGAGGGAAACGGGGGAGGAGAGGAACCGAGCGAGGGGTAGCGGGGTCGATGGCTCGATGGGAGGAGGGGTCGAGCGACTGGCGTGCGGCGGCTGAGGGGGAGAGGAAGATCGATGGGAAGGGTGCGACGGGCTAGGGTTACGGGGGGGAAATGGGCCAGGAGGCCAGATGGGCCGCGGGGACGGATGGGCTGCGGCTGGGAGGTGGCTATTGGGACAGCTGCGGCTGAGGGCTCTTCCCTCTCTCTACTGCTATTTCCCAAAACGGAAAAAATAGCAATGAAGAAAAAGAGAAGAAAGGAAGGGTTACAAAAAGAGTTTGAACAAGAGGTTATTTTTCTCGGGCTCATACAAATGAGCGTAGTCCAAGAAAAATATAAGTGGCAAGATTGAAAGATGAAAATTCAAACTCATTGAATTTGATTCAAATAGTTTGAACTAGGACTAGGTTTTAGAAGTGTCCAAAAATGTCCGAATTTTTGGAGGAACCTCGATATATGGGAAAAAGAATTATAGACAAGGAAAGGGGTGAAACTTGAAGCAATAGAGGTCTGGAGAATAATTGCAAGTGTGTTTGGGTTAATTCCAAACAAATGGAATATTTATTAATATAGCTCCCTAAATATTGGGAGGATATGTTTTAAAGAGAAGTCACACTTCCCTCGATTTAAATGGACCGAAGGTCCACACGATTTATTTAAGTTGAGATGCAAAAAATTAAAGTCATGATGGCATGATGACATGATGCAATGCAAAAATAAATAACACAAGCACAAAGAAACACACGGGAGAACCCGGAACATCTAGAATCTTATGGAATCTTCTGGGACGTCGGTCTTCGGGCGTCACATTTAGCTACTAGATGGATCACTAATCTTTGGAGGGATCGAATATTAGAGTACACTCACGTACCATGAGTCGAGGATGCGCAAGGATAACCAAACCCTCATACACTCCTCCTCGTGGTACTTGTCTCTTTGTGAACCTCCTAATTAGATTGAGAGTTACCAATAATAAGTGCATGAGTTCTTCGGACTAATGTGAGTATTCGAAAGTTGACACTTCCATCTAGCCATATTTTTCAAGCCTCTCCGGTACCGTGCATTGCCCTTTCTCACCTCGAGAGTTGGCGCATACTTCGCCGGTGCATCCAAATCCTTGGCACGATACACTCTGTCATCATAAGCCTCATTATATCCTTTCTCAAAACAGCCACCATACCTACCTATCAAGGCATTTCCATAGCCTTTCCGAGATACATTGCCATGCAACATCCATCTTCTCATGACTTGATCTTCATGTCATACATGCTTTTGCTTGATGGATGAGCCGCATGCTAGTTGGGCCTTGCCCTAATCATTGCTACATGACGCGCTAGTATCATTGCATATCCTGCTACACTGGCAGAGGCATACATTTGCATACATCATGATAGTTTCATTTTCTTTATGTTGAGTACTTTTGTAAAGTGTGAAAGATCTTCTATACTTCTTGTAATATATAGAGTGTTGCCCCTAAAGTGAGGAAAAGATCCCAAAGAGGACAAAATCAAAAGATCCCAAAGAGGACAAATGAGAGTTAAATAGAAAGAGCCATTGAGGCCACAAAAAAATAAAAAAAATATAGAAAAAAGAGAAAAAGAAATAAAAAGAGAGAAGGGGGCACACTACTATTCCTTTTGAGAGATCCACACTCGTACTCCATCTTATACCTTGTACTCCATAGAGATTATCATTCATGCATATAGCTATGTGGGGACCTTCACACTATAGAACTTGGCTTGTATATTCCAATGATGAGCCTCCTCAAAAGAGCTCTAGGTCTTCTTGAGCGAGCAAGTTGGATGCACCCCCACTAGTTCCATTGGAGAGCTTACCTTAGCTCATATGTGCATCCGTTGCATGGCAATCCCTACTCCTCACATCATATCTAGCATTTGGCTTTCTCTCGCCTATGATTATCCTCATTGATGTGAGCCTTTCACACCTTTTTTGTCTTCCCCCTTCAAAATTTCTCTCTCTTTGCCATCCTAAGTGTCAACTTTCTTGCTTACGCTCATCCATTGCATGAGTGCTCAAAATATCGAAAGGGAGTGGATCATTTTGACTTGTACCTGGCTAGTGGTCTGGGGATGAGTCAAGATAAGATTCTAAAGAAGACCAAGTGTGAAACTTTAGTAGATTAAGTTCTCAACAATACAAAAACTATGTTTTACTCTCTCGTATATCCATATCCCCTTTCTTGCACGCAAACACCATTTGGAGACATTCGAGTCACGGACAGCGAGAGCTCTTGCACCTTTATGTTCTTATGTTGCTTGTTACAATGCTAATATAGACTCTTGCTTGTTATGACTTGAATTGAATTACATGCCTTGATTGCTTTACTTAAAAGTTCTTATATGGTTGATAGCATGTCACCACAGAAATTATGCTTGTTATCATTTACCTACTCGAGGACGAGCAGGAATTAAGCTTGGGGATGTTGATACGTCCAAAACGTATCTATAATTTATGCTTGCTCCATGCTTCTTTTGTGTGATATTGCTATGATATTGATGCACTTCCATGCACTTTTGATCATATTTGGACTAACCTATTAACTCAGTGCACCACAGTGCCAGTTCCTGTTTTCTGATGTTTTTCTATTTCAGGTTTCCCCCATATTAAAAGTGCTCCAAAAATTCCAAGAAAAAAATAGGAAAAATCAGCTTACAGGAAGCTTAGCGAAGAACCAAAGATGGGCCAGAGGGGAGCCAGGGGAGGCCCAGGCGGCCACCTGGCACGGCCCCACCCCTGGCCGCGCCAGGGGGCGCCTGGGGCCCCTGCTCCGCCTCTGGCTGCCCCCCTTCGCATATATATCCCTCTCGTCCCGAAACCCTCGAGGAAAGAACCCTTTTTCGCGATCTCGCCTCTGTTCCGCCGCCGCAACACTTCCAAGATCGGGAGCATCAGGAGAACTCTTCCCGGCACCCTGCCGGAGGGGAGAACCACCACCGGGAGCTTCTCCACCACCATGGCGCTTCCCGGATGAGTCGTGAGTAGTCCACCTTGGACCATGGGTCCATGATCAGTAGTTATGTGATGTTCTCCTCCCCTCTTTGCTCTTCATGGTTTAGACCTCGTGAGCTGCCCTACATGATCGAGGCACATATGTAATCATTCTGCTGTTGCTTTGCTGAGTTTGCTGGGATCTGATGGATTATGAGACTATGTTCAGATTGTGTTAGAGTAACATATTTGATTCACCACTTTTATATCTTTGTTCTTGAGTAATTCTTGCATGTTCTTCATTGCTGTTTATTGCTTTGGCCAAGTAGTAGGTAGTAACTCCAAGAGGGAGTGTTATGCTTGATTGTGGGTTCATGCCCCCTGATGACTAGCTTGAGTGACAGAAACATGAGTCTAGGGGATGTGCTGTTGCCACAAGGGAGAAAACAACGGTGCTTGTACTTGCGGGTGCAAGGATTGTTTACTTTACGCAAAGTTCTTTTAATGCAGTTGTCTGTTGCTTTGAGTTTACACTTTGGGTGGTATTCGCAACTTAATACCGGCGAGATGTTCTGGATAGATATCTCAAGGTGGATGATTAGTAGTAGATGCAGATGGATTTCGGTCTACTTGCCTTGGTGTACAGCCCATGCTTTTGAGCCTCTACCTTTCTTTGCAGCATAGTTAGCATTGGTTTGCGCACATAATCATGTCAATTGCCCAGCTGTAATTTGTTTACCTCGCTTTGCTGTTTTATCGTCTTTTGGGAGAGAGACATCACTAGTGAACATCATGGGACCCCGGTCCATATTACCACCGCTGATCACACATTCTATTTACTTCCTGTTTTTATTTCCTAGTTGCAGTCATAGCTATCATTATTATCTCTTGTGTTTGATCCTTTGTAAACAACAAGGCCGGAGGGATTGACAACCTCTCTGTACTCGTTGGGAGCAAAGTTATCTGTATCTGTGTGCAGGTCCCGTCAACCGCTAAGTTTCTGGCGCCGTTGACACCTACTTGTCGACCCTCGGAGTCTCACGGGATTTGATCCTTGGTATCTTTGCCAAGGGAAATTTACCGCTATGCTACATCTCAACCTTCCACTTGGGGTAACCAACGAGGGGCGAGAAGCCATCACCAGGCTCGTGAGTCGTCAGACCAATGAGTCGCCAGACTTGTAAGTCGCCAATCCTCCGGTGGGTTACTAATGAAACTCCAAGTCCCAACCAGGTCATATATCTGGCCGGGTCATACCGCGTGGTATATCCCCGACATTACCCCCAGTTTAGCTTGGATTTATCCATGGTAAACTTATCATGCAAAACAAGACCAACTTTGATATATTATACGCCGGGTCGAAGGTTCTTCTGAGCCGACACTTGATCATCGTTAAGTCCTTGTCGATATATACATGTCCATGATCTCATAACAAATCTTCGTTAGCAGATATGTTTCAATGTTGTCAATGCAAAAAAATCCAGATACTTCTTTGAAAAATCCGGGCCAATAGGCCTGTTTCAGAGTCAATTTGCTGGCATTGGTCTCTTGTAGCGAAATATTGTAAGAAATAATCCACTTGAGTCGGCTTCCAAAGCCCCGGCTTAATAAAAATATTGGTCTTGAAATATTCAACTAATATTCAGCCGGCTTGAAGATGTAGTCCTTGCGGGTTTATCATTGCCACAATTGTCGGATTGTAAATATTGATAGCACCGGGTCATAATTGTTGCCAACATCAAGCTTGAAAATGTACCTCTTATATGCATATCACTTGTAGCCCCCAAGTCTTAAGAAGGGAGCGTAGTAACAACTTAAGACTTGCTTCAACATAAATGTTGCAACCTTGAAGAATTCCAGGTTGTTCATCTCAATCACTAGTCAAAACTGAATATTCCACATATATAGCCCCAAAGTGTCGGGTTGTCATGCTTGCAGCAACCGGGGACTTGTAATTGCCTTATGCTCATGAAAACTTCAACCAGTGTAGCCCCCAAGGGTCGGCTCAGTAAGATAATACTGAGCTCTGACTTTATATATATACTTCATTTGAAAATAACATCATATGATGTAGCCTCCATCGTAGGGCTTGAACCCACGTCCACTAGGTTAAGAGCCATGTACTTTACCAACTAAGAAATGGACCTTTCAATATAATGGATTTAACTTGTGTACCTGAATTTTTACAGGAGCAATTAGTAGCCCCCATGGGCCGGCTCATCACTATGTGATGGGCCGGGTCTTCAATGAGGTGAGTTAAAAATGACCTAGCATTGATGGCTTCTCACCCCTCGTTGGTTACCCCAAGTGGAAGGTTTGAGATGCAGTGTAGCGGTAGTTTTCCCTTGGCAAAGATACCAAGGATCGATTTCCCCTGAGACTCCCAGTTTCAACAAGAAGGTGTCAACTGCTAACGGCGCCAGATATTAGCAATCAACGTGGACCTGCACACAGATACAAATAACTTTGCTCCCAACGAGTACAGAGAGGTTGTCAATCCCTCCGGCCTTATAGTTTACAAAGGATCAAACACAAGTGATAATAGTGATAGGTATTGCTGCAATAGTAAGTAAAAAGCGGAAAGTAAATAGCGGATGTGATCAATGATGGTAATATGGACCGGAGTCCCATGATGTTCACTAGTGATGTCTCTCTCCCAAAAGACGATAAAACAGCTATGTGAGGTAAACGAATTACAGCTGGGCAATTGACAGGACCATGTGCGCAAACCAATGCTGACTAAGTTGCAAGAAAGGTAGAGGTTCAAAGCATGGGCGGTACGCCAAGGCAAGTAGACCGAAATCCATCTGCATCTACTACTAATCATCCACCTTGAGATATCTATCCAGAACATCTCGTTGGTATTAAGTTGTGAGTCCCACCCATAGTGTAAACTCAAAGCAACAGACAACTGCATTAAAAGAACTTTGCGTAAAGTAAACAGTCCTTGCACCCGCGGGCACAAGCACCGTTGTTTTCCCCCTTGTGGCGACAGCACATCCCCTAGACTCATGTTTCTGTCACTCAAGCTAGTCATCGAGGGGCATGAACCCACAATCAAGCATAACGTTCCCTCTTGGAGTCACTACCTACTACTTGGCCAAAGCAATAAATAACAACGGAGAACATGCAAGAATTACTTACGAACATAAATATAAAAGAGGTAGATCAAACAAATTACTCAAACACAATCTGAACATAATCTCACAATCCATCGGATCCCAGCAAACTCATCATAGCAACAGCATAAGGATTACATATGTGCCTCGATCATGTAGGGCAGCTCACGAGGACTAATTAGTGAAGTACAAGAATGGGAGGATAACATCACATAGCTACTGGTCATGGACCCATGGTCCAAGGGAGACTACTCACAACTCATCCGGGAGGCGTCCATGGTGGTGGAGAGGCTCCCGGTGGTGATCCTCCCCTCCGGCAGGGTGCCGGGAAGAGTTCTCCTGGTGCTCCCGATCTTGCGCGGCGGCGGCGGAACAGAGATGAGATCGCGAAAAAGGGTTCCCGTCTCGAGGGTTTCGGGACACGATATAAATATATGCCAAAGGGGGGCATCAGCGGAGGCCTGGGGGGCCCAGGCGCCCCCCCCCCCCCCCC